>CM061225.1:16740112-17175904 GCA_030844895.1 Ambrosia x helenae | reverse complement strand
CTGTCTTCAATGCTTCAAAGCTGGTCATGAGGCGTTGAAGAGTTCAACGTGTTCATATAGCTAGCTTTGTTGTTGAGGATTGAGAGTTGAGGGTTGAGAGTTCTTCCCACTAGGTTGAGAGTATGGAACAGTCTTTCCTGAACTGGAGCTACCACCAATCATTCCATCAGCATACACATGGAAAGCTAGAAACCATGTTACCCACTGGTGTCATTAATGCCAAGTTTTTCATTGCAGTGATGGGTATTGCCTTCGGATTGGTCTGGTTCATCTCTCTCTTGTGATGTCCATCTCAAACGACTTCAGGTGTTGATAAGATCAGCCAAGGTAGACTGGGCGTCTAGATATTCTTTTCTGATCAGCATACACTGGATGCTCCATTCTTTTGGCAATGAGTCTAGCAGCTTCTTGATTGAATTTATTCGTTGTTCACAGGAATTCCCGCCTTCTTCATCTTTGTCAACATGCTCATGAACCTATCGATGTGTGAGCTCAAACTTTCCCCACGAATACTGCCAAACATGTCATATTCTTTCTGCACCATGTCTTGCTTGTACTGGCGCATCTCTTCGTTCCCTTCATAGTATTCATTCAACGCAAACCATAGATCATGTGCTGTGCCATACTCCTCAAACATGTTATAAACATCGTTTGATAAGGCCATGGTTAGAGCACCATAAGCCTTGTGATCTCTTTGGAGTAATTATTTATCGACATCGGTGTAAGTGGTTGGATCAGGATTAAACTCTTCCCCAGTGGCAGTGGTTCTCATGGGAATGTGTGGGCCCAACTGGATAGAATTCCATTGGGTGAAGTCTGTAACATAGAAGAATGACCTCATTCTGTTCTTCCAAGTCCCATAGTCTTCAGCACCTTTTAACTTAGGCACTCTGGTTGTGGTTCCGGTTTCAAGTTCTTGTTGAGTGATAGGGTTAACTGTTGAATGGTTATCGTTACCAGCCATGATTTAGATGCATTTTAGGGATTTAGTTAAACAGATTTTAGTTATCAGTCGAGAAAATGTCCAAGTCCGTAAGTACACAGCTAAGTGCGCAGATAAGTTCACAGCAGTCCAGATAAGTATGCAGCAACCTGTAAGAATGTAAACAGCCTTGTCAAGTTGTAGTCTTTGTTAAGTGCGCAGGTCGGAAGTATACGTGTGGTTGTGTTTCGTGATAAGTGCGCAGATCAGTCAACACTTGGGCATGATAAGTGCTTAGTGTTTACTGATCAGCCTGCGTACTAAAATACGTGCGCAGACACTTAAACTCTCGTTTAAGATTTTAAGTTCGCAGAAACCCTAGCCAAGTACTCAAGACTACACCTTCAGTAAGTGCGCACAAATCCAAGATTCCTGTTTAAGTACGCAGAAACCCTAAATAAGTGCTCAAGAAAATGGAAATGCAATAAGTGCGCAGAAACCCTGATTGCGTACTAAAATCACAAGTTAAGTACTCACAGTCACAAGTATGCAATATATGAGCCAAGTACTCAAACTAAGAAACAAGTGCTCAACTTATGAGATAAGTGCGCAGGATATATGAAATAAGTGCGCAAAACGAGCTGTAACAAACACAAAACTCAGCTGAATCCTTTCCAAAACCATTTTCTAATCAAAACAACATACTCTAAACTTTTAGGAACAAGATTTTTCACGAAATTTGAAGCCAAAATATAAGAAAAACACCTAAATTTTAAAGTTTATAAAGAAAATAATCTTGATAATAAAAACTAACAAGATGAGGGTTTTGGTATCTTAAAGTAGATACAATCTAGAGCACAGAGGCTCTGATACCAAGTGCGTACTTGTCTCATAGAGACTGCGCACTTGTCTCATAATCATACAAGTTCTCAGAAACCCTAATGTGTTGCGTACATATGTGTGATCTTAAAATCTTGAACGAAGGTTCAAGTGTCTGCGTACTTGCCTAGTACGCAGACCTGACTGGGTTGCTAAGGGGTTACCATGCCTGTGTTTGACTTGGTCTGCGCACTTGACTTGTGCTTGAACACTAACCAAGTGCTCAGTCAAGTATGTGCGCACTTGACTGAGCACATGACCCTTTGACTATGCTTGGACTGCGCACTTGATAACCATGCGCACTTGGACTTTAAACAACAATATGACATTCATTTTGACCCTTGAGACACTTGAACGGACTGCGTACTTAAACCCGGACTTTAATGATCTTACCACTGAAAATCAAACGTATCATGGACACCGATGACACCAATCCATCAAACCTTAATCCTATGACTGTTAAAAAATTCAAACCTAAAAAAAATAATAATAAAATCTAAGTCTAAGTTCGTTGTCCGTCTAAGTTTAAGTCTAAAGTCAGTCTAAAGTCAGTTATCGGAGATCTAATTGGCTTTTCGTGCTCTTGGTTAAACAGATGGCACTTGACTGGGATCCGAGAGGCATGCACAACCAACCGATGAATCTTGATACTGATGATGTCAAGTTTAAAGATGTAGTGACTTGGATAAGACGCAGCAAAGTCGGATTTGCTGTGCAGAACGTTGAACCAGTCTACGTTTCCCACATTGAGGATTTCTGGAGATCAGCTCGAGTCGAAACTGTATCAAGAGTCAAGCGAATCAACGCAACAGTCCGAAACAAGGCTGTTATCATCACTGAAGACACCGTTCGAAACGTACTGAGACTGCAAGATCAACCAGGAACTGTCAGATTCATGCCTAAAGCAGATATTCACCAACAGTTCAGGAATTTCGGCTATAAGGGTGACTTTGACAAGAGAGGCGATGTCAAGAAGAGCCAACTAACAAGAGACTGGAGACTTATTAGTCATGTATTTATTATGTCTCTATGTCATTGAAAGGGAGGCTACAATGCGCTCAGTGCTGAATGGTCGACAGCGATGATAAAGATTTGCAGGGACGAAGCGTTCAACTTGTCAGGCATGATCTTTGACTACATGGTGAAGAATGCAGAAGCTGGGTCAGGCAAATGGGCTATGTACCCAAGGTTCGTACAGATGATGATCAACACTCAACATGAGAATCTGCCTCTCGGTGACCAATACATCTTCACCAGAGGCGCACGATTCTTTACAGAATGCAACACCCTGACTGGGAACCAATGCTGGAGAATATGTATGCGGCCCAGCGATATCCTCTTGTCATGGAGCTGTACAACAAGATCAGAAAGAGAAGGTCAGATGCTGCTGAACCCCGACAACAACCCAGAGCTGCTCCTGCACCTGGACCATCTGAACCCACTCCTTCAGCCCAGCAAACTGCTGAAGAAATTGCCCTAGAAAAAGCAAGGGGCAAAAGAGTGGCGACTGAACCTGCTCCATCAAAGCCCAGCAAAAAGAAAAGACCAGCTGGTTTATTACAAGAAGGGAGAGATACTTTGACACCTGAGCAACTTGAAACCGCTGCAGCTTTACAAGAAGTTGCTGAGTTTGAAAGGGCAGCGAGAAAGAGAAGAAGAGAACAACTACCTGAATCAGAGATTCCTCGTGTAGTAACTCAGGATGATATTGAAGAACAAGTGGTCTTAGAACACATCTTTGGGGCAGAACAACCGAATCAACCAGCGCCTTCCACTGCTGCTGCTCCAGCCCCCAAAGCTCCAGCCCAACGATCAGCTGAACCATCCTCATCAGCTCCTGCTGCACCTCGTTGCAAACCGGTGCATCAAGAACTATATGAGAAGCTTGTCAAAGAGGTTGGTAAAACTGCTGCAAGGGAAATCTGCACTTTGAAGAGTGACGTGCACAACAACCAGGAGCTGAGGAAGAAAGTAAAGAAGCTCAAACACAAGAACCGGAACATGGAGAAAATCATCAAAGATCAAAGATACGTGATCAAGTTTCAGAATGAGGTTCAAATGCAAATGTTTGAGATGTTCCAAGATTTCAAGAAGCAGCAAACTGGTGCTCCCAGCACTACATTTGATGAGACTTTTGATTTCGGAAAGTTTCTGGAGAAAGAGAAAGAGAAAGAAAGAGTTGCCGAGGAAAGTGAGGTTGATGAAGTGAGTGAAGATGAGATGCCAGAGAGATTCGTGGAGATGGGAATGGATGAAGAAGTTGTTTATGAGACATCTGATGGGCACAAGTTGGATCCTGAAAGATCGACTTGGTTTCCTAGAAGGCCCATCACCATTCCAGCCTTACATCAGAATATCCATCACACCAAGTCAGCTCACCAGGAGAAGATCATCTCCTGGAAATATGATGAAGAGAAGAGATTGTTTGCGGTGAAGAGAAGAGGGGGAGTGATTCAATATTTCAAGCGTCAAAAGGAACTGAAGTCTCTCCCCCCGATGGGATATCAGGGAGCTAAGCAGGGCCCCATTCATCAATCACTCCCTCGACTCCCAGGCGGCCATGGTCGAGTGGTTTATCAAGAAGGAATGTGACACCGATTTCCAAATCCTGAAGCCGCAGAAACCAAGAAGGAGGATATCCAAGAAAAGAATCGATCCAGCAACCGGACGTGGCATGATAACTTATGTGATTGACCCTCCACAGGTCGTCACAACGAGTTTCCTATTAGATCTGAGCTTCCAGTGATGCTGAGGGATTTCAAAAAGTGGTTTTACGACAGCAACACTGGTGAAGCAGTCATTAAACTGCAGGACGATTCGGAGGCTTTGAGGATTTTGGATCCAGTAGACGTGTTTTGCACTCAATCTGTCAGATCTGAATATGCTGTTTGCAAATCAGATTAATGTGGGTGCAGGGAACGCGTTGTTTGAAGAAGCGGTATTGTTTAGAAGGGTTGTGGATAGAGCCATGAATCTGAAAAGAGAGCTGCTTGAGATAATCGACAGGATCAATGCAGCAGATAAAGAAAAGGATGATAAGGAGAAGGCTGCTCATGCTACTGCTGCTGCTGCTGGTGCAGAAACTACTCAACCTGAAGTCGAGACTGCTTCAGAGGTACACACAGAAGAACCTGCACCAGTAGCCGACCCTGAGGGAACTGCAACAGAATCAACTCAAGCTCCTCAAGCAGTTGAAGAAGATCCAGTCGCGCTATACATGCAAGACCCCCCTGAACAGGTTGAGGGGGAGCAAAGCGAGGTCGAGATAGATTGAAGATTGAAGAACTGGTAGCTGTGTCTAGGGGAGTATTGTTGGGTATATTGAGACCACAGTTACCAGATTAGAGACTTTTGATAGTATATTGTATAGCTTGATAGTTGAAGGACCTAGTTTGTAATTATGACATAGTTTTGTAGACAAACCCTACTGCTGCGCACTTAATTACACGGGCTCTGCGCACTTAAGTTAAGTGCGCAAGCCCAAGGGATTTCCTATATAAAGGATGTGTGTGCACAGCTTTAGGTTAGGGTTTTGGTCATTATCTTTTGATAGAACAAGATAGGTGCGTACTTGTTGTAATCCATGGTTCTTCAGTGTTAAATCATCAATGGAATTATCGTATTATTCATGTTGTGTGTCGGTTCTTACAATATTCATCTAGTTTCTTTGATTGTAGAAGATTAGTCACTTAAAACACCTAATTCATAGGTGTTTCTAAGTGATAACAATCTCTTGCACTTAACAAGATCTAGCATTTGGGACTTACAGTTTTTCACGTTTAGATCTTGATGATCATAGCGCAACCTTGTTTCATTGTTGTTGGATTTGTAGTTGTATTTGAATGACTTTGGCGAATGTCGAATGTGTTAGGCGGATAAATGTTGAAAAACCGTCCGTTTAATCGTCCGGTAGTAGACTAGTTAACTTGTTAAATAGTTTATGCCATGAAACTGTAACCGGGTATTTGTTTGGTTAAAGTCAATCAAGTAACGGTTAAAAATGCTTACCGGCACGTAAAAGGGTTTTAAAAGCCTAATGGTGCCATTACTAGTCTTTGACACGGTTAATGATCTTTGGTAGTTATTTTGGTAAAAATAGCGATCTTAGTAGATCTGGGTTCAAAGTTGGTAAAATGGAATAGGTTGTGAAATGCTCTACTTTATGCTAGTTTAGGTGGCTGTGTTGTGTATTCGGTATTGCTTTCCTGAATTAGTGAGGTTAGAAAACTCTTAACAGATGACTAACTTATCTTTAGAAGATCTGCGTGTGATCAACATTCCCATTTTCTGACAGTTAGTGTCCCTTTCGGGCATCCTAACATGACAACTATACAGAAAGCTAACACGAATACACACATTAACCACTTCAAGTCGTTTATTAGCGAGCAACTGATATCATATATATATATATATATATATATATATATATATATATATAAAAGAGGACAAACAAGACATAATCCCCTCCCCACACTTGAAACTCACATTGTCCCCAATGTGACAATAGAAAGCGTTTATGAAATAGCTAACTATTTGTGCGAAAAAGGAGAATATGACTCCCCTGTTGTTGATAACCCGAAAAGCATGTGGATAGCCTTGGACCATCCATATCGGTGCTCGCCTGTTCCTGCACTACCACCATTCTTGACAAAAACAAAAATACATCAAATACATCCATTCATCATCACACTTATTCAAACCAAGCAAATATTATTGAAATGGAAAATACTGAAAAGTAAATAGTACGGATACAGAAAAATAATAAGATGTCTTGGGTGCTCGCACCCGAATACAGTATCAACAAAAATAAGATAAACAAAATAGCACCAACCTACCAGCTACTCCTCAGTCCTCATCATCATGGTGTGTCCCCAGATGATCCTGCCGCATCACCACCTCGTCTCTGCTTGTCCCACGGATGTCTCCTTTGTGGGGGATTCCCAAAATGGTTTGGGAAACAAGCGTGAAATTCAGTCACGAGGTAGTCAAGGGTCGCGCCCTGATCCTGTAAGGACTCGCCATGCTGATATAAGGTGTCGCGCGTTTCTGTTCTGAACGCACCAACAAGGATTTGTTTTGAAACATTCACAGAATTGTGGGAACGAAGGCGTTCTATCGCCATGCCACGAAGGATTTGTTTTGACACCTTGGCTTAGCTAAACCAGGAGGCGAGATTCCGGGAGATGATGAACGAGCACATGGAAAACCTGCTAATGATCGAGGAACCAGTTTATGAGGAGCTCACCCTCTAGTTCTTTTCCACCTTGCACTACCAACGGCCGCGCAAGTATGACCAGCCAGATTTCCAAAGGAATGGTAAGCGCTTTGGATTACAGTTCCGTCTATGCGGAGAATGGCGCGACATTTTGGTCGCAGAGCTAGGTGTCCACCTGGAATCTATACTAACGAGGAGGTCGAGGATGATAGCTGCATTTTTCTGTGCAGCGGCATGACCGTGCACAACCTGCAGACATGCAGTTTTTCAAGATGCAGCTGCAGTTTTTCAGATGCAGCTGCATTTTTTCTGTGCAGCGGCTCTATTTTGTCCGAAAACATCATTTTAACTAAGTTTAGCCTTTTTGTCGACTGTTTGCGGTCCATTGCTCCTTCCAGCTCCGATCATACCTGTACGAACCTGCACAAAACTCGAAACTACGTTAAAAGCTAAGAAATTTAAAATAAACTAAGTTTTAAACTAACTAAAGACTTATTTACCCTTTGGCGCGCCCATACACGCCACACTAATTTTATTATCGAGTCGCTAGCTAGACTCACTTCCCCACACTTATTAAGCATGTGGGGCGTAGAGATCAAGTACCTCTACGGATTGGTCAACCAATCCGTCAATGTAGACTTTAAGGCAATGACCGTTAATTTTGAAAGTCAAACCCTCTGAGTTCTCAATCGAGACAGTTCCGTAAGGATATACTTCCTTAACGGTGTACGGACCTGTCCAACGGGACTTTAACTTTCCTGGAAAGAGACGCAGGCGAGAGTTGTAAAGCAGGACCAAGTCGCCTACCTGAAAATCTTTTCGTTGCTTCAGGCGACTGCCCTGCAAACTGTTGGTGCGGTAGAATCGAGCTCTCATAGGCTTGCTGCCTAAGCTCCTCCAGCTCATGAATCTGCAAGAAACGGGTCTCACCGCCGGTCTTCAGATCCAGATTCGCTGTCTTCAGAGCCCAGAACGCCCTATGCTCTAGCTCAACAGGAAGATGACACGCCTTGCCATAGACAAGCCTAAAGGGAGTCGTCCCAATAGGCGTCTTGTATGCAGTCCTGAAGGCCCACAACGCGGCATCCAGCTTGTCAGCCCAATCCTTGCGGTTTTGATTTACCGACCGCTCAAGGATTCTCTTTAAACCTCGGTTAGTGACCTCCACCTGTCCGCTTGTCTGCGGATGATATGGGGTGGATAACCTGTGGTGCACCCCATAACGTGCCAACGCGCGATCAAGCTGCGCATTGCAGAAATGCGTACCACGGTCACTAATTAGTGCCTTTGTGCATGCACCAAGCCGCGAGAACAAGCTGCGAACAAACCTCCCAACTACTCGGGCATCATTCGTAGGCAAGGCTTGCGCCTCGGCCCACTTGGACACGTAGTCAACCGCCACGAGTATATATCGGTTACCTCGTGAGGAGGGGAATGTTGCCATGAAGATAATGCCCTAAATGTCAAAGACTTCACAGACTTGGTTCGGGTTCTGCGGCATCTGGTCGCGTGCCGATATGTTCGTCGCCCTCTGGCACGAATCACATGCACCGACCAATATCTGAGCGTCACGAAAGAGTGTAGGCCAGTAAAACCCGGAGTCTAACACTTTTTTAGCAGGGTAGTTCGCTCCATGGTGACCTCCGATAGGCCCCTCGTGACAATCGCGCAATATCTGCGTTGCCTCAACCCCAAACACACACCGGCGAATCAACTGATCCGCCCCAACCCGGAACAAAAATGGGTCGTACCAGAAGTAATGCTTCAAGTCTGCGAAGAACTTCCTCTTTTGCTGGTGCGACAATCCTTTGATAAGGATCCCGCACGCGAGGTAGTTCGCAAAATCCGCAAACCAAGGCGATACATCTTCCACTGACTCAACGCTTATCAAGAACTCGTGGGGAAAATTGTCATTAATGGTCTCCCACGCGGAGTTCTCGGCATCATCATGCCCGAGTCTCGAAAGATGATCAGCAGTAACATTCAGGGCACCCTTCTTGTCCTGAATCTATATATCAAATTCCTGCAACACCAGGATCCATCTAATCAGGCGCGGTTTCGCGTCCTGTTTGCTAAACAGATACCTGATTGCTGCATGATCTGTATAGACTATGGTCTTCGACAGCACTAAATATGACATGAACTTGTCGAATGCAAATACTACGGCTAGAAGCTCCTTCTCAGTAGTGGTATAATGCTCCTGAGCATCATGAAGAGTCTTATTAGCGTAGTAGATCGGGTGGAAGTGCTTGTCCTTCCACTGTCCCAAGATCGCCCCTATCGCGAAATCACTCGCGTCACACATGATCTCGAATGGCAGCTCCCAGTCGGGCGCTACCAATATAGTGGCCTCCACCAGCAAACATTTAAGAAGGCCAAATGCCTTCAAACACTCAGCACCAAAAATAAATGGTGCATCCTTCTCCAACAGACGGGTCATGGGACGGGCGATTTTGGATCGCCTGTAGAATCCCGCATGACCCAAGAAACTGCGGATCGCTTTGACAGAGGAGGGCGGAGGAAGTCTAGAAATGATATCCACCTTGGCTGGATCAACCTCCAACCCACTCTAAGAGACCTTGTGCCCTAGGACTATTCCTTCTTTCACCATGAAGTGACATTTCTCCCAGTTGAGCACAAGACTGGTCTCTTCACACCTCTGCAGCATCCGCTCCAGATTCCCAAGACACTGATCGAAGGAACTCCCGAAGACTAAAAAATCATCCATGAATACCTCCATGGAGTCCTCGATCATGTCATGGAATATCGCGACCATGTAACGCTGGAAGGTCGCCGACGCATTGCACAGCCCAAATGGCATTCGCCTGTAGGCGAATGTGCCAAAAGGGCATGTGAAGGTCGTCTTATCCTGGTCCACAGGATCAATAGGGATCTGGAAATACCCAGAGAAACCGTCAAGGAAACAATAGTACAACTTCCCCGACAGTCGTTCCAACATCTGATCGATGAATGGAAGCGGGAAGTGATCCTTTCGGGTGGCGTCATTGAGTTTGCGATAGTCAATGCAAACTCTCCACCCCGTGACGGTCCTCATAGGAATTAGCTCATTCCTATCATTCGTGACCACCGTCATGCCACCCTTCTTGGGCACGACGTGCACAGGACTAACCCATACAGAGTCTGAGATCGGATATATCAATCCAGATGCCTTTGGTGCCGCGCACAAGGCTTATGGACATCTTCCATCAAGATTTTGTGAGTACAGAATGAGGGATTAATCCCCTTGATGTCCATAATCTTCCAGGCGATTGCCTTTTTATGAAGTTTCAGTATTCGGAGCAACTCGCTCTTTTCTACCGCAGACAAAGAAGATGAGATAATAACAGGTAGACGACCCTCCTCGTCAAGAAATGCATACTCGAGATGCGGTGGGAGCTCTTTTAGCTCCAATGACGGCGGATCTTCCACAGACGATTTAGATTTATCGCTCTCCTCATGCTCAATCTCCACAAAACGCCCTGGGCTCTGGGAACTATCATCACCGATGTGATAGACCGGCTGCTCATCTCTATGGCCCGCAGCCACATCAACAATCGTCCTAGCCGTGTTAAGGAAAGGACGTCCTAGGATTAGAGGCTCTTTAGAGTCCTCATCCATATCGAGGATGACAAAATCCACGGGGAATACAAAATTGTCAATCTTGACAAGCATATTCTCAACAAATCCCCGAGGATATTTGATCAAACGATCAGCAAGACGAATACTCATCCTGGTCGGTGAAAGCTCACGCAGATCCAGTTTCTCAAAAACCTTATAAGGCATAAGGTTAATGCTCGCACCCAAGTCTGCAAGTGCATTATTGACAGACATGTTCCCTATCAAACAAGGGATGGTGAAGCTACCTGGATCTCCCATCTTCATGGGCAGTCTGTTCTGCAGAATGGCAGAGCAGTTCTCATTCAACAATACACCGGACAGGTCCTCAAGTTTTTGCTTGTTAGTGAGGATGTCTTTTAAAAATTTGGCATACTTAGGCATTTGAGCCAAGGCCTCCATAAACGGGATATTTATGTGTAGCTGTTTGAACAGCTCAAGAAATTTCCCGTATTGGGCCTCGTCCTTTTGTTTCCTAAGTCTGCCAGGGTATGGAACATGAGGAGTGTAGTCAGTGACTGGAAAAGCGCTCCTCATGCTACCGGTGGTAGCGCTGCTCGGCAATCTGATTGGTATTCGTGGTGTTGGTGAGGAGTTGAGACATCATCTCTTCCAGCCTAGACGTACCACCCTGGGCGTGCTGCTGGGAGCTGCTCCCGACGCCCTGGTTCTGGTACTGGTTCAGTTGAGACTGGTAAGATTGGCTATGAGACTGGTAAGGCTATTTTTAGGACTGGTGGGATTGCTGTGGTGCGGAGGCTCGCTGCTGGTATCCAAGAGGGTTCAGGTTAGAGGAACCAGATCTCCACCCAAAGTTTGGGTGGTTTCTCCAACCCGGATTGTAAGTATTGCTATAGGGTTATTTTGGGGCCTCGTTTGATTACCCATGTATTCCACTTCCTCGTGGCCTGTATACATAACCCCCTGAGCACACGAGCCAGGCTCGTGAGATACCCCACACTGTTCACACAGACATTGGGCCTGCGCTACATGTTGCTGAGATTTATCCAATCTCGTAGCCAGAGCCTCAATCTGTGCAGAAATGGCCTTGTAGTTATCCACGGCATGCACACCAGATCGGGCAGATGAAGTCCTGGATCGGTCACTCTGTCGAGATTTAGATTTCAGGGACGCCTTCTCAATAATGCTCCATGCTTCATTAGGGGACTTTGTTCCGATGTGTCCCCTAGCATTTACATCAAGGCGTTCCTGAGACTCATACCCGAGCTCCTGATAAAACGTTTGCACCAAATGTCTTTTTGAACGATCATGGTGCGGGACACTCAAGAGTAGGTCTTTGAATCTCTCCCAAGCCGTGTACAGTGATTCCCCGTCATCTTGACGAAATGTCATGATGCGGTTCCTCAACTTTTGAGTCTTTTCTGGAGGGAAGTATTGCTGCATGAACTGTTGCGATAACTCTGTCCATGTCGTGATCAACCCTGCGGGTCATGACAAAAGCCAAGTCTAGGCTTTGTCACGCAATGAGAATGGGAAGAGTCTCAAACGGATAGCATCATCGGAGATACCCGTCATCTTAAAGGTGGCTAAAACCTATAAGAAAGCAGCAATATGTCGGCCTGAATCCTCGTGCTCCAGTCCACCGAATTGCACCGAAATCTGTATCATATTAATGATACTGGATTTAATTTCGAAATGGTCCACCAAAATAGCCAGTCGGACAATACTCAGTGCCAGTCCATCCCCTCCAGGACGACCACTATCATTAAGCGAAATGTCATCGTCCGCCATGATAACGTCACTATGGGCTTCCGACCCCTCGTCGTCAGCGAGATCGTTCCTCGCCTCGTCAACTGGGACCTCAACTATAGGAGTAGAAATAAGAATATCAGAAACTAGACGAAATTTATGAAGTCTAATCCTCTCGCTTCTCCTCAAGACACGCCCTCGCTCCTCCTCAGAAAGATCACCAGAAGGCCCGGGGTTCGTGGACATCAACCTGCATATAAGAATGATACAGTTGCAGCAGGCGAATGGATGACAAACACAAAAGGCGATAAAAGACAGAAAAATAAATAAATAAAATATACAATCCATAAATACATACGAAAATAACGGAAAGCTATATACTCGAGAAAATCAAATAAAAACTAATAGAATCAATAGAATGAACAGAGATAAACAGACTAAGCCTAAAAGACAAAGAATGAAATTAATAAGTAGTCCAAATACGAACAAATAAATCTAATCAATCAAATAAAGAACAAATCAAATTCATAGACAAACCAATAAATCCAATAATCAATCAATTAAATCTATCAATATCCTAATGAACGAATAATCAAATCAAACAATCCTATAAGCAGATAAATGAACGAATCTATAAACCAATCTAAAATCAATCCAAAATATCAACAGACAAATAAATCAAATAAACAATCAAAGAATCACATATGCAAATAAATGAATGAAATAACGAATCAACGAAGTATAAACAAGTATTCACAAGCATGTACACTGGTAAAAAGTTGACTCGGTTCGTTCCTAAAGCTCGGCGCGTCCCCGGCAACGGCGCCAAAAACTTGACGTGTTCGGATATACACATAATTTTACAATGAATAAACACACGTTTTGCTTTAATATTTATAAAAATGGCTTAGACCTTAATATTAAAACACACACAATAGGGCAAGTGTACCCTGTCATATATGTAGTAATGTACAGAAAAGAACCAGATATCGATCCATAGACGCGCGTGGAGCAATGGTACTAAAACTCTATCCCCGATTTACCAGTAGGAAAAGATAGTTTGAAGTTTGTTTATAACTAGATTAATTCTAAAACATATAAATAACACAAGTAAGACTCCAAATAAAAAATATAACTATATAAACTATAATATACCAATCCTAGCATGTCATCTACATATAATAAGAAATACAGGCGTGTGATCAACATTCCCATTTTCCGACAGTTAGTGTCCCTTTCGGGCATCCTAACATGACAACTATATAGAAAGCTAACACGAATACACACGTTAACCACTTCAAGTCATTTATTAGCGAGCAACTGATATGATCTCATGCAAATCTTCTCCAGATAAGTTAGTCATCTGTTAAGAGTTTTCTAACCTCACTAATTCAAGAAAGCGATACCGAATACACAATACAGCCACCTAGACTAGCATAAAGTAGAGCATTTCACAACCTATTCCATTTTACCAACTTTGAACACAGATCTACTAAGATCACTATTTTTACCAAAATAACTATCAAAGATCATTAACCGTGTCAAAGATCAGTAACAACACCATTAAGCTTTTTAAACCTTTTTACGTGCCGGTAAACATTTATAATCATGATCCGAGTGACTTTAACCAAACCAATACCCGGTTACAGTTTCATGGCGCAAACTTATTAACAAGTTAACTAGTCTACTACCGAACGATTAAACGGACGGTTTTTCAACATGTATCCGCCTAACACATTCGACAATCATCAAAGTCATTCAAACACAACTACAAATCTAACAACAATGAAACAAGGTTGCACTATGATCATCAAGATCCAAACATTAAAAAACTCCAAATTCATACAAAACATGATTACATCCAAACGATTGTTTTTACTACTAACGATTACTAAATATTATCCGTAGACTATAATGTAAAACATAAACAACACATACAAGCCAAAATATTCAGATTTGAATCAAC
Source organism: Ambrosia x helenae (assembly GCA_030844895.1). NCBI lineage: Eukaryota > Viridiplantae > Streptophyta > Magnoliopsida > Asterales > Asteraceae > Ambrosia > Ambrosia x helenae. Next base: position 17,161,597 of record CM061225.1, on the reverse strand, counting down.
TTAAAGTTTTATAGATCAAACCATAAATCTTGAATGTGAAGGATTGGATGATGCTAGATGATCCGGATTGAATCCCGAGCTTGATAGACGGCCTTTCAGCAGCTTTGTTGGTCCAGAAATCGCCCCAAATCGTCCAGAGAAAACCCATTATTTGATCAGTGAGTTTTGCTCTGTTTTTATACAAGTTTCGAAGATGCGCACGGTCATGCACATAAAGTGCACGCCCGTGCACTTTAACTATACGAGGTGACGTGCAAGTGGGCAAGTGGATTGGCTGATTCCTGAAAGTATCTTTGATACCCGCATGGTCGTGCGCTTGGGGTGCACTGTCGTGCGGGTCTGCTGGTGTCTGAGTAACTCGAGTGCACTGGCTGGTGCACCTGACCGTGCAGCCTTGTGTCCGAGCAACATAGACTTGCACGGGTGTGCACAAATCTTGCACGCCTGTGCACACCTTCCAGACTTGGCTGATTTTGCAGAAACTTTCCGTCTTGTCCGTATTTCGACCGGTTTCTTCGACTTTGTCTTCGGAGCGCCGTTTAAGACCTGAAATAAACATATGAAGCGGTTAAGTACCGAATTCGTGCAATTAGGGTCGAAAACACGTATTTTGGGAGTTTAATCGGGATTTATATATGTATATTTTAACCTATATCATTAAACGTGTACCCTGGGTCCGTTGGTTATGGATTTACCCTCGTTACAAGTTACACTTATATTTCCATGAATATTACTTAACTGGTATAATATCATTCTCGATTCGACTCACTTGGCGTAGAATTGTTTTCCCATTAAATAATTATACTAGGATCTTGTCGATCGATATAATATTTTCAACGCTCGACTCGACTCACTTTACCGTATATTTACTTTCCCATTAAATAAATATACTAGGATTTTGTCAATTCGATATAACATTTTCAATACTCAATTCGACTCACTTTACCGTATATTTACTTTCCCATTTAAATAAATATACTAGGATCTTGTCGATTTGATAACATATTTTCGTTGTCAAGTCCATATAAACGCTTAATCGTTGTTATTTACGTTATTTTCTCCCACGAATAAGTTTTCAACACTTAGGAAAGTGTTATGTATTTTCACCCAAATTATATATTTTAAATCCTTAAAACATATGTTTTCATTTCCACATTAGACGCAATAACACAAATACTTATTCGTCCGTTTTTACTATTTAGTCCGTTAACACGTCATAACATGAACACGTCCATATCCGATCATTTAAACTTATATTTTAGTGTCCCGAATGGTACAAGTTGTATATATAATTTCGTACGGGTAAATACTTGTATGTTATAACCAAGACTTGATTACTTGCAACATAAAAATGTTCCAACACTTTTATATTCCCATTTATATAAAAGTATCCATTTTTATACAAGTTCTCATCAAGTCTTTAAATTATCTATCTTTATTATAAAAACCTTTGTTTTTATATTTTCCAACATGTTTGGAAATCTATATTTGTAAATTTACTAAATTTTTACACAACAACCTTGGAAAGTTAACAAAATGTACATTTGTAAATTTACTAACTTTTTACACAACAACCTTGGAAAGTTAACATCTTACTTCTTTGACACCTAACTTTTCAAAGTCACATTTTTAGATCCAAGTTTCTAGAATGACATTTTATGTCCCTCAACTTTTAAAGTTACTAAATAATCCTTTAACTTTCGAAAACTACATTTCCTTCCTAATCTTTCAAAAGTGACAATTTTCTACCAAACTAGTAAACCTTATTATGTCTACTTTGTCATGGTAGATTATTATTATGAGTCAACATTTTTAATAGTCTATAATAACCTTATTAAGGATAATAATAGGTGTATTTAGTGTAATATGTCCAATAAGTCCAACTTTGCATTTTTCAAGTTTGTAAACTTTGAAAATGTAACTTTTATATTTTTTTCATTTCTTATCAAGACCGACTTTATATTAAGTTTTAGATGATTATTTTAAGATGATTTAACCAACATTTAGGTGTATTTATGTCATCTTTACAAACAATGCTTAGATCATCTTTTAAGCAATACTATGTAACTTTTATAAACTTCAACGATATTAACAACATCCATCACCACCCACGACCTATATAAAAGTTTTTAAAGGTCCATTTTAGTCTTGTAACAACATACTAAAGTTTATGTTTAAAATCATACTTTAAACCCTATGTACATCTTGCTTTAAAAACATGAAAATATAAACTTCCAAGAACAAGAATAAGATCAAGAACACTTACAACTAGCATAAGGCTAGGGAAGATAAAAACACTTGATTTTGAAGTGGTTTAGTGTGTTCTTCCAATGTGGTTAAGCTCCAAGCTTGAAACACACAATTAGGGTTTGGAAATGGAATGTTTATGGATGAATTTAGTGTTTGAAACTTGAAAAGTGAATGTATATGTATATGTGTGTGTGTGATCTCACGGCCAAGACAAGAAAACAAAGGAAGAGTTTAGTTTATGAAATGATGTAGATCATCCATCCTTTTATAAATCCTCCAAGGTCACCCAAGTACATGAAATCTATGTTAAAAATTCTATAATCATAATTCCAATCCCTTAAATCATGGGATGGTACAAAAATAATCTTAGGAGATATGGGGGGGGGGTGTTAAAAAATCTCTTCAAAAATCTCAACACACCATGTTTATAATCTTCCCAAATCTATCCTATATTTAGTGGTACAAAAGAAGATTATGAGAATGGTGAGGGGGGGATTGGGCCGGTTGGGTTGGGGGATTTTGTGAGGTCCACAACACAAAATATCTACTAGCTAGTTTGGTTATGATTCGAACATGAAGTTCGGGTTTCGTTCGGGTTCTAATTGGATTTTAATTATGCGTTATCCGGACATTATAAGTTATACGTGTACCGGGTGTGGTACGCGCACTTTATTCGTTATCGGGAGATTTGTATTTAGAGTTTTATTTATGATGTTGGTGTTCCAAAACACATTATATTTCATGAAAATACCCTTTATTTTATATCCTGGGTGTCCGAGATCATTTTCGGCTATTTAACTTTTACCGGGTAATCACCAACGTCCGTTTCGAACCAGTTTATTTGCACGCGATGTCGTCGTGCTTCAAAATTAAACATGTGCATTCCTATGCATCTTATGGGGAATTTGCTATTCTCTAAGGCATCAATTAAACAATTAACACGAATTATGCATTTAATTACGTTAGTTACACATAATTAATTAGTACGGAATTATCTTAATTTTGCCGGTTGTCACATTCTCCCCCCGTTAAGAGAATTCCGTCCCGGAATTCAATTCAAATCCTCCGGTACGGGGGTCTTCTCGAATAGGACGGATATTTTTGCTTCATTTAGTCCAATCTTTCCCACGTGAACTCTGGTCCATGCTTGGCATTCCAACGCACTTTGACTAATCTGATCCTACTGCGTCTAAGCTTCTGAACCTTCCAATCAGTCATTTAAATTGGTTCTTCGACAAAGTGAAGCTTATCGACAATGTGGATTTCGTCGGCAGGGATAATGAGGGTCACATCGGATAGACACTTTTTCAAATTTGACACGTGAATGTGTCATGTATCCCGTTAAGCTCTTGCGGTAACTTGAGCTTGTATGCCACAAGGCCTACTCTTGCCAAAATTTCGAAAGGACCAACATATCGAGTATTCAATTTCCCACGCTTTCCAAATCCAAAACGTGCGACACCTTTCCAAGGTGACACTTTCAATGGGACTCTATCCCTGACTTGAAATTCCAAAGGTTTACGCCTCATATCCGCATAACTCTTCTGTCAGTCGCAGGCCGCTTTGAGACGTTCCTTTATCACGAAGATTTTATCAGTCGTCTCTTGAACAATTTCGGGCCCGGTATGCTGCTTCTCTCCGACTTCAGCCCAACATAGCGGAGATCTACACTTACGTCCATATATTGCTTCGAAAGGTGCAGCTTGAATACTTGTATGGTAGCTATTATTGTATGAGAATTCCACTAGTGGCAAGTGCGTGTCCCAATTACCACCGAAATCGATTGCGCACGCCCGTAACATATATTCCAAGGTTTGGATGGTTCGTTCACTTTGACCATCGGTTTGGGGATGATATGCGGTACTCATGTCTAGGCGAGTACCGAGGGCATCGTTTAAGCTTTCCCAAAATCATGAGGTGAAACGAATATCTCGATCGGATATGATAGAGATCTATGCACACCATGTTTAGACACCACTTCCTTGATATACAAACGGGTCAATTTCTCCAATTTACCCATTTCGCGGATTGGAAGGAAGTGTGCGGATTTCGTTAATCGATCAACAATCACCCAAATCATATCATGGCCGCTCGATGTCTTGGGCAATTTAGAAATGAAGTCCATGGAAATTTGTTCCTATTTCCATTTAGGTATTTCTGGTTGTTGGAGCAAACCGAACTGCCTTTGGTGTTCGGCTTTAACCTTTGAACAAGATAAACAACGCTCAACATAAGCCGCTATGTCTCTCTTGAAATTCGGCCACTAGTAATGTTCTTTTAAATCATGAAACATTTTATCCGCACCGGGGTGAACGGAATATCGAGAGCTGTGAGCTTCAGCCAATACTAGCTCACGTAATCCACCATATAAAGGTACCCAAACTCTATTCATGAAATATAGAGTTTGATCCGCCTTAGGCTTCAATGAGTCAACCATTTTTTGCAGCCTTTCTTTCCTAACATTCTCAGGCTTAAGAGCATTATTTTGGGCCTCACGAATCCGATCCGTTAGATTCATGTGAATAGTTAGACCCAAGGATCGAACACGTAATGGCTTAACCCATTCCTTGCGACTTTAGGCATCCTGTAACACCCCAACCGATGGTGGAAACATCGAGGTGTCACGTAGTGACGATTGTTCAAAAGCACATGGACTAAAATGTAAATATTAATAGCAATAACTTCCATTATTCAAAACAAAATACAAAGAGTCTTAATAAAAATCTCAAACATAGAAAATAAATGTTCAACTTTTATTTAAGCACTAGGTCCAGCCTAAGCGTGAAAGCAAGTAAGATCAAACATCACCTGAAACATGTACAAAATAATTTGTCAACACATATAATGTATTGGTGAGTACATCCGTTTAATATATATAGTACAAAACGTTTCGCAATTCTTGTGTTGTATACCGTTTGCAACTATGTAATTTAAGTAATGTCCGTTCAAAATCAACCCTAAGAAATAAGTATCAAGAATCAAGAATCAAAACATTTTTGAGTAATATGAATCACAAGACAATGACCAAGGTCTCTCAACAGAGTCACAAGGGGTATATACCATAGTACTATTCATTAAAATGCTAGGCCCTCAAAGGTTAATGATTTTGACAAGTCATAGACACACAAATTAACATAAAGCAAACACACATGAGAATTGCTATTTTAGTAAGAAGTAATAGAAACTTGATAATAAGTACATGAGTCACCCCAAAAGTAAAATGAAAAAGGGGAAAGATATACTCACAGTTTAGCTAAGTATAAACTCCACGAAAGTTCGTCGTAAAGGATTTAGAATTCCGAAGAACTCAACCTATATTTAATAGAATACTAATGACGAAATAACTTAAAAGTCTAAGGCAACCAAACTCTAAGGCATTAGGGTTTACTAGACTTGTGTAGGGAAGATGAAGTTTTAAACAATAAATTGTTTTGAAATAAATATATCACGATTAATTAAATAAGCGACTAGAACTGTATCCCACACTTAGAAACATTTTCTATTTTATAGAAAAATATCCACGAAAAAGATTTTATGATTTATAGTTAACTAAACAACTTATTATATCTAAATTAAATATAATTAGAATAAATAATACGAGATATGATCCAAAAATGATATTTTTATGAAAAATAACTATTTTATGATGTGAAATACTGAAAATAATATTTTCATAATTTCTTTCAATTTATTTGCATTTAAAACATATTTAATGAGTTTAAATAGTGTTTTAAATGATTAAAAATAGTAAAAATAGCAAAAATAATCATTTTCTGAGAAATTACATTTTACTTCAGTTTATTATTAATAAAAATAAATTTCCAGAAAATTTGAGGTTAAAATCACTTAAAATGAATTTTTAATCATTTAAATATGATTAAAACAAATTAAATCAAGAAAAATACGAATATAATATATTTTTCAGAAAGTAAAAATATGATAATTTTCTTAAAGGTGTCAAGATGTTTCACCTAAATTTTCATAATTTTTGGAGCAAAAATGAATTTTCTAGAAATATTATAAGATTAAAGCATATATATAAGTTTTATTATTGATTAAAAATAAATAAAACAATAAAAAAAATAACAGCAAAAAAAATCTGCTGCTGTGTTGCTGTGTAACAGACTCGAACCCAGACCAGTTCAAACCCAAAACCCTTTGTTAACCACTACAACAATATGACACTTTGTTAATAAACTCATCCAAAATATTATTTAAACAATCTTTACACTTCATCTTCTTCCCCAAATCATAACCCTAACCCTAGATTTTTAAGACTTTCAATTCGTAAAGATTAGAACCCGATTCAAGAGGGCTTTTAAAGAGCATGATTAAAGGAGTAATATGGCACTAAAAATAGATGCTTACAATATGTATTTTGGCCAGAAATAGGCTTCAAACACGCGACCAACAACCACGAATTGGAGCCTTTTTAGACGTTTTTACTTGATGTTTTTTAGTGGGTTTTGAAGGGAATGAGCACAGGAACCTAAAGCTATGCTTGGTTTTTATAATGGACGTGTAAATGTGGCGTTTCATCGAGCTTTTAAGATTCCGGTCGGTTACACTTTGAACCCGGAATCAATGTGAGTAAATAACGCGTTTTTTTTCCATTTAAGAGAGGGAATTCAAAGGATTTAGATGAAGAAACGTAATTCCATTAATTATTGTGAGTGAAAACGCCTAAAACTCAATAAAATGAAGTCGCCGGAGTGATTCCGGCCGCCGGAATCGCGCTGCTACAGTACCATCTCGGTTTTTTTTTTTTTTTTTTTTTTTAAGCTTTGAAACATGACAATTTTGATCCCTCTAGTTAGTTTGGTTAGTTTAGTCCCTTAACTTCTTATAAAACTTAACCAAAATTAAATATTTCTAACCAAAAACTTTTTAACACTTTAAAATTTTTTTTTCTTTCATAAATTTTACCAACATTTTAAGTTTTTATATTTTTTTATCATAAAACTTGACGTTTTCCGACGTAAAACGTGTATAAATAAGAGCTAATGAAATAATACAACATAAGTTTTATTTGAAATTCCAAAAGATCGTAATAGGAGGACTAAAATGAAATTACGATAAAATTAGAAAACGTGCAAATGTTACACATCCGCTATGACGTTCGCCTTTCCGGGATGATATTTTATTTCACAATCATAATCATTCAACAATTCAACCCATCTCCGTTGTCGCATATTCAAATCCTTCTGATCAAAGATGTGTTGCAAAGTCTTATGATTAGTGAAGATCGTGTATTTAGTGTCGTACAGACAATGCCTCCAAATGTTGAGAGCGAATACCACCGCACCCAATTCCAAATCGTGTGTAGTGTAATTCTTCTCATGGACTTTCAATTGTCTAGAAGTATATGCAATCACCTTTTCCCGTTGCATCAACACGCAACCCAACCCTTGATGCGAAGCATCACAATAGACCAAAAAATCTTCAGTACCATCGGGAAGTGATAGTATTGGAGCACCACATAATTTATCCTTCAACAATTGAAAAGTCGACTCTTGTTTTTCGGTCCACTCGAACTTTTTATCCTTTTGGGTGAGCATGGTCTAGGACTGCGCTATCTTAGAAAAATTCTCGATGAATCTTCTATAGTAACCCGCAAGGCCAAGAAATTGTCGAACTTCAGTAGGAGTTATGGACGCCTCCCAATTTTTGATTGCCTCAATCTTTGTGGGATCAACATGTATGCCTTTCTCATTCACCACGTAGCCTAAGAAATGAACCTCCCGAATCCAGAAGTCACATTTCGAGAATTTGGCATATAGCTTCACCTTGCGTAATAACTCCAAAATCAAGCGAAGGTGATTTTCATGATCCTTCTTGGTGCGAGAATAGATCAATATATCATCAATGAATACGATTATGATCCAGAAACAAGTTGGTGGAGTACATCATGGTTTGCCTGGGAGTGCAACCGCTGATGCGAATAACCGCTTCAGTCTTCTCAAACCACTTAACTAGGCAAACGGAGCCTTCAGTCACATTGAAATTTATGGGCTTGCAGTCTAAAAATGCCTTGAACGTGCAACCACATTCACGACAAGCAGTTTCTGCAATAACACGATGATATGTTATTATACGATAGAAGCATCGAGACAACCTCCCAACATTTCACTCTATCATAAATCACTTACCATTGGGGGACCGTTCACGGCGATCACTCCCAGTGCGGTCTCGTGACCCATCAGTGCGTGCGGCATCTCGTTCCGCAATCGCCCGAGCAATTCTTTCGGAGATTAGCTGTTCCAGCTCGGCGGGGGTTGTGGGCAGTTCGTCGTTACCAGTGTTACTCCTTGTGGTAGGTGCCATTAAACTTCAATAACGAGTATCAAAGGTTAATTTGACGAATATTCATCCAAATATTGTCACACACAACGCACAAATAACATCACATCACATGAATATAATCGATAACATGTCCTCACAATACAATCCCACAAACCACAAGATATAGAGTAGATAATAATCATAGACAACCACAGGATGCACAATGTAATAACAACATACTTTACCATAATAACAATATGATTTTCATTAATTTCAAAGCAACGAGTACAACACTTGTTTCAACAACAACAAAATAGTGGGTAACAACATCCCTCATACATCGTTTTGAAATATAACAAAACATCATACTATAGGCTGGCATAACCCGCTCGGCTAGGTAAAATGCAAAAAGTGCTACTACTAGTGCTACACTACATCCTGACTACTACTATACATCCGTAGTGCCATCTTCTCGCTGAAGATCCATGTAGCTAATGCGTCGCTGCCCTACTGATGCCGGGGCGGCGGATACTGATACTGAGGCGCACTAATGCTAATGGCCACAAACTAATGGCCATAATGCGGTCATAGAGGTGTTGCCTGTGGGCAAAATGGCTCTCGCCAGTGATGCCCCACGCGGAATCCAAGCTCAGAATGTGCGAGTGCATCCTGGGCGTCAATGATACGGGCCCACATCACACGAGGCTGGGAGTCCACATGCGTGACGGTGCGCTGCACCGTATCTGCTAATGCCTGGAAGTCACTCTCAAGGGTAGACAGGGTGGTCAAGGCATGTCCAGGTAATGTGGCCATACCATAGGGCTGTGATGGCCCGAGTATGTCAAGGTACATCGGATGAGAAAGGTCGACAATGTCCGGTATGGGTGAAGGTCCAGGTACGAATGGCTGGGGCAAGCTCGTCACCCCAGGGGCAATAGAGGAATACATAAAGTATGTGTCTCCTGCATCCAAAGGGTATAATGCGGGTAGCAGATTCACAGGCAAGGTAGGGACTAGTGGTATCACGGGTATGGTGGGGACATATGTGGGGATGGTGTAGATAGGTGGGATCTCGAGTGCTGAGATAGGTAACATAGGCTCTACCAGTGGGGCGACAAGGGGATGTGAGGTGACAACTAGGTCGGGGGTGGGTGCAACAATGACCGGGGTATCGGGGCTAGCAGTGGGGTAGGCGATCATACCAGCTCTCCGCAACTTGGAGCTGCGTGTGGAGCTACCCTCAAGAATAAGGCCAACGCGCCTTGCACTAGGTGCATTGCGGGTTAATGGCTCATCAGTGGTGGGAGCGTCATGCTTGGGAGGGTCAGGGTATGGGACATGGACTATAGGTATAGCGGGCTTGTCCGAGCCAAAAATGCTCTCATGGGGGACAAGGGTAGGCTCAACAGCGATGGCGGGTAAACCTAAAATGACTCGGGGTCTCTGGGCTGGATACCAGATGGACTCAGGACCGACGATTGTGGGTACCACAGATGCCACAGACTCCTCGAGATCCATACGACCCACGGGATGCTTGGGAACTAAGAACCCAGCAAGTAAACCTCTCACAAGAGGCACCAACGCTCTACCTGGGGGAACATGTATGGCTGGGGGTGGGACGGGGGTGTGGTCGACATGGGCATGGGGGTCGAATGGTGACTCCATAGTCTCAGACATGGCTGGGGTTGGGAGAACAGGGCCTCTACACCCAATAGGAAAGTCTCGAATAGCTGGGACTGGGTGTGGTGGTAGGGGAGCAAGTGGGGGCAGGACAACAGGTGGGTCAACTGGTGGGGTGTTGGCAGATGGCTCGCTGGCAGCAGCGGCCGGTGGGGTAACGGAGTCAGAGTTGGACTCGTCCATTGACGGGTCCTTCTCATCCTCGCTCGAATGGGGGTCCTCAGTATCATTACCGCCCTCATCCTCGGCGGCTACATGGGGATCCATGGCGTCGTCCAACTCCATGGGATCCACCTCCGGATCAAGGTCAATGATCTCGGCTGGCTCGGCTGGAGGGACATCCATGATCTGAATGCTACTGTCAAAGCTAGACTCGGGAACTGTGCTACTGTCAGTAGACATCTCATGGCAAAAGGACCGTACCATATATATAAGTCATCAATTTAGTTAGAAAGTTAGGCCTACATCTAACACAACATTCCTAACTTCTAAATCTAACATATTTATATATTGACGATTTTTAACATATCTTTCAGGTAATTAATCGCTGGAAGGTCGCTTGGCTAGTACGGGCGGGGATCTCACTTAACGTCGGATATTTTGACAGGGTTTCACTTTTATTTTCCATGGGTTGGCACATAATTGAGCAACCTCTACTTTTGATTTGAACTATGCTTGTTTAAGAATGTATAAACTTGAAAACTCGTTTCGACGTATTAAATAAATGATCCATTTTTTTTAATTACTTATAGTTTGTGTTAATCTTGACTTTATGCCATTCGAACGTCGCGCCACGCATTTCCGCCATTGGCGTGGTGTGACAGAAGTGGTATCAGAGCCAAGGTTATAGCGAACTAGTATTTTCGAAAACCTAGACCATAACCGGGATTGGTTCGAAGGATAAAGTTTTTTTTAACAAAAAAACTAAAACACAACAAAGTAATTTTCCAAAAATAAAGGAACATTATATATGGGGAGATTCCGACCGAACTAGCCATGATTGTCAATATATGATATGTTAGATTTAGAAGTTAGGAATGTTATGTTAGATGTAGGCCTAACTTTCGAACTAAATTGATGATTTATATATATGGTACGGTCCTTTTGCCAGGAGATGTCTACTGACAGTAGCACAGTTCCCGAGTCTAGCTTTGACAGTAACATTCAGATCGTGGATGCCCCTCCAGCCAAGCCAACCGAGATCATCGACCTTGATCCGGAGGTGGATCCCATGGAGTTGGACGATGCCATGGAGCCCCATGTAGCCGCCGAGGATAAGGGCGGTAATGATACTGAGGACGCCCATTCGAGCGAGGATGAGGAGGACCCGTCGATGGACGAGTCCGACTCTGACTCCGTTACCCCACCGGCCATTGCTGCCAGCGAGCCGTCTGCCGACACCCCACCAGTTGACCCACCTGTTGTCCCGGCCCCAGTTGCTCCCCTACCACCACACCCAGTCCCAGCTATTCGAGACTTTCCTATTGGGTGTAGAGGCCCGGATTCTCCCAGCCCCAACCATGTCTGAGACTGTGGAGTCAACATTCGACCCCCATGCCCATGTAGACCACGCCCCCGTCCCACCCCCAGCCATACATGTTCCCCCAGGTAGAGCGTTGGTGCCTCTTGTGTTTACTTGCTGGGTTCCTAGTGCCCAAGCATCCCGTGGGTCGTATAAACCTCGAGGAGTCTATGGCATCTGTGGTACCAGCCTAGAGACCCCGAGTCATTTTAGGTTTACCCGCCATCGCTGTTGAGCCTACCCCTGTCCCCCATGAGAGCATTTTTGGCTCGGACAAGACCGATATACCTACAGTCCCTGACCCATACCCTGACCCTCTGGAGCATGACGCTCCCAATACTGATGAGACATTGACCCGCGGTGCACCTAGTGCAGAACGCGTTGGCCTTATTCTTGAGGATAGCTCCGCAAGCAGCTCTGAGTTGCGGAGAGCCGGTATGACCGCCTACACCACTGCTAGCCTCGATCATTGTTGCACCCACCCCCGAGCTAGTTGTCACCTCACATCCCCTTGTCGCCCCACTGGTCGAGCCTATGTTACTTATCTCAGCACCCGAGATCCCACCTATGTACACCACCAGTCCCAACCTTGCATGTGACTCTGCTACCCGCACTATACCCTTTGGGTGCAGGAGACGCATACTTGATGTATTCCTCTATTACCCCTGGGGTGACGAGCTTGCCCCAGCCATTCGTACCCGAACCCTCACCCATACCGGACATTGTCGGCCCTTCTCAGCCAACATACCTTGACATACCCGGGCCATCACAACCCTATGGTATGGCCCCATTACCTGGATACGCCTTGACCACCCTGTCTACCCTTGAGAGTGACTTCCAGGCGTTAGCAGATATGGTGCAGCGCACCGTCACGCATATGGACTCCCAGGCTCGCGTGATGTGGGCCTGTATCATTGACGCCCGGGACGCACTCGCACATTACGCCGAGGAGCTTCTGAGCATGGATGTCGTGTGGGGCATCACTGGTGAGAGCCATTTTGCCCCCTCTATGACCGCATTATGGCCATTAGTATGTGGCCATTAGCATTAGTGCGCCTTAGTATCAGTATCTGCCGCCCCCGCCTCAGTAGGTTAGCGACGCATTAGCTACATGGATCTTCAGCGAGAAGATGGCACTACGGATGTATAGTAGTAGTCAGGATGTAGTGTAGCACTAGTAATAACACTTATTGCATTTTACCTAGCTGAGCGGGTTGTGCCAGCCTATAGTATGATGTTTTGTTATATTTCAAAACGATGTATGAGGGATGTTGTTACCCACTATTTTGTTGTTGTTGAAACAATTGTTGTACTCGTTGCTTTGAAATTAATGAAAATCATATTGTTATTATGGTAAAGTATGTTGTTATTACATTGTGCATCCTGTGGTTGTCTATGATTATTGTCTACTCTATATCTTGTGGTTTGTGGGATTGTATTGTGAGGACATGTTATCGATTATATTCATGTGATGTGATGTTATTTGTGCGTTGTGTGTGACAATATTTGGATGAATATTCGTCAAATTAACCTTTGATACTCGTTATTGAAGTTTAATGGCACCTACCACAAGGAGTAACACCGGTAACGACGAACTGCCCACAACCCCCGCCTAGCTGGAACAGCTAATCTCCGAAATGAATTGCTCGGGCGATTGCGGAACGAGATGCCGCACGCACTGATGGGTTACGAGACCGCACTGGGAGTGATCGCCGTGAACGGTCCCCCAATGGTAAGTGATTTATGATAGAGTGAAATGTTGGGAGGTTGTCTCGATGCTTCTATCCCATAATAACATATCATCGTGTTATTGCAGAAACTGCTTGTCGTGAACGTGGTTGCACGTTCAAGGCATTTTTAGACTGCAAGCCCATAAATTTCAATGTGACTGAAGGCTACGTTGGCCTAGTTAAGTGGTTTGAGAAGACTGAAGCGGTTATTCGCATCAGCGGTTGCACTCCCAGGAAAACCGTGATGAACTCCACCAACTTGTTTCCGGATCATGCTTTGACTTGGTGGAATAGCCAAGTCCAATCCCTGGGTAACGATGATGCATACTCTCTATCCTGGTTAGAGCTGAAAGAACTCATGATCTATGAGTACTGTCCTGCAAGTGAAATTCAAAAACTTGAATTGGTTCGGACGTTGCTGGTTACATGTCCAGATTTCACAATCTCTCTAGGTTGGTTCCCCAGTTGGTTACGCCGGAAAACAAGAAGATTGAAAGGTACCTCTTTGGGTTGGCACCCCAGATTCGCAGCATGGTCACATCATCAAAGGGGGAATTACCAATATAAGAACCACCCTCAACCCGAGTCAATGTACCCTTTGCTGCTTTTATGACCCCAAAACTCCTCGCTATAGCAGTGACGTATTCCCCCCCCCCCCCGTATATCATACTTCCCAGTTTCTGACCTACTGCCGTGGTGAAGAAAGATGTTATTAATGCAGCTAGGTTTACTCGTTCATTTTTCACTAGGGGGTAGATGAATAGCAAATCCGGGGATGGGCAGCCTGTTGTGTCCTCCTTTTTTCCCGCCGCGGTCCGACAAAGAACCTTCTGAAATAACCTAAGCAATGGGTCGTGAATTCTTGAAGCTTTAGCACTTTGCGGGTCATAGGTCGCAAGCCCCATCAGCTCAGTCCAAAAGGCGTTTCTTACGTCGTTGTTTGGGAACTTGTACATAGCTTCATTGAATCTAATGTCTAGTATCTCTTCATCAGTGTATATTCCCAGGTGGAGACCTAGCTCTGTGACTGAAGTCCCCAACGCCTAAACGAAACTGAAGTCCCCAACGCTCGTTTTCCTTGAAATCTGGTTCTTCGTGTTTTCGTGGCCTTTGGTAGCGGTAAGTGGCGACGAATTCAATTGTTAACTCTTCATAGACCGGCTCCTCTATAGCAAGTAATTTTTACAACGGTTCATCTAACATTTCCCTAAACCAATCATCTTGATTAATCTCTTCGAGAGTATCCCAGCAGAGTCTGCGCGGCGTAGCAATAGCACGTCTTCTTGCGGTCAATTCGGTAACGGATTCTATGCACCCGCGCTCCTGTGGGTCTTCCACGTTGAACCTCAAGAATCTGTGCACCATCTGCATCAAAATAAGCTTAAATATGCTAGACATAATCGAAGGAATAGGACCCGGACCCAAACGACGCCTAAAAACGCCCAATTTTACATCAGAAGCATTGAGCGGCCGCTCGGTCCCTGTGAGCGGCCGCTCACTGTGCCCAACGAGCAATTTTTTTTCTGCAGCCTTTATTTTCGATGCTGTGCGTTTGCTTTCGTCCGTTTTGCAGTGTTTTAGCCAAATGCACTCAAAAGCGGCCATTCAAGCACTTGGTTTTTGAAAAATTATGTCACTTTGACGATTGAATAGCCGAACTTGCATAATTATGAATTATTCAAACAAATTCAGAATTTTGAACACCTAAGCGCTATGATTTTGCAAAATCATTTCAAATTCAAGTTATCTAGCGAAAGGTGTTTAAAAACCAAATAATTATGAAGTATCATAGAACTTGGGGCTCATTTGTTTAATTATGAAGAACACCCTAAAGTTCCATGAACAACACTTGTCTAAACTACAATAAAAAACACTACAATCTTAAAAATTTGGGGCTTTGTTAAACCATTATGAAGAATCCCCAAAAATTAAGATATAACAACAACTAACAATAATTTACAACCTAGAACATGAGGGATTTGGGGATTTTTGAACATTTATGAAGAATCCCCAAATTTCATGAACAAACCTAATTTATACTAAGATTAATACTATACTACAAGCAAAACATGAAATTAATCTAACACTATGCTAAATTACACTAAGCATTAGGCTACAAAATAAAATAAATCTTGAAAATTTTCGGATTTGTTTTAAACATTATGAAGAAAACCCAAAAACTTTAAGATTTGGACAACAAAAAACTCTAATCTATACTATCAAAGCAAATAATCCATCCAAGAACATTAGGGTTTGTTATACATTATAAAGGGACCCTAAAAATTCAGAAAAGATTGTACAAATCTAGACTACATTACACTAGAATAAGAAAAATTGCAAGAAAACTAGAGACTCTTACCTTGATTTGGAGATTTAAAGGTGGTTTTGCAAGGTTTGGTAGTGTTCTTGAGAGCAAAGTGCAAGTATTTTTGGGTGAAATAGACTTGATCGACCGTTTGTGAGCGGCTCTTGTGAGTGGCCGCGCGCTCCTAGTGAGCATGGATGTCGTTTTAGGGTTGATTATTTTAGCAATTTTAAAGTGAATTTCCCATTTTAACCCTGATAAAAACTGACCAGACTCTTGTGAGTGGCCGCGCGCTCCTAGTGAGCGGCCGGTCCCTTTTTTATAATTTTTAAAAGTGAGCGGACGCTCACTCTCTGTGAGCGGCCGTTCGCTGCAAACAGACTTGTTTTCTGCTGCAGTTTTCACCCAAAAATGCTTGCGCTTGCTCTGTTTCGACACAAACAACCAATATACCTGTTTTGCGGCACTTCCTAGTATAATACCATGGATTTGAAGCGACTATCCACACACTCATAAGGCGCGAATCAAACCTGCAAATATTAAAAACAAACTAGAAAACAAGTTAAAACTAGCAAATTAACTACAAATTACACTAAGTTATTAACATATGTACCATTTGGCGCGCCCATACACGCCGTGCTATATTTATTAACGAGTAGCTAGCTAGACTCACTACCCCACACTTATTAGGCATGTGGGGCGTAGAGATCAAGTACCTCTAAGGCTTGGTCAACCGGTCCATCTATGTAGGCTTTCAATCTATAACCGTTGACTTTGAAAGTCAAACCCTCAGAATTTTCAATTGAGACAGTCCCGTAAGGATGTACTTCCTTAACTGTGTACGGGCCTGTCCAACGGGATTTCAACTTTCGCGAAAAGAGACGCAAGTGAGAGTTATAAAGCAGGACCAAGTCGCCTACCTGATAATCTTTTCGGTGTTTCAAGCGACTGTCGTGCAACCTCTTTGTGCGCTCTTTATACAAACTCAAGCTCTCATAGGCCTGTTGCCTCAACTCCTCCAGCTCATGAATCTGCAAGAAACGAGTCTCACCGCCGGTCTTCACATCCAAATTCGTCGTCTTCAGAGCCCATGACGCCCTATGCTCAAGCTCGACTAGGAGATGACACACCTTCCCGTAGACAAGCCTAAAGGGAGTTGTCCCAATAGGCGTCTTATACGCAGTCCTGAAGGTCCACAACACGTCATCAAGCTTCTCAGCCCAATCCTTGCGGTTTTGGTTTACCGACCGCTCAAGGATTCTTTTCAAAACCCGGTTCGTGACCTCCACCTGTCCACTTGTCTGTGGATGATAAGGGGTGGACAACCTGTGGTGCACACCATAACGTGCCAACGCTCGATCAAGCTGTGCGTTGCAGAAATGCGTACCACGGTCACTAATTAGTGCCTTTGGGGGACCAAATTGGGAAAATAGGATGCGAACAAACCTCACCACTACTCGGGCATCATTTTTGGGCAAGGCTTGCGCCTCCGCCCACTTAGACACGTAGTCAACCGCCACGAGTATATATCGGTTACCCCATGAGGAGGAGATCAGTCCCATGAAGTCAATGCCCCTGATGTCAAAGACTTCACAAACCTGGATCGGGTTTTGCGGCATTTGGTCGCGTGCCGATATGTTCGTCGCCCTCTGGCACGAATCACACGCACCGAATAAGACCTGAGCATCACGAGAGAGTGTGGGCCAATAAAACCCAGAGTTAACACTTTTTTAGTAGTGTGGTTTGCTCCATGGTGACCTCCGGTAGGCCCCTCGTGACAATCTCGCAATATTTGAGCCGCCTCCACCCCAAATACACACTGGCGAATCAGCTGATCCACCCCGACCCGGAACAAGAATGGGTCATCCCATAAGTAATGCTTCAGTTCTGCGAAGAACTTCCTCTTTTGTTGGTGCGACAATCCTTTGATAAGGATCCCGCACGCGAGGTAGTTCGCGAAATCCGCAAACCAAGGCGACACATCTTCTACATACTAAACACTCATCAAGAACTTGTGGGAAGGTTGTCATTTATGGTCTCCCATGCGGAGTTCTCGGTATCATCATGCTCGAGTCTAGACAGATGATCAGCAGCAACATTTAGGGCACCCTTCTTGTCCTGAATCTCTATATCAAACTCTTGCAACAACAAGATCCACCTAAGCAGGCGCGGTTTCGCGTCCTGTTTGCTAAATAGGTATCTGATCGCTGCATGATCCGTATAGATAATTGTCTTTGACAGCACTAAATACGATCTAAACTTGTCGAATGCAAAAACTACGGCTAGAAGCTCCTTTTCATTGGAGGTATAATGCTCTTGAGCATCATGTAGAGTCTTAATAGCGTAGTAGATCGGATTGAAGTGCTTGTCCTTCCGCTGTCCCAAGACTGCCCCTATTGCGAAATCACTCGCATCACACATGATCTCGAATGGCAGCGCCCAGTCAGGCGCCACCAAAATAGGGGCCTCCACAAGCAAACATTTCAGAAGGCCAAATGCCTTCAAACACTCAGCATAAAAAATGAATGGTGCATCCTTCTCCAACAGGTCATGGGACGGGCGATTTTAGAAAAGTCTTTGATGAATCGCCTGTAAAACCCCGCATCACCCAAGAAACTGCGGATAGCTTTGACAGAGGAGGGCGGAGGGAGTTTAGAAATGATATCCACCTTGGCTAGATCAACCTCCAACCCACTTTGGGAGACCTTGTGCCCCAGGACTATTCCTTCCTTCACCATGAAGTGGCATTTTTCCCAGTTGAGCACAAGACTGGTCTCCTCACACCTCGTCAGCATCCGCTCCAAGTTCCCAAGACACTGATCAAAAGAACTCCGGAAGACTGAAAAATCATCCATGAATACCTCCATAGAGTCCTCGATCATGTCATGGAAAATTGTGATCATGCAACGCTGGAAGGTCGCCGGCGCATTGCACAGCCCAAATGGCATACGCCTGTAGGCGAATGTGCCAAAAGGGCAAGTGAAGGTCGTCTTATCCTGGTCCACAGGATCAATAGGAATCTGGAAGTATCCATAGAAACCATCAAGGAAACAATAATACAACTTCCCCGACAGACATTCCAACATCTAATCGATGAATGGAAGTGGGAAGTGATCCTTGCGGGTGGCGTCACTGAGTTTGCGATAGTCAATGCAAACTTGCCATCCGGTGACGGTTCTCGTAGGAATAAGCTTATTCCTATCATTTGTAACCACTGTCATGCCACCTTTCTTGGGCACAACGTGTACTGGACTAACCCACACAGAATCTGAGATAGGATAAATCAATCCTGCATTTAGCAACTTAATTACCTCAAATTTGACAACTTCCTGCATGTTAGGGCTCAGACGCCTTTGGTGCTACGCACAAGTCTTATGGACATCTTCCATCAGAATTTTATGGGTACAGAACGAGGGATTAATCCCCTTGATGTCCATTATCTTCCAGGCGATTGTCTTTTTATGAAGTTTCAAAACTTTGAGCAACACGCTCTTCTCTTCAGCAGACAATGAAGATGAGATAATCACCGGTAGACGACCCTCCTCGTCAAGAAATGCATACTCAAGATGAGGTGGGAGCTCCTTCAGCTCCAAAGACGGTGGATCTTCCACAGATGGTTTGGATTTCTCCTTCTCCTCACGCTCGATTTCAACAAAACGCCCCGGGCTCTGGGAACCATCATCACCGATCTGATAGACCGGCTGCTCAAATCTATGGCCCTCCTTCATAATGCCATCTAGGTCCCCACACAACAGATGTGTGCCCAAAACATCCTCATCTATAGTGCCTCGAAAGTGAGAACTGACACACTGGTCTACTATATCAAAATAGTATAGTGTGTCATCCTGACTCTCGGGATGACGCATCGACCTTTGAACATCAAAAGTCACATGCTCATCATTCACCCGGAGTGTGATCTGGCCCACAACCACATCAACAATCATCCTAGCCGTGTTAAGGAAAGGACGTCCAAGGATCAGAGGCACTTTACAATCCTCATCCATATCTAGGATGACAAAATCCACAGGGAATACAAATTTGTCAATCTTGACAAGCATATTCTCAACGAATCCCCTGATACTTGATCGATGATCAGCCAAACGAATACTCATCCTGGTGGGTGAAGGCTCACCCAGATCCAACTTCTCAAAAACCTTATAAGGCATAAGGTTTATGCTGGCACCGAAGTCTGCAAGTGCATTGCTGATAGACATATTACCTATCAGACAAGGGATTGTGAAGCTACCAAGATCTCCCATATTCTGCAGAATTGCAGAGCAGTTCTCATTTAGCAAGACATAGGACAGGTCCTCAAGTTTTTGCTTATTTGTGAGGATGTCCTTCAAGAATTTGGCATACTTAAGCATCTGAGCCAAGGCCTCGACAAACGGTATGTTGATGTGTAGCTGTTTGAACAGCTCAAGAAATTTACCGTACTGAGCCTCGTCTTTTTGCTTTCTCAGCCTGCCTGGGTATGGAACCGGAGGAGTGTAGTCAGTGACGGGCTTCGGAAACTGTGTTGTACTTGTTGGGACTCACCTAGCGTGCACCTCGTCCGAAGACTCAGTCTGGACCGTCTCAGTGATCGGTGGTGAGCCCGATGTGTCTGGTCCCGTGGTTTTACCACTCCTCGCCATAATGGCATTTACATGCCCCCTGGGATTCGGCCCTGTGTTTCCTGGAAGACCACCATGTTGTCTTTCAGACATCATCTTAGCCATTTGGCCAACCTGATTTTCGATAGCCTGCATAGACGCCTTATGGCTCCTCATCTCTCCTTCATAATTGGTAAAGCGTTCCTCGTGCTGTTGGTAGCGCTGTTCAGCAATTTGATTAGTATTGGTAGAGTTGGTAAGGAGTTGAGACATCATCTCTTCCAGCCTCAACGTACCTTGCTGGGCGTACTGCTGGGAACTGCTCCCAGCGCCCTAGTTTTGGTACTAGTTCGACCGAGGCTGGTAGGAATGGCTATTAGACTGGTATAGCTGGTTTTGGGACTGGTGGGATTGCTGTGGTGCGGGAGGTCGTTGTTGGTATCCGAGTGGGTTCTGGTTAGAGGAACCAGATCTCCACCCAATGTTTGGGTAGTTTCTCCAACCCGGATTGTAGGTGTTGTTGTAAGGGTTATTTTGGGGTCTCGTTTGATCCCCCATGTAGTCCACTTCTTCGTGGCATGTATACATCACCCCTTGAGCACACAAACCAGCTTTGTGCGATACTCCACACTGTTCACACAAACATTGGGCCTGCACTACACTATGCTGTGATTTGTCGAATCTCGTAGCCAAGGCCTCAATTTGTGCAGAGATAGCTGTGTAGTTGTCCAAAGCATGAACACCAAAACGGGCAGCCGAAGACCGTGATCTGTCATTCTGCCGGGATTTAGACTTCAGGGACGCCTTTTCAATGATCCGCCATGCCTCATTAGGGGATTTTATTCCCAGATCTCCCCCAGCATATACGTCAAGGCGTTCCTGTGAATCGAACCCGAGCCCATGATAAAACGTTAGCACCAACTGTCTCTTTGGAAGATCGTGGTACTGGTTCGGCTTAGGCTGGTAGGAATGGCTATTAGACTGGTATGGCTGGTTTTGGGACTGGTGGGATTGTTGTGGTGCGGGAGGTCGCTGCTGGTATCCGAGCAGGTTCTGATTAGAGGAACCAGATCTCCACCCAATGTTTAGGTGGTTTCTCCAACCCTGATTGTAGGTGTTGCTGTAAGGGTTATTTTGGGGTCTCGTTTGATCCCCCATGTAGTCCACTTCTTCGTGGCCTGTATACATCACCCCTTGAGCACACGAACCAGCTTTGTGCGATGCTCCACACTTTTCACACAAACATTGGGCCTGCACTACACTATGCTGAGATTTTTCGAATCTCGTAGCCAAGGCCTCAATTTGTGCAGAGATAGTTGTGTAGTTGTCCACAACATGAACACCGGAACGGGCAGCCGAAGACTATCCAATGCAGAACAGCAAGGAAAATTGGCTCCTAACTGGGAGGGGCCATACAAAATTCAAGAATTCCTGGGAAAGGGTGCATACGCGCTTGAAAAGCTAGATGGCACGCCTGTCCCTAGATCCTGGAACGCTGCGTAGCTTCGAACTTGCGTTATTTAACAATTTCTTTGTACAAATATGGGCTATACACGCTTATCTATTTGTAATGATCAATGAAAATTTCATTATCTATTTACCGTGTTCACTACTTAGCGCCATAGTCTTCAAGGCGCACGCATTCTAAACACCTAGCGCCGGACTACAGATTCATCCAAGAAAAAGACTAAGTTCCAACAAGTACCTAACACTACACGGAATTAAAGTGCGCACAAAATAAAGAAGGAATTTCATTTCATTACAAAAATAGGTGCGAAAGGCCTTAACTATTTACAAAGAAAAGACAAATTACAAACAGAACCTACACTACTCAGAGCCATCATAATCAACGTGTTGCTCCTCATCCACATCATCATGGCGCTCCTTTTCCAAGCGCTCTGCCTCCTCTTGCTCCGCTTTTTGTTGCGCCTCCGCACCCAGAAGGTCGGATTCTTCGATGAAGTAAGGGAGGGCGCCAGCTGGGTCTGCGTGGCGGTTGCAATCCGCAACCACCTGGAGAATCGGGAACTCGACTTGCTCGAACTTCGCAAGCTCAGTCTCGTACTACGTCTTTAGGGGCTTGCCATAGTGCTCCACCTCATCAATTCGTCCAACATTCAAGCAATGGTGGAAGCCACTATCAAACCCATCTCCAAACCCATAGGCGCGCGCAACAGCATCAATCGCGACAACCTAGTCCCCGAGCTTAGGCTCGTTCTAGAAGCTCTTGAAAATCTACAAAACACGTATCAAGTGTTAGACAATTTTTATAAGCAAGAAACATAAGAGGGAAGGGTTGCAAGTATCTTACACCATTAACTCCTGCGGTCATCACCTAGTGCATCGCCTCTTGCGCCTTCTCTTGGGCGGCGACGAACTGTCAAGCAGCACCTTAGCATTCTGGGCCTCTTGAACCGCGGCATCACGGAACTCTTCCCGGGAGGCCCTCTCTATCTCAATGTCCTCTTTCACATTCATGATGGAGACCTTCTCAGACTCCAGCAGTGAAGCGCGGGAAGTCGCGGCCATAAGCTCCTTGTCTTTAATCTCAATTAATGTCGCGGTCCGGTCAAAGATGGTATTTATATGTCCTATATTACCTCAACTAATGTAGTAGTGGCAACAAAGGGTGTCGAACCACGAAGAGTTTATGGTCGGTGAAATAGGTTTAGTTGATTAAAAAGATGTCACTTTATGAAGTTAGTCAATTATAAAGCTTTCATATTTTTGTTCATTTAAGATTTTTGATTTTAGAAGAGTTTGATTAACATTCATCAACTCTTCAAGAGATTTACCAACCTGTTTTGCCAATCCTTGAAGAATTTCCTTGGCAACAGCTGCAGAAACTTCTCCGTCCTCTAAATCAGGATCATTGTACTCTAACTCATACTTCATATCATCAGATTCGAATATCTCTGGAAATTTTCCAGTCAGCTCAATCGTCCAGACTTTCCAAGTCAACATCTGACGATATAACTTCTTGTCATCATCTGATAAAGCTCTAATCTTGTCAGTCCAGAAAATACTTTCATCATCTGTATTTCCACCAGGTGCTTTCTTCGAACTAGATTCACCTGCATCTTTATCAGATTCTCTCTTTTCATACTGATACTTATCCGTATCATCATCATCATCATCATCATCATCAGCAGCAGCAGAATTATCATCACCAAAACCTTCATCATCACCATCTTTCTTTTTCTCAAGAGCATCACCAGCATCACCATCTAGATCCTCATCATCTTCATCCTCATCTTTTTCAGATTCAGATGGTTCAAAGTCAACATGTTCTTCCTCTGGTTCTTTATCCTCTTCTCCTGCTTTCAATTGTGGAGCTTTCTCATACAAATCATCAATAAGCTTCCTCATACTCTTATTGTTCATTCTCATCTTTTTGTTTTCAAGTCGTAAAGTTATAATTCTTCGTGTATTTCTCTGTTCATGCAATAACAACGTCTAATTTTCTTCTTGAAGTTGTTTAAACTTTGCTTCCAATTCTTCTTGATTTTCCTGAGAAGATACAACGACGTCTAACATCTTCTTGTCATTTTCTCTCAGCTGTTCTATCTCCTGCTGTTGCTGGTTAATCAATTTCATCATATTAGCAAGCTTTTGATTCACTGCATCCATCACATTACCAGACACAGTAACCTGAGGTGTAGACGCCTCAGCAATAGGAGATTTCTTCTTTTTAAACTTATTCAACACACTTTCCAAAGTAGCTTCAAAATCTATAGAAGGATTAACTATCGTATCTGCAGCAGATTTCTTTGATTTCTTTGCTACTGAGATGTCACAGGTGTAGCAGCTTTCGAACTACCAATCTCAGGAACTTTCTTTCCTGCAACCAATATCTCTATCTCCCTATCTCTCTTCTGTTTAGGATTAGACTTCTTAGCCATTGACTTGAACTTCGGCTTAAGAATCTTTCCCACAGCAACAGGAGATCCAACAAAATCAAGATTTTCCAATCCAAGTTCACCTTCTTCAACTATGATTGGACTCTTCTGTTGTTGCTCTTCAATTGACTTATTCAAGCTTTCAATCACACCAGCCTCAGTGGCCTTGGGCTTGGTGGTCTTGACAGTTTCAAAACCAGAATCCCATTCCTCATTGTCCCGAGTCTCTTCAGAATCAATAGACTCCTCATCAATCAATAAGGTTTTACCTTTTCCAGACTTCTTCTTTTTAGCCATGGTTTTATGTCGTTTCAGTGCAGCTTCTTCAACAACCTTAGCCTTTCCCTTTCCAGACTTTGCACCCTTGTTAATAACCTGTCTTTTTCTCTTAGCTTTAGGATCAACTGCATGTAATGGATTATCAGCATCAGACTCACTACCATCATTTCTTGCCTAACCGTTTTTCAAATGGGTCAGGTCGAACCAGAGAGAGTTAGGTCGAACGTGTAAGATTTTGGGTCGAACTAGGTCGTTTTAGGTCGAATCTGACTTTGTTTAGGTTGAACCAAGACTTTGTTTGTGTGTTGTTTGTTCATTCGACCAAGTGTTGTTCCTTCGACCAACCGGGAGGTCGAAAGAAGGTTTATAGCGGTCGAAAGTGAGTCTAGTGTGTTTCATTTTTACATTCGAGTCTGACTTAGAGGGTCGAACCTGATACATTCTACCTTCGAACCCTTGATTATACATCAGAGGTCGAACGAAGCTGTTTTTAGGAAATTTTTCTAAGTGTTTACATTTTGCACATTATGGACAACATGTGGGGATTTCCTATGACACCAAGGCCAACAACAACACAACAACAGCACGTTCCAATGAATCCATGGGCTGTAGCTTCTCAAAAGACGAATACTCAGTCATCTCAGCCAATCAATTACCTTGCCATGAGTAGTTCGATACCACCACCTGCTACTCAACCCTTACAACAACCGACGACGGATTATTGGGGCGTTGCAGCAGCAGCGGTACACTCTCAAACTACTAATGCTATTTCTACTCTAATAAATGATTTGTCTTCAGGTAGTGGGAGTCGTCCTCCGAAGCTGATGGACATGGCAGAGTATAATCAGTGCCAAAAGAAATTCAAGATACATCTTGAAGGTATGGGAATGGAAGGAACAGAGGCGTGGCAGATGATTGCTAAGGGGTATGCGGCTCCGTGTTTGGAATATTCAAGTGAACCGATTCCACTCGATGGTTTATCTGAAGATGATAAGAAGAAATTTGCAATGGAGAAGAAGGCTTTCTCACAAATATCTCAAGCATTGACTACCGATCTACTTCATGTTTGGATCGTGTACCACATCTAAGCAGCTTTGGGATATGTTGAAGAACAGGCACGATGGGAATGATAAGACGAGGAGATTGAAGGTGGAAGAACTAAAGAAGGAATTTGAAAACTTTAGTTATGTTGGGAATGAGACTCTGAAGGAACTTATACCGAGATATTGTCATCTGTTGACCAAGTTGTCGAATTATGATATCAAGATTCCTATGTCTGAGTTGGTTGATAAGTTTGCTGATTCATTACCACCTTATTGGAATCAACATATTGAGGTATTGAAAGAGAAGGATGCTTATCAATACTGGATAATCAATGAGTTAATTCAGAAGTTAGAAAACAAGGAGTTGGAGGAGAAGAGGAAAGCTAGACAATCACAATTCCCACAAAATCCGAAATTGTATCATGCTTCTTCATCCACTTCTGTGTCCAGTTCAAGTGTGGCAGGTAATATTGCGCCACATATAGCTTGTGTTTCGAGTGTCATTGAACCTCCATGATAACCAATTAACTATCTTGCACAAACATAAACCAATCCACCAAACTACACAACAAATTCTTACATTCCAACACAACCTCAAATATCCACCGCATATTACACATCTAGCACACCTCAACAACAACAATATGTTCCACCAACACCACAAGCTTCATCAATCCAAAGTCCTATCGGGTTGGAAACTTCCAACATGGATAATGTTACCGTTGAAGTAGCTCAGCAACACATTGTTTTGGTTTCAGCAATGGTTGAATCTTATAACGAACTTGTGGCGAGTCAGATCGGGAATAATTGTCTGACTAATGAAGATTATGCACAGATTGATAAGGAGGAGATGGTGTTAATTGATATTCAATGGGCATTCGCCAGTGTGATGAGAAGGGCGACAACGTTTATTAAGAAAACCGGTAGAACTGATTTGGCAACCTCACCTAATACCACATATGGCTTCAATAAAGCCAAAGTTACATGTTTCAACTGTGGTGGTCAAGGTCACTTTAAAAGAGTATGCACACAACCGATGCAGCAAGGTAATTGAAACCCATTTAATTCGAACTATCAAAATCGCCAAGCACAAAATCAGGTAACCTACCAGAGCGAAAACAACAACACCTGTCCACAACAAAATAATCGGTTCGTGTTTGTTAGTGCATCACATATTAATATTACTTTAAATATTTTGATTAACTGTTATTTTGGGCTGATGAAACGATGATTTCAAGTTTAATTAGATAATTTTGTGTTTTTATGACACATTATGTGATCAAGATTATGTCAAGTATATTTGGGTAATTGGATTAGTATATTTTGGGCGGACAATGTTCGTGAAGAAGCTTTCGGAATTTAATATTGGTTACTCTATACTCTATGTTGTTCATTAAGGACTGTTTGTATTTGTTTACGTTCATTTATGTTTACTTTGTTCGATACCTAAATTTAACAAATAAAGCTAAATGAACACGAACAAAAACCTCATTCGTAACTGTTCATGAACAGTTCGTGAACACGTTTTTCCTTAACAAACAAACACGAACAAAAAGTCTCATTCGGTAAGTGTTCATGAGCAGTTCGTTTTCGTTTGATTCGTTTACAGCCCTACTCTTGAAGTTGAACTTTTACTTTTTTGTATGTGTATATCTATTGTAGTATATTGTATTATGAAAGCTGCGCCGGGACGCGTGCATGAAGAATTACTAGTTTATAAATAAAAAAAACATCATTTCTAACTAAATAAAAAATATGTTTAAAGTAATAAAATAAATTTAAAAATTAAATATATATAAATTATAAAAATATAAAATTTTAAATTATAAACATTACAAAGAGTACATAATTAAACAAGCTAATTACTTTAAGATAAACTAACTACATAATTAAACTAATCATCAACCCTCTGAACTGTTAGAGTCGGAATTCGGATGCACAATTGTTATTTTAAATAAATTTCCTGGAAGATATTTGAGTAAATATGCTATTGTGTTGCATCTGGTAAAGGCAAAGGGCCTCGGCAATTGCTTCAGCCTCTGTTCTGCCGGCACCGCGAGCCATCACCGTGTTGTAGAGTTGGTTAAACCAAGTAACCTTCATTCGTAAAATCCTAAACTTCGAAAGAGCTTGGACTGAAAAGCGATCGATTTCACCTACACACTATTAAAATTCTTAAATACGGTTCTGGCAAACCTTCCATGTCATTGTAACATGTTCTCGGAGAGGTGAATACAAGAATTAACCAAAGTTATATGTTCATCTTCAACCTAACATCTTCTTGTCATTTTTATGAGTGTTTGTGGTGAATTGTGTATAGAGAAGTGAAAATTGTGGTTCAATTTATATATAGGCACTAAAAGTAGTTGTTGGAAAGTTAATGTTTGAAAAGTAGATGTTGGGAATATTCAAATGTTATTTTTATTATTTAAATTATATTTTTATTTAATATACTTGTATATAATTAATTTACTGTTAAATATTTAATTAAAAAATTAATAAACGATAAAATATTAAATAAATTAAAAATAGAGTATATAAATTAGATAGAGTTTAAGTAAAAAAAAAAAAAGTAGATGATGAGGTGGTTAATGAGGTGGAAGTGTAAAATGGTTTATTGTTGTAGGAAAAAAGTATGTTTGAAATTTTTGTGGCTTGAAATGATGTGGCAAATTTGGAATTATGGACGGTTTACTATTGTGGATGCTCTTAAGCTTGCAACCACCCGGGATTAAACTGCAAGAAGCACCATTTATGAAAGTAGATTGATTATGACACAATTTTTGTTTAAGGTGTTAATTAAAGCACAATTTATGTAAACCTTCATGGTTGTCTTTGCTTTAAAATTAGAGTGGGATGGAAGTCATTGTTTCTTGACAATTGGTACAAATTTGATGTAAATCTATTCTAAACCCCAGGTTTATTGGAGATTGTTTCCGGTTGGGGCCAGACATCTAGTGCCTTGTTAGATGACTTGGTTTTCGTGTTTTGAATGCAAGCTTTTTTGTTCGAAAAATACTTGTTTTTAATTTGCGGTTAAGATCAGCTTCAATGGCCTAATTATTGGGTTTTGTGGAAACTTGATTTGGGCTCGGATTAGAAGACAATAAAGTGGCAGAGTAATTAAATTGAAGACTTGGCCCGTTTTATTTAATTAGCCCATTATTAGTTTTCTTGGGATTAAGTAGTAAACCCTAATCTTGTATTATAAATAGGCATCTTGTACTTGTAATCATCATCACAAGTGAGGCAGAAAACAATAATAAAAATATCCTGGTTGCAGCCCGTGGACGTAGGTCAGCCGACCGAACCACGTAAATCCTTGTGTTCTCGTGTTCATTTATTTTCTGCAGATTAATCGTTTGTGTGTGTGTTGCTTCCGCGTGCGTATACCTAACAACTGGTATCAGAGCTTTGGCTCATTACACACGATTCGCAGAGAGGAGTTGGTTCGATCTAGGGTTGTGGCCGACATCTCTAGCCGTTGGGTCCAGCGATCGATCTCGAAAATTAAGGTCAGTCGTTTCCTAGTTTGTTTGTTCGATGGAGTAAGAAAAGAAAACGAGGTTCGTTTTTTTTCTTCGTTGAACACGTGCGCCAATAGAGGACAAAAAGGAACAATTAATTATTTTGTCATTGTGGTTGATGCGTGGCTTTATACAAAAAGAAAAAGAAAAAGAAAAAGAAAAAGAAAACAGAAAGCATTAGCTTTGTTTTCATATCTTTTGGAGTTTTTTTTTTGGTCAACGCACACACACAAACACGTTAGGGTTTGAAGATCAATTTTCTTTACTAGTTAGACCAACAGTGTTTTTGGGTACCGTTTCATTGTTGAAAGATCAGAGAAACATAACTATAGACCAGTGATCAGGTGCTATTTGTTTCAGTTTGATTTTTTTTTATTTCGGATTCGTCTAGTCGTGTTTGTGTTATCATGGCAGAAGACGGGAAGGTGCAAATCTACAAGTTTAACGGTATGGATTTTAGTTGGTGGAAAATGCAGATTGAGGCATTATTGGTTTAGATTGATCTAGATATTGTGTTATCAGGGGATAGACCAGAGAAGATGGAACCAGCAGTTTGGGAATCTAAAGACAGGAAAGCTAGGGCAACTATTATGTTGGCATTGTCAAAGAATGTGGCATTTAACATCATGAAGGAAACCACAGCAAGAGGTATGATGTTAGCCCTATCTAACATGTACGAAAAGCCTTCGGCAGCTCACAAGGTTTTTTTGATTCGAGAGCCGGTAAATACAAGGATGAGAGAAGGCAGTTCAATTACAGAGCAAATCAACAAGTTGAATTCGATTTTAGCCAGACTTGTGTCAGTGGACATTAAATTCGAAGATGAAGTTCAGGCTTTACTACTGTTATCATCATTGCCAGATAGCTGGTCAGGGACTGTTACAATGATTACTAGTTCTACCAGCGAGTTCACTTTTGATGGGATTCAGAATCTTATTTTGGGCTAAGATGTCAGACGAAGAAATTCAGATGGATCATCAAGTGAATTACTAAATGTTGGCAGAGGAAGGAAGAATAACAGAGGTAGTGGGAGCAAGAACAGGATGAGGAGTCAGTCTAGGGCTCGAAGCGATGTGACCTGTTGGAACTGCAAAGAGGTTGGACATTTTAGGAATCAATGTCGAAACGAGAAGAAAGAAGTTAACACTGCATCAGATTGCTCAGATGATGATGCATTAATCTGTAGTGTAGAGAGTTATGTGGATTCCTGGGTCATGAATTCTGGTACTTCATTTCACGCTACCCACAGCACTGAAGCATTGCGGAATTTGAAAAAAGGTGACTTTGGTAAGGTAAGACTGGCGAACAATGATATTCTTGATGTTACGGGCATGGGTGATATGGATATAGTAACTTCAGCCGGTTCATTGACTTTGAAGGATGTCAGGGTGATTCCAAGCTTAAAGAAACAGTTGATTTCAGTGGGGCAGTTGGATGAACAGGGACATGAGGTTAAATTCGGGAACGGGCAGTGGAAAGTTATCACGGGAAATATTGTCATAGCTCGAGGAAGAAAGCGGGGTTCGCTTTACATGGTCAGTTTACCGTCTGAGGGAGTGACCGTCCCAGTTCAGAAGAGAAACAAAGTCGGGTTCACGGAGTATTGTGGGCAGAAGAAGGTTTGTTTTGCAGATGATAAACCCAGAGCCACAGGTAAGATCCAGGTTGAGCGTGCTAGGAAAGGTTCAGAACTACCAGTCAGGGGTTTTCGTGGCAGTGGGAGCATGAGTTGTGGTTCAGTCAGAGTTACTAGACGGAAATGGGTTAAGAGAACCAGTATTCCAGCTGTCGACGTCTCTCCAGGTGATTATCTGCTTTATTCGTAGAGTGTTTATTCTCAAGGTGTTTCAGGATCCGGCAGTTCGTGGCAGTGGGAGCCGGTAGAGACAGAGAATGGGTCAGCGGCAAACATAGCCATGACTGATGTGTTGGAGCTCGGGGGAGCTTCAACGGGCCTTCAGGTTAACTGATGAGAAGGCCGCTGCAACCAGGAAAATGAGGAAGATTACAAGAGGTACAAGTTCACAGCGGATGGCAGTTGAAGATTATCAAGCCTCCAAGTGGGAGATTATTGGGTTTTGTGGAGACTTGATTTGGGCTCGGATTAGAAGACAATAAAGTGACAGACTAATTAAATTTAAGACTTGGCCCGTTTTATTTAATTAGCCTATTATTAGTTTTCTTGGGGATTAAGTAGTAAACTCTAATCTTGTATTATAAATAGGCATTTTGTACTTGTAATCATCATCACGAGTAAGGCAGAAAACAATAATAAAAATATCCTGGTTGCAGCCCGTGGACGTAGGTCAGCCGACCGAACCACGTAAATCCTTGTGTTCTCGTGTTCATTTATTTTCTGCAGATTAATTGTTTGTGTGTGTTGCTTCCGCGTGCGTATACCTAACACTAATCTGATGTCCTATGATAAAAATCAGAATGATCCATCAGAATACAACAAAATTGAAAGTTACTTTCAATCACATGATATGTGAGATGCAAACACTAACCTACTCATTATAAGGCGGTCTCTGAAATTTCAAATGCCTTGTTCACCTAGTATGTGTGTATATATTTATAATAGGAAATAGGCCCTTAAAATAGTTATATGTTAAAAAAAAAAAAATTGGAGCCACTAATAAGTTTAGATACCATGACCTCACCTATGTTGTGGAAAGATGGTCATACTCAGGGGCGGATCCACATTAGTCGGAACGGGTTCACGTGAACCCACCGCGTTTCGAAAATTTAATAGATATTGTATATAATAAAACTGCATTGAACCCATAAGTATTATTAGATCTGAACCCATACACAAATCATAAACATAGTTCAGTGGATAAAAGTCTTGTTACCTTGCAAAGACACCCGTGTTCGACTCCTTTATCCACTTTTTTTATTTACTCCACTTTTTAATTTCAAGTTAGTTTAAACATAAAACACCCATTTAGGTTTTCGGACTTCTAAGTTCTAAAACACACTCACACAAACTACTCTCCTTAACTCCTCTCTCAGACCCTCACCTCACAATGTAGAAAAAATAAATCAACTTGTGCCTTTTATATATAGGCTGAATCATGATACATGAATGATATGGATAATGGAGCTTCATTGCTTCAAAAGTTTCTGTTACTTAAAAACAAAACACCTACTGCAAATTAATTAGAATTGTATACAGTAGGTTTGTTAGGTTTGATTCAAAAAAATTTTATTTATTTATTTATTTTTTTTGTGTGTTTTTTTATCAAGTTACGGTAGGTTTGATTCAATGTTTTCACATTAAGATTGCTCAAGGTTTTTAGTTTTTTTAGTTATCTATTATTGATAAATATGTTTTGTTAATTTGAATTATATGTGAAAATGTACAATTGAACGATTTGTTGAAACTTGAATGGTTTAATTAATTTGATGAGCATATTTTGTTAATTTGTTGAAACTTGAATTTGATATTTACGTATTATGAATATTGAGAGTTTTTACGAAAGACAACCATCAAACCTTGAATCATATTGTGTTTTTTATTTCAAATGACGATGTTTTTTTTTTTAATTATTGTATCGTATTTTTAGTATGTGATGAACCTTATCCGGCCTAAAATTTTTTATGTCTAGTCCTATGAAGTTGGAGTATCTAAAATCTATGAACCCATTGTTAAAAAATCCTGCATTCGCCACTGGTCATACTAGTCTCGCACTTCTATCCCTATGTTTGTGTTTAGTTCTTGAATATAACAATTACATGATTTTTTTTATATATAAAAAATGGAACGAAAAGGGCCTCTTAAAGTTTTTGGCCCTATGCGTCGCACTTGTTGCATATACTCATATCCGGCCCTGCTCATTATGTCAAGAAAGAAGGTTCACCAAACTTAATTATCATTTGCTTGTATGTTGATGATATAATCTACACAAGCTAGTCGAATGCACTTTTCAAAGAAAATATGCTTAAACATAATACGTTATTCATTCATTTTGTAGTTAGTTTTTGAATAACGAGTGCATGTTTAATTGAATAAATCTAGTAAACATTTCAACATTATTACTTCTCTTGTGTTTATTCAAGCCAAACACACATGAAAAAATCTACAGAACATGACTTTCATGCATACAGAAAGTCAGAGTGGTTTGTTTGTGAATACAAGACTAAAACAACTCATTGGTACCATCTATTGCATCTCATCTACAAATCGCTTGAATAAGTTTGTGAAGAAAACCACCTTTGTGCCAATACCATAGATTCCTTAGGCTTGAAAAATACAACTGTATGCCCTGCGCCCTGTACACATCAAAACATGTTTTATGTAAAATATAACAATATAAAGACCTGGACATTTAGGATATTGCTTTTAGTTACACGTTGGAAAATTTACATAAGAGTGGCAGGTAACAGGCAACAAGCTGGGCTGCAATCCCCTTTGAATGTATAACTTTGGAAGTTTTACTAGATATTGATGGGCATGATTTCATCGTACACATAGTACTTTTTTAGGAACAATTACCGTATGAATATGTATATATAATATACTGAGTTCAATAAAGAAAAATAGTGATAGTTGTTTCTCACCTTAACCGAAGCAAATGTCAATGAGTAGTTGTTTTGTGCATATTCTATTACATATCTGCATAAGCGAAATGAATGATTTGAGATATGTTGGTGCTATTAGGAAACCACCTAAACATACAAAAAATTCACTGATCAACCCGTATCTCACCCTCCAACTTGATCATCAACGTAGAATGGTTTCCATGGTGTTTGGACGTCAAGATCTAGAGAAGTTATCCATTTCTCAGTACCAACATATGGAAATGTGAAATCATGATCCCCACTATCAATCATGTACACATTTAATTAGTGAATATATACAAATGATACTTCTGTTAATAGTTTGGGAGGGAGAGCATCGTTACGTTACCTCAAGATCAAAGCTCGACAATTTTTACTAGAAAGTTTTTTATGATATGAGAAACTACTAAAGATATCATAAGAATAATAAGCTGTGTCACTCTTTCCATGCTGGTAATGCAAGGTCTCATTGATAACCACCCATTTTCCAACCTTTCCCTAAAAAAATATATGTGAAATGACATACAATGATAGTTCAAGCTAACTTACATATATCCACAAGAAATAAAGTTGATTACGTACTTGATGAACGTTGAGAGCTTGTTGTACAACATCCATGTTCGCCCATTTATTTATGGCCTTCTTCATGTGAGTCTAAAACGGCATAATAAAGAATGTGAGATATATGTGCAACAATCCAAAAAAGACCTTATGAGCTATGCAAATATTATTTAGAGCATCCACATCGCATTTCAATAATTTTCTTATATGTATTAAAGATTTTAGTACTGAGAAAATGAATTATTTATCTTGTCATCATTGTTCTCGCATTAATTTGTCTTCTGAGAGAGAGATATCTTACGTCACAATCTAGCGCAGGATCACTTACATTGCAAAATGGTAGCAGAATGTGATCCAAATTGATATGTCTTGTGCACTACAAGTTGAAATTTCTAGCATTGAATCATATTCACAAAGTTCATATACTTTAATAATTGTGTTGACAATTCTCACCTCTTTATAACTTCGAAGACTATTTGTGCATGCTAAGTTGGCCAAATTAATGTCCATGTAATTACCATCACAATTGTCTATTGCTGCCTACAAATCAAATTGCCGTACACAGGACTAAGTAATTAATCTAAATTATTCTTTTTTGCTTTATATTACTAAAGTAGTAAGAATAATACCTTGTAAATATCATCTGATATAAATGCCAAATGATGAGCATATTCAAGTCTTGAATTGATATCCATGAACTTATTGGTGAGAGGACTACAAAGAATGTAGCCCTAGATTCATGCAAACGGGTTTAAGAACATTAACAATAGTTATTTTTTTCCATTTTCTGAAATAAAATATAATCAAATGCTATTATATATTATAAATAATTTTTGAGTTATAAGTATATTAAATTATCCACCTATTGGACTAATGTGTAACTCTTATACTTAATATAATAAACCAATGCTTGGTTTAAATCTCTGTGAGTTATGTAAAACCAGGGATTGCAGCCCATGAGCTATGTGAGATCGTATATATTGCAAAAAGCTTGAATAAAGCTTTGCTTAAACAAACATGAGCTTAAGTCTACAAAATAAGCTTGTTTAATAAACTAGACCAACTTGAGTTTAGAACTCAAGCTGTGTCGCGAGCCTATTATTTACGTAGTTTCAATTTAATATATATATATATATATATATATATATATATATATATATATATACTAGTTTTTATCCCGGGAGCGTCCCGGGTTAATATATATAATATGACATAATAAAATATCTGATATGACAACATAATTAATGACTTATCAATATATGATTAATGAATATTATTATTATTATTATTATTGTTATTATTATTATTATTATTATTATTTATTTTAAACAAATCTCTGCCATAAGTTATCATATTCTAATATAAAAAAACGAATCTCTGCGCCGGGGTATAAATCTAGTGCCATTACAAAATATTATATAATGTCAAATGAATTCGGAAGTTTGTAATCGATCATTCTTAAAAGAGCTAACATGAAATAAGGAAAAAAATTATTTATTGAAATATCGAACGCATTAGTCTAAGGGTTATGTGATGCGCTAAAAAATTCATGGGTATATGATCGGGTATATAGTTCGGGTATTTGGGTATGTGGTTTCGGGTAATTGGGTCGGGTATCACCTAATCCCATGCCCGACCCAAACCCACAATTTTTTTTAAACTAATCCCAAACCTGACACAATACCAGTCGGGTTACAAAAATAATCGTTTTTTTCTCCTTTTTTATATAGCACTATGGTACTCGTTGGAAAGATAATAAAACGCTCGTTAATTTGGTGTAATTGTCTTCTTTAAAAAATCTCGTATATAAAAGATATTAACGTTTAAAAGTTATGGGGGGAAACATTAGAGAGAAAATAATAAAGGTTTAATATTTACATTTAGTAGATTAGGTATTTAATAGATTAGGTTCAACCAAATTTAAACCATATTTATTCCTTTTTTTTAATTGGTCTAGAGTTGCCACATCACATCCTATCATATTTATTCCTTTTTTTAATTGGTCTAGAGTTGCCACATCACATCCTATGTGGCATCTCTCAAAGGAGAGATTGCATAGGAGTATGACATGTAGAATTAATCCCTTTGCAATATATATATATATAGATGTGTGTATATATATGTTATATATATAATATTTATCATACGGGTAAGTATATACAAAAAACCTTCCAAATTGAAGAAACCCCCACAAACCCTTTATGTGGCTCTCATTGTTCCACCTCACCATGTCTTTTAAGATTATTATATTGTTAAGAAGGGTAGAGTTGTCATTTACTCTCCCTTGAAATCTTTGAAATCTGCCATGATTTGTACTATACCTGCTTCAATTTCCATCAAACCTTCGTTCATTATTACCTCACACAACCCAATATCTTTCCCACCATTTCTAATATCCCTCTCATCTCTTTGCTTCTTCTTCAACCCTCATTTACTCCTATCATTTAATCTTCTCCCTTCATTAACTCCCCTGAATCTTCTTCTCCCCTCATTAAATCTTCATGTTATGGAATCGAATCAAGGAGATCCGTCTCATTTATTAAGCCCTGATCATGGGAATAATTATGTCCCGCTTGATTTTCAAGGAAAATCCCCTATTGCATCAGAATCAGAGCAACAGAGTGACGATGATGGATCAGAAGGTTTGTTCATATTTTATTAACAGCGTTTTTTTTTTTTTTTTAAAACCCTATGATAAGATACAGACACAAGTTATTGTCTGATAATCATCAGTAGGGTTTTTCATATGTGGTCGCGTAGCTTTTTTTATGTTATTTTGTTGGCTAAGACATGGATTTTGTTTTTTATATTATAAGTCGTTTTTGTTACTTTGTACAGGACTTAATGTGGGTTCGTCATCTGTGTTAATGAACGTTGATGAAAATCACTATGAAGCAGGGGATGCAATAGGTAAGTTATTTTTGGAAAACATGTGACTATAAATAGTTTGTGTTTTGTGTGTTTGTTTTATCATGCATGAGCTATTGTTTGATGAAGCATTATGGGAATTTCCTAGAGTTTTGTGCTGACTGATGTTTCTTCATAGTCAATTTTTTATGATAAACTGTGTGCTGATGAATCTTTTTTTAACGTACGTAACACACGCTTGCCTTTGCAACCGTGCACAGTATTTAAATTTTCTTTTTTTTTATGTGTTTTCATGCAACTTTTAACTGCAATGTTTGCTGTGTAAACAGTTTATATAAACGATTTACGATTTGATATGTAGCAGCTTTTAACTTAACTTGTTTTGCACAGGTGACGCCGAAGATATCGAGCCGTACTATGTCATTTCAACCCCTAATGGGACCCAATTCTGGATCCCGAATGTGAGCCCCCGATACGTGCCTGTTGTTGATCAGACTTTCCCCACGTTCGAGGCAGTAATGGCCATGTACAAGGAGTATGCGCAACAAGCTGGCTTTTCAGTTAAGAAGGGACAAACTAAGGTTTGGTTGGGTACCCCGACACACAAGTACCTTCGTTGTTGCAAATACGGTAAACCTCAGGTTAATAAAACCTTTGACACTCTAGACGAATCTTCTGTTAAACCGCGTAGAACTTCATTCAGCCTTTCAAACTGCCAAGCCCATGTGTTAGTGTCAATTACTTGTGGTGGTTCTTGTTTTAAAGTTATTCGTTTCAATGATGTTCATAATCATCAGCTTTGGGATAAAAATAACCTTGATCTTGCTAAGATTTCTCGGAAACTTTCTTTCTCTACAAAACAGTTTATTCATAATATGAGTCTAAACCGTGTTGGCCCTGTGAAAGCTCATAGGTACTTAGTGTCTCTTAAAGGCGGCCACCATAACGTCAATGGTACCGCGGTTGATTTCAAGAATTTTAGTAAGCAACTAAGAATTTGGATCGGTGAAAGGGATTCGTCATTGTTCCTTGATCGCTTGCGTGATCGGCTTGAAAATTTGCCGGATTTTTTTTACGACTTTGTTGTGCGTGATGGTAAATTACACTCTGTTTTCTGGGCGGATGAAATTTCGAAACTGAACTATAAGGCGTTCGGTGATGTCTTAGCCTTTGATGCAACCTACAACACAAACAAGTATGTTGAACTATTTCATAGCTTAACGTGTGTTACAACTGCTGTTGCAGTCAGTGTTAGTGACTTCTTAACATACGTATCTTTATATAATGTTTCAGGTACAACATGGTGTTTGTGCCTTTCACTGGTGTGGACCACCATAAACAGTGCGTTACTTTTGGCGCAGGATTGATAATTAATGAAACAATAGATTCGTACGTGTGGTTGCTTGAAAGCTTTTTAAAAGCTCATGGTTCACAGCCTCGTGTAGTCTTGAGTGATCAAGACCCTTCAATGATGCAGGCTGTACCACAAGTGTTCACTGAGGCTCGCCATCGGCTATGTATGTGGCATATAATGAAAAAACTACCTACAAAGGTAATGTTTTCTATTCTATTTTTGCCTTCGTTTATACACATATAGTCTGCTACTAATTTATTAGTTTTTTTTTTTTGTTGTTTTTTTTTTGTTTTTTGGTTTTGTTTTTTTATACGCTTGCACCTAGGTGGCTGGAGCTGTTTTGGAAAACACTGAGTTTCGGTCTTGCATTCATAAACTCGTTTGGAACATTTTCATTAAACCGGCGACGTTTGAAGCTCGATGGCATGCGCTAATAGAGACATTTGGTCTTCAAGAAAATCAGTGGTTGAGCGATATGTTTGCAATGAAGGAATTATGGGTGCCGGCCTATTTTAGGGAAATTCCAATGTCTTGCTTGATGAAAACAACATCAAGAAGCGAGAGCTCCAACAGTTCGTTTAAAGTGAATTCAACCAGTGCAAACACACTCGTTCAGTTTATGCTGTGTTATGAATCTCGCCTAGATAGTCAGCGCTACCGTCAGCGGGTTGCTGAGTACAAAACCTCCTCGACAGTCTTTGTTGGGTCTACTGACTTAGCA
The DNA here is from genome assembly GCA_030844895.1 of Ambrosia x helenae. NCBI lineage: Eukaryota > Viridiplantae > Streptophyta > Magnoliopsida > Asterales > Asteraceae > Ambrosia > Ambrosia x helenae. Next base: position 17,122,421 of record CM061225.1, on the reverse strand, counting down.
ATTGAGCATCATGCCTTTAGTCTATACACAAATAATGTCTTCAATGAAGTAAAGAAGGAGATAGTGAAGGGGAAGTTTTCCTGCTACATTTCAAATGTTGACGAACAAGACAACATGCCTGCCGTAATCTCTGTCACACAACTTGACAAGCGTCGTGATGTCACCAATGTTTTCCAGGTACCCTATTTTGAAGCCACTAGTACGTAGTTTATGAAAACTGTTAGAATATATTTGTTCTGTTACATATGTTAAAAAAACTCTGTTACATGTGTTACAGATATACATGTATAGTTAAAAAAAGCAATAGGGGCTCTGCTGTTAATTCTGTTTTTTTCCCCAGTCCAGCCTTTCTATTCTGTTATTTTAGTTTAAAAACTGGCCTTGTTACATATGTAAACTAATTTTTTTTGTTGAAATAGGTGCGATTTGATAGCCTGGATGCCACGGCAGAATGTTCCTGCAGGTGTTTTACCCGTCTTGGCTACCTTTGTCGCCATGTGTTTGCGACTTACATGATTAAGAAAGTTGACCGCATACCTCAACAATACGTTGCTGATAGATGGTTACGTGATACTCTACCGAAGAAAGTGTTCTCCATTTGCAGCCGTTATGGTGTTGACACCCATCCAGGTTCTCTACTTAGGAATGAGATTCTTGAACTTGTAACTGAATGTGTCGATGTTGCTAGGACAGATGAAAGCACGTTAGCGGACTTGGTTGAGCAGTTGAAATCAATCAAACTCAACCTGTTATCAAGGGAATCTATTTCTGTACTACCCCCTGAAGACAATGAAGCTGTTGTCGAGGACATAATTGGGCAACCGGCTGATGTTGACATTGTTGTTGCTAACCCCTCTGTTGCACGCAACAAGGGTTGTGGGAAACATCGGAGATTGGCTGGTCCTGGTGAGAAGGCCATATCAAAGCGTCCCAAAATGCCCAAAGCGCCGCGTCTATGCAACAACTGCCATCAATATGTCACAGATCATGATGCAAGGAACTGTGAGAAGGTTGCGGCAATGAAAAGGGCCAAGGAGGAGGCGGCACGCGGCCGCCAAGCCTAGTACATGATCTAGGGTACTCGGGGGGGGGGGGAGCATAAATCAGGATAAACCTTTTTGAACCAGGTTATACACTGGTAACAATTACAGCCAGATGCAGAAACTGTTTTGTTACGTGTGTAACATGGTTGTCATGTTCAATTCTGCACCCCCCAGCTCACTAGCTTTTTATAACTTATGGTTATGTGAACAATTTATCCACTAGACATGCCATTTTGTGTTTTATTATGTAGCATGAAATGTGGTTTTTATGCCAATGTTATTGTGTATTTTACAAGGGTTGTTGGGTACATTGGAAACCAAAAAGGACTGACCACTGTCACCTTTTTAAAGGGTAGTGGTGTTATGGAATAGGATATTATTTAAGTGTGATAAAATTAATAATATTTTGAGAAGTACAAAGTACAAAAAGAAGAGAATATAATATTAACTTAACTTCTATCACCTTTTTAATAGTGATTTGACATAAAGGTAAAGTACAACAACCACCACAAATTTACTTCTTACCTCCTACCAACTTACCCCCAATTAAATAAACTATTTATGGCCCCTACTTTTTATATCCACCCATATTTTACCTTTCACCCCTTACATGGCAAATTTGCATAACAAATCTACAAATCAAATGGAGAGCCATTCAAACACTCACGCAGCTAAACGCCAAAAGATCGAAGATGAAGACGAGGTAACTTCCAAAGAAACTGATGCGCTTGCTTTGATGAAACTCAGTGAGGAGGTAGGCGCTGATGGTGCACAACATGGTGCTAGTTCCAAAGATATGAAACTATGTAAGAAAGGGGTCGACGACACCACGATGGTAGATGATTCTGATAACAACGTAACCTATAAACGAGATGCAGATATGGACATTGATGGGGAAGGTTCAAGCACGACTGCGTACTCGGTAACTAAATCTGACGTAAAACGAATAGGTGGTGAATGTACAGGAGCTGAGTACGACCATGAGTTTTGTGGTTGCCCTTTGTGTCCAAATTCCCCAAACACTCTCGCTCGGTGGGCAAACCACAATCCGTGGGAAGGTGAGGACAGTGAACAGTCTGAGCTGAGCTTCGGAGCTCAGTATGGTACTTTCTCGCCATGATTCAGGCCAAACTAACAACGTTTATGTTTTCTATATTTCAGTGTATGTGTTGTCTTCTATTTACTTTTTAGGCACGACATGGAAGTGCCCCTTGTAAACTGTTTTGACCCTCGAACTATGTGTTATGTATGTAACAGAATGTTTGTCATGTTGTTGAGATCTTTTAACTGTGTGTTATGTGCTATCCTAGAAAGAAACAGAAACCCTACTCATAATAGTGGAAACATTTTTAACACATTAACATATGTAACATGACATACATTGATGGTACTGTGTGTTATGTATGTAACAGGATGTGTCTCAATTCTTATGAATAAACTTTTGGACTGTGTATTATGTGGTATCCTAAAAACCATCTACAACCCTACTCAAACTACAAAAAGATTTGCAACACATTAACATATGTAACATGACATACATTGATGATAATGGGAAACAGTAAACATAACCATGAAAACCGATATTACGGTCTTAAATTACAGATAGAAGATGATTTATAACCTGGTTAATATATATTACATTCATAGATAGTATCCCCATCAAAATATTATAATGTATAGAACCCTAGCAGGTTAGTACTGTTTTAACTACACATACACTGGGGCATGTTAAACTACACAAAACACACAGTAGGTTACTTAGTAAATAAATGTCATACATTCATCCCAAAAGACCGTTAAAACATGCTGTTCCCCGACCCCCTCCAGTTACTTCCTAAGCGTTGCGGCAGCCTCCACCTGCCCTTTCTTTGTATTAACCGCTGAACGCAAGATATGTGCCGCATACTTCGTCCGCAATTTTTTGATATCCCCGTCCTTGGCGCGCCAATGTTTACTGAAATTGCAGTCAAAAGGCACATTAAGCCCCATGAACTTCTCCATGTGTCTCATTAGGTAGACACCACAATCGGTGGCATTGCCAGCCGTAGCCCATTCCACATCCAACCTGTGTATCTCTGCCCCTCCAATCAAAGCTGCCTTCGGATGATTCATGTTTTTTAGAAACGTCACAAACATGTGCTTCTGCAAATAAATTAACAGGCTGTTACATATGTTACAGAGGCTAACAAAACATTGGATAGCACAAAAACAACTTACGTATTTATGGACCGTATCTTTCTTGTGGAAATCTATGTGATCCTTGCAGCTACGCCTCCCTCGCTTTTTGTCATTATCAATGAGGATGATTGCAATGTTTTTCAGCTCGAATACCAACAAGTAGAAGTGGGCCCTTTCCAGTATAGGGAAGAAGACGATATCAAATTTCTTGAAGTCATGGTTCTTCTCATAAGATGGTACCGAAGCGACCATAGCTGCCGAAAACCTTGCCATCCGTCTATCCTCATCACAGTTCTTGTCATTAAGCATCCATGGAATCTATTTTTTGTGTTTTAACAACCAACAATTGATATATAAATATAAAAGATAAGAATAGATATATAAATTAACAATCATGCAAAACTACATGTTTTGGAATTAACATACCACTGCCTTTGTGTTCACAAACAAGCGAAGAGATGACGCTTCCGATTTCAACCTCTCCTCGTAGTTTAATACGTCAACCCAACAATCTATTATCGCATCTAACACCTGCATGCCTGGCTTCAAAGTTTTGAACATGCTACGCGTTGCCTCCACATGAGTTAAGCTTCTAAACAACACCTCACTACAAACACACAGCAAAACAGAGGTTAGAAGGCAGTTTTTAACACTTTTTTCAAACAATTATGTTGGACTTAAAAACTAAAAATTATATTACTTGGCAAGTGCTTTATCTACTTCTTCTTGAGGTATTTCTACGTTCTCTACGACCTCCCCGCGTTCTAGCCTGGATATTAACAAACAGAAATGATACGTTACACATGTTACAAAATACAAAAAAATCGTTGGTAAGCATATTGATGGATAACGTTACCTATTCTGTTTCGCCACCCTCCTCCGGGCATCCTCACCACACAACATATACAGCGGGTCCTCGTCCATGTAAACATACCTCCACATAGCATCGTCATCCTTTGTCACCCCCTCTGTTAAATCAACCCCCCTTATGTGAAAAGGTGACTTATGAACATAAGTCACATTCCTTTCGCGTAGGGGGTTTCGCTTGGCTGCATCCATCTTTGCAATCGCCTGTTGACGCATCGCCAGCGTCATATCGTCATCATCCATTTCTCCACCCAAACCATACTCATTGTATACATTGTTTTGCGCGTCATATGAACTAATAGGAGACACCATTGGAAATACCGCTGTGGTATCGCTTACTGATGCACCAACTCCATCCGCATCTGCAACATTTTTTTTTTAATGTTTAAACATGTATAGGAAACAGATTATTAAATTAGAATTAGCGGTGTGGATTTACCCATACTATCATTGGCCTTCTCCTTTCCACGTGCCTTACTTGCATCCAATCCTTGCTCCCCAGACGTATGTGCACACTCTGTAACACATGCAACACGGTACATCAGTATCGATGTTTACCAGTGGTATGGTTTGAAAACTAACAATACCCCTACCTGGCATTGCAGGCAAGTCCAAAACATGTAAGTCAGCCTGCGGACCCACACCAGCAGACCCTGTAACATACGTCACAACCATTGTTAGATATAACTCTGAATCTGTTTATATGTTTGAATTATCCTATCACGAACTTGCCCCAGTGTACCTGATTCACAAAATGCCGCGTTCATTCCAGTTCCCATTTTTGGAGAAGGAGCCAAAAATTCTGTATCATACGTAACATTTTAGACTCATAATTTTGTTAAAAACCTAACTCAAAACCTGAACCCCGCTGACCTTCTTCTTCTGGCTGTGTTAGGCCAAAGCTAAAACTTGGTCCATCATTTCCATCTGATCTCGTCATAAATGGAAGTATCCAGGAGCATCCTGTAAATGTAAGTTAAACCACATTACTTGACTACTGTTGCAAAGGTAGTAATATATTTCATTTGGCTGTAGCTTACCCGCGCCTGTGTCTTGACCTCCTTCATTAGGCTGTGAACTCCCATCTCCCAACCCTGACCTGTCCGGTAAGTTTTCTGTAGGTGTTATCACCCCAAGGCCTGTAAAATCGAAGTCCCCGTTCATCATTGTCTGTCTAACAAGTTCCATACCTTTTACATAAAAATCATAGTACATTACCTGTTTGTTGTGCTTGTTCATCTTCTTTCGCAGCATCAAAAAACTCACTTGGGGCATCCATAGTGTGGGACGCAGCCTCTGCGCTTGCTTGGGAGTCTGCTTCACATCATGTAACAACATAGGTAAGATTACAAATATTGCATATGAATGTATGCTCTTACGAACTGTTCCACAACATACCTCGCCCATCATTCTTGTATGTGGACACTTCTGCATCAGCTGTACAAATCCCTTCACATCCTGACACTAAATATAAGATTGCCAGTAGAATCTGAATATTGTGTGACCCTTCTTTACTACTGTGAAATATTGAAACTTTCACAAACATACCTGTTTTGTCATCTTCCATCTGCACATCTACTGGTGTTACCCCACCGACACTGTCATCTTGAATTTCTTCAACCGCCACTTCCTCGGTTAGATTGCCGCCTTAACATAATGTAACATACGTCACAACAACAGAAAAACACACACTTAAGGTTTTAGGATTTTGTTAAATGCACACCTAGCCCTTCGTTGTTGGTGGGCACCTCAACTTCCATTCCTGAAACATTAGTAACACATTAGAATAACAGTTTTTTTTTTTTTTTGAGTTGTTGTATATGATGTTCAGGTTTATTAAAAACAACTCAGGTATACCTAGTTCATCATTTTCTGTTTCTACCACTAATTCCTCTTCATTAGCATTTGGTACCACATCGTCCAACTCATCTTGCACATCTAAGGAAATATTATTAGTAAAATACCCCCCACTTTGACCTGGTTCACACTGTGCGTATTTTAACAGATTTTAGACGTTTTGTAGTCTGATTACCTCTTTGTTGTGTTCCATCGCTTCCTGCTAACTTCTTATCATGTGTCCCATCTTCACACACCTCGGCAAATTCGCTTGTTAAATTCTTTGCAAGATCTTCACTTCCTGTTACACATGTTAATTACATAAGCAGTTGCTGTTAACACATGTTAATGAAGTGTCCATTTTAAGGCGGCCTTTTTTCTCACCAATTCCTGACATACCACCAGTATTGTATTTGGCACTGTCATGCAGGGTCTTCCTGTACTGGCTAAGAATTGGACTCTCAAACGCCCCTGCGTCCTCTGACGTGCCCTCAGTTTTTCTCGTTTTTGATCGTGTCAATGGCGAGCTGTGCAGGGCCGTATCACCCAAGTTCAAAAAATCATCCTCCCCTACACAATAGGATTCAAATTAAAATATTTCTGTGGGCACTTGAGAAAAATGTATACTCAACTGATTCCCCTGTTTACAAAATCATTTACAGGATATAAAGAACTGACTTACCTACTCCAATGCTTTTCCCTTTACTTATTGAGTCCAACACATTGCCGATTTGTGCATCAGTTGTTACGCGCGCAACAGAAGAATCCACATTCGCCACCCCAATTTCGTTAATAAAAGCATCGTACTTTGACTTTACTGCAACAACTTCTTCTCTACCTGGATAATCTTCACATAACTTACTGATGGCCAATTCAGCCCTTCTTTTGGTTCTAATCATCACATCTAGCAGATCCACAACCGCTGATACCCTCCCCTGTTTATGATAGGATGATCAGGATACAATCGAATGTAGTTCATGAATTATCTTTTGGTAATACATTAAATGTTACCAACCTGGACGCTTGGTTGATCTAACCCGACATTCACATCGTTGTATGTAGACAAAGCTTTTAGCGTTCCCCTTCCAAAACCACCTCCATTTATTTCCAGTTTTTCTCGGTCTCTTAACCTTTGGAATGTCCAGAAACTCATAGGATCCAAAGAAGTATCCACATCAAGCCCGTTACATTTAAAACTATCCACGTATAAAAGCTAGAAATTGAAGATCGATTAATTTGTTAGTAACAAGTAAACAAACAGTGACACTAATAAGAAACTAATTAAAACTTAACATGCGTAAATAGCAACATACCGTTAAAAATGTAAGTGGCCCGGTAAAAGGTGGATCAAAACTGTCTCGCCTCCAACCATTCTTACAATTCTTCAGTACCTCAACTACTAACTCACACCAGTCCATACCAGCAAAATCCAAGTCATCCGTAATATACTCGAGTATGTTATCCTTGAGACTGCCTTGTTTGTGGCAGTCAATCATGATAGTATAGAAGCACATTATAAAATCCAAACGGAAATTAGAATCATCCTCACCGCTTGACTCCTTTTCAATCATGTCCACCATTTGCTTAGCAGATATAAATCTGCTTGGGGGGTACCTCTCTCTCCATTGGGCTATGCCTTCATCATGCGCTTCCCTACGCTCCAACGCATTGAAAGACACCCCTCCAATCGGTAACCCAAGGACCTTGTGCACGACTTCAGCATCAATGCAAATTTTGCCAGATGGCACAGTCAACTCTAAACTTTCCTGGTTGAAGTTATCTACAACATAATGCCCTAGCTTCGCCGGTATCCCATCCATTTTTAGATTTAGCAACCTTCCCAACCCCATATCCTTCACTGCTAAACGTTGTTCCTCACTTAAAAGCTTTATGCATCTTGTTAACTGTGTTGGTGATGATCTAGTACGTATCCCTAGCCATTCATTCAACTTTGATTTTTTTCGTTGCCTACAAGGTTCAAGCGCATCATTCCCTCTTTTGTCTACCTTCTTCCGTTTTTTCGCCTTCAATGCTCTCTCTTTTTTCCCCCTGTCTATTTTCGATGAAACTTCTAATGCTCTTGTTTTGGCTCGTGTTATCCTAACCGGTGCAGCCGAAGACAGATCACACACAGGGATTGGCTGCTTATCTGTTACATATGTAACAGTTATTAGTTCAAACTAACTTTGACCCACTATCAATTTACATAACTATTTAGTGTTCAACATCAGCGCACCTTTTTTATTTCTTGTCTGAGTTGCACCAAACTCTATATTTGTGTCTGTTTTTACATAACATACAAATAACCAATGTAAGCAACTTATTGCTAAACGAGTCGATAACACCTATTTTTGACCATATATCACTGAATATATTGGAAAACCACAAAACACCTAACCTTTGCTTTTCGCCTTTTGACGACGACGGCGGTTAGAGAAAAAGGACAACTTTTCCTTCTGTGGCTGCACACTTGAATCATCAGCATCAGACTCCACTGCAATTGACCCTCCTGAGTAATCATTATCAGACCCTTCATTCGATGATGGTCCGGATTCCTCATTATAGGAAGTTTGCACCGTCGACGGCCCTGGATCATCATTATGAGCCGAAGCTTTGCCAACTCCTTTACGCAGCCTCTTTAGGTTGATAAGTGGCGTATCCGAGTCATAGTCTACATATTTTAAAAAAATCGAACTCTAAATAAATTTCCAGCAGCCTATAAATACATTACTAGGACTAAAAAATAAGCCTTTATCTTCATTACTATCCATAAGTTCCTGTAACAGTTACCTAGATGACGTTTTACATCTTCAAACTCACTAGCTGATAATCCAATTTCCTTTCCATGCCGGCTTCTTGTTGTGTCATCAGACAAAACGACCAATTTTCTTTTCCTCCTGTCCCAAATATTATATTTGTTACGCTTTCACGAGGGGTATCACTATTTAAAAACTACAATCCAGTTATCCACTAAATAAATAACAAATGATAACAACTCTACTTAATAAAGTCGAAAAAATCCCAATTAATTATCTGTTTTTACACCATCAATTTATATCCCTGATTTTTCATCAATATCTTGTAGGATATACGAGAAACCCCAATTTTAAACAGTAAACGGACATAAAACAAGGAGCACCGTACCTTTTAGATGATTTCTTAGACCCCAATCGTCGGCTAAAGGAAGATAACGTCCACAGGAACGATTTCATCGTTACCGGAGACAAAACGTTGTACAGGGATGAAGGTTTGAGGAAGAAGAACGAGAGAGAGTATGAAGGGTATAGGGATGAAGGAGTCTGATGATCCTTCAAATGGAGAGACAACAGGGATGAATTTTTGAATTTGGGATGATGGTACACGAGTAAGTGAGAGGGAAAGAGGTTATTGAATGAGAGAGGGTATGAAGTGATTGATGTGCAGAGCCATGCAGTTACCAACACCTTTGGGGTGTCAAATTACCCATATGCCCTTTTTTGTACTTCTCTCTATTATAATATTAACCATTTAATCCTAACCATTGATCTAGATTGATCAATGGTTGACATTGGGTTTAGTGGGTTTCTTCATTTTGGAAGGGTTTTTATTTAAACCTTCCCTTTATATATATATATTATGTTATAAAAACTACTTATATATATATATTTTTTTATATATAATAATTATAATTATAAAAAATAATTATACACATAAATTAACTATTAAACTATACACAAGCTTATCCTGAGCTGATTTCGGGCTTCTAAAACTACTAATGAGCCGAACCCGAGGTATAAATAGAGTTCAACACAAGACGGACTCGAACACTTGTAATTAATATTGGAATATATAAATATCATATAAGCTAGATTGTTTATTTATATATTATAGTTAGATAATATACGTATTATAGTTATTATGTAAATAATTAGTGTAAACTTAGGACAATCATTCGGTTAGGACGGTTACTTTGAAACTGTACACGTGGAAGAATCAAAAGACGCAACTCAAGATTGAATGGATGTGATCAAACATGCAGGGACACAACAGTTCATAGTTTAAACATAACTCTCGGGAAAAATAACCGCTAACCATTTTTCAAACTAGTATAAATAAGAATGTAATGTTTCATTTGTTCTTTACCAAAGTTGTTCCAAAAGATCAATCATTAATAAACTTTCTGTCCATATTTCGTTTGTTACGAAGTTCATTATTCTTCATCATTTGTTCGATCATTTCATTGTCATAGAATCAGTATTTGTTTTGTTATTTCTGCTGTTTATCATTCGATAGTCCAACATAATTGGTATTAGAGCCAGAAACTCACTGATTCTTCACACACAATCAAATCATCAATATCATCCCGAAGAGAAAGTATGTCTCAAACCTCTGAAATATCTTACTCTGGATCAAGGATGCACTACAAGAACAAGAAGAAACAAGAAAGAACGGATGTCATGAAAAGAAACAGGATCGACACAAGATCATGCTATTACTGCCACGAACCAGGCCACTTGATAAGTGCCTGCAACATGCGAGAAAGGGACGAAAATGCTCAATTGATTAAAGATGCCATAGATACAAGAATAAGTTATTATCCGAACAAGAAATTTGGAAGTGGAGAAGACTATGTTCTATATGGAACGGATAAAGAAATGTGGAGAGATATATGGTACGTAAGTCCAAACATTCAAAACCATATCACAGGGAATTTATATTATTTTTTTAAAATAAGGAAATCATTCGGTGTAGAAAGTAGATTTCAGAATCAATTTGTATTCATAAGGGGTGTACGGATGATAAACATTTCGGTTAGAGATCATTCATTGATCATACCAAATGTTTTTTATACTACGGATATAGAAGAAAACATACTAAGTCTCTCACAATTAAAACTACAAGGATTCATTGTAAAGTTAGAGGGAGATGTATGTTATGTTCAAAATATGTTTAAGAACGAGAGTATGCAATTTAAGAATATGAAAGACATAGAGATTCCAAAGAGTTTACGCTGATTGAATTAGGAAAGAATCATGAACATGAAAAGAAAAAGGGAAGAATATTTGAATGAGTACTTTGAGGAATTAAGTATAGATTCCGAAAGAAATATAAAAAGAAAGGAGGAGACAGTTCATGACATTAACATAGATTCATTGGATAAATGCATTGAGTTCTTGGATATTATAGAAAACCTTGAATACCCATGAGCACATAGAGAGATCTTGAAAGATCCTTTCTTACAAATGGTGTCTTGGTTCCTAAATTTTTATCTAAAAGTTGCAAATCGACCCATGTCACCAAAAGTAGAAAATGGAAAGAAAGTGGAATTTTATGACTTTTATGTACTAGTCAAGAAAGAAGGGGGTCACCGAAGGGTTTCAAAGTATAATGTGTGGGTTGTAATAGCAAAGGAATTGGGCTTGGAATACGAAGACAAAGACATGTTGTGGATCTTATATGCTCAGTATTTTGATGTCCTAGAATGGCAATATCAAGTAATAATGGTAGCAAAGAAGGCGGTTGAGAAAGAAATGACAGACATGAGTGAAAGCAGCAGCCTCAGGAGGACAGAAACCATGCCAAGAATGATGCCTATGCTGAACAAAAAAAAAATCAAAATCCATTGAAGAAGACTATGCACTTTACATAGGTGGAGATTAGCACTACTAGAAAAAAGGCCTTTCTTGACACGCATTGCGTGTCAAGAAAGGGGTCTGATGACAAGAAAAAAAACGTCAAGGATGGCGGTGTCATAAATTTAATATGACATATTTTCGCGTGTCATCTGTTTATGACACACATTTATGACAGCATTTAGTGACATACGTTATGACACTTTTTAATGACACATTTTTATGACAGTTTTTGTTGACATTTTTTCAACACATATTATGACAGAATTTTATGACGTTCTTTTGCGTGTCATAAATTTAATAATTAAAAAAAATCCTGTAAAATTACATATTTACCCTTCTGGATTTATAGCTATTTTATTATATGCAAAATAATTAGCAAACTAATAACAAAAACATCATTTCATTATATAATCCGAAACGTTTAACGTTTACAAAAATATTGTATCGACATTACATTGCCTTCAAACAAACAAGTTTGGATCATTTGAAAATAAATGTTGCGGCGTAGCCTGACCATTCTTCGCGAACGACATCCGTGTCTTCATCCCCGTAATGATCCGCTCCTCCCCAACCTGAGACAATAATCAAATTGAAACAGTACCACTAATTTTTGGGATGCAAGATTCATATGAAGTTACTAAAAATAACTAACTATAATATGTAAACCTTCAAGTTTCAGAGCATCACTTTGAGATAGTGGCCTTTGTTCTAAATTTGCAGAGTGCATATAAATCCAACTAGGTGTTTTCCGGCCCGCGAGTTGCGGCGGGAAACTCTTGTACTCCTATGAGCATGTTTCCGTTTCGACCAACAGACCAAATCGTCTACCAGCCCAACGGCCGATTTTTTCAGATGCCCCTGATCTTCTCTTTCTTTGTTCTGTACTAAAAGAGAATGATGTTGAACTAGGATGATCCCGCCGCGGCGGTGTGAAATGTAGCTTTCAAGTTTTATTAAGCTATCTGTATGTTCAAGCATGTAGGCCTTAAAAATCATCAGGTTGGGTCATGTAAAACATAAATTCACCTCATTTAATCTTTTGACAGCAAGAAAGTACATGTAAAAAAAATATGTTTTGCCAACAGTGCCTTTTTGACCAGCATTACGAATGTAGAAAAATTGCAGTTTTTACACCAACATAAATGCAGGAAAACAATCGAATGGATTCGACCGCAGAAACGCTCGACTTCCATCTCCAAGTTTAAGTGAGACGTAGCTCTCGTCTACAACAATAGTGTAGCATAATTAGGCTGTTGATAGAAATAAAAAAAGGCATCCTCAAAACACATGATTACCATCTTAATAGCAGTAATTAATGAGCAGAAAAGCAATCTGCCCCTTATAGAAGATCATTGAAGCATCATGTTCTGATGCCCATTTTAACAAAATTTTGGCCAAGAGAAAATAACACCTTGTTATGACTGCACTACCGACCACGTAAACCTGTTAGAAAGAGCATAGCACGACACGAGGATGGCGTTATGGGTAAATTAAAGGTAAATAATGTAGCATACCTTTGTTCTACTTCAATATCAAATGAAGGGATTTAAGGTATAAATGACCAAATCCTGCCTATGATCAGTTTCAGGTTATTGAAATTCCCAAGCAAAATAACATGATCGAAAGTCGCCAACGTTCCAAGCTGCACATTATAATCAAATAAATGAAAAAGAAGCTCTAAGCACCCTTCAAAAATAAATTATTTATCTCTGCGCAACAAAGTGACAAATATATTAGGATCGGCAGCCATTACCACATCCAGAGCAGATTTTGGAATAATTGAGACGTCTATATAAACTCGGCAACTTATTACAACTGAGTCATTTGGCTTATGTAAGAAAAATGTCACTTTCAGGAAATTAGCTTTTTAACTGTTCTATAAAGCTGACTTGCTCAACCATTTACTAAAACTACCACTAAAAAGAACAAAATCTTACATTAAAACGCGGATGCTTTGTTCTTGTTACTTTGTTCCGCTACACACCTTATGCCCCTAATTCATCTTCCAAATCTCCATGTATTCAGCGTTTTCACCTAATTATTTATATTATATCTACTATATTATTCCACATACAAACAAAAATGAGTTCTAAGTATATACGAATGATCTTACCTATGACAATGAATTACCCAAATCCCTTCGCCTGTGTATATTCACTGGGTGTTGCATAATGCACGTGGGCTGCGCCTGCAAGTGTATACACATATTGTCTGGTTATGTAGCAGTATGAAAGTGCAAGTGATGTGAATGCTAGAGTTTTTAGTTCAACATAAATAAGAGTATATTATTATTATTTTACATGGCTAAGAATTTATATAAGAAAGAGATCATGAGAATCACACGACTACTTTCACCAACTAAAAGTCATAAGCCACGATTCAATCAACGAAACTCTTCTTCCAAATTCCCTTGTTCTAAGAATAATATATATTTCCATTATTACAAACCTAACAGTTTCATATTAAAGACTTTATATATCAAGTACATAGTTGTTTTTGACCTTTCCCTCAAAAAGTCAACTTGTTTTGTTTCTACAACTCTCATGTAACCATTTGTTTCCTAATTAGATGACATTAGTTTATTAAAAGCTGTGATCTTTGATTCAAACAAAGCTATAATAATATTCATTTCATATGATATAAGGTGGTTTCTTTACCTCGGGTCTGCTTCGTCTATGGCAAACGTGGTCGAAGGCGTGCGTATACTAATCGAGTAAAAGCTAGGGCATTGACTGGAACAACATAAGAAAGGCATAAGGTAGTTTTTTTTTACCACGGGTCTGGTTCGTTCGTCTGCAGCAAACCTAGTCAGAGTTTAAGAGAAAAGAGAAAACATTAAACCGAGAGGAAGAAGAGACCATGAGATGGAATTGTCAGCATAGAGTTTAAAACCACCACAAACCATAACTTCTTGTAGAGCTGGTGATTTCGAACCATTACTTATGAAGGGTTGTTTTGGATTATGTTTTATCTGAAACTGTTCAAATCAAACGTTAATCTAAAGCAGTAAGGGTAAGCAGACGATCCTGTTCTGCACGCCACATGAATATACTAACTTTCCTCGGAGCCCAAGCAACCCATTCAAAGGGATAACACGGCACCGCATGCTGGGATAGAAGTCTTCTACACGATGCTGCTGAGAAGGTACCATCCGAATTGCAAACCCACTTCCATTTGTCTTGCTCCGAGGATAACTGCAGCCTCCCGGCTATCTCTTCGCAGCGAGTCAGTTCCACCGTTCATTTGGCAGATTTGGCTCGCGTTTCCATTCCCATCCAACAGTGCATTCATTAATTGTTGCTACTTTATTTTTTTCCAAAGCAAACAGCTTCGAGTACCTGTACAATCATTCAACCAATCACCCTTAGATCATCAAACAAATTAACACATAAGTTAATATAAACCTGTTGCAACAAAGCAATCCTCTAATTAGTAACAGCCATAACCACGGCACTAAACGGAAACCTATCAGCCTTCAAACTATTACTCATCTTAAACCCTTAACTTCCCTAAAACTCCCACCCTACGCCACAAAATTCTCATTAACAAACTCCACCAACACCTCATCACACAACTAACATCATAATCTGAAGTATTATCCCAATTAAAACCCTAAATAACGAATTAAAACTAAAAATAAACAACAAAAACAGAAGGAGAGAGGATAGATACCCTGAGTTCTAACAAACTGATAAAAAAAACTTATAATAATCAGAGTTGAGAAAGAAGCATACAGAAATGGTGATGAACAACTTCCTCTTTCGGCTACAGGTTAGGGTTTCAGCTTCCTCTTTCGGCTGCAGGTTAGGGTTTCAGCTTCCTCTTCTTAATCGATGTGGAACACGTCACGAGTCAGGTTAGGGATGAACGAGCAGGGATGAAATCTGGTTAGATTACATTCACGAATCAGGGTTCTGGTGCATCTCTTTACGAATCAGGTAACTGGTGCCTTTATTTCTTCACAGTTAGGGGATGAACGAGCAGGGATTGAAGAATGGTTAGGGGATGAACGAGCAGGGATGAAATCTTTTGAGAGAGAGAAGGATGAACGCGATTTGATCTGAGAATGGATGAACGAATCAGGCAAGGGGAATGTTAAAGATGAGGGGTTTGATTTGAGAGAGAGAGAAGGGGAAGGTTTATGGAAAAAACGCGCGGGGATCGAAAACTTTTGAGATTTTAGGTGACAAAAATCATGACACGCGGTTTCAAAACTGTCATGTTTTTTTATTTTATGACGGTAAATTATTGACACACGTAAAAAAACGTCAAGAAATTATCACTTTTTTCCAAAGATGACATTTTTTTTATGACATGCACTTTTGCATGTCATAAAATGTGGCATGTCATAAAAAAAGTGTCAAGAAAGGCATATTTTGTAGAAGTGTAGGGTTGCAGCAAAGAAGTTAATCAAGAAAAGAAAATATGATTTCTCAAGGGTTGAAAAAGCACTTCAAGAGGCCATGGAAACCCTGCCCAGGAATTCGATGAACCTAAGTTTGATTTAGGGGCAGGTGTTGTTATGTAAATACAAACTTATAGTTATGTTATCTTATGTAAATATGTTATGTGTATATGTATGTTTATTAAGACATATTAGGATTGTAAGTATGTAAATAGTTAGTATAAATATATGTTTGAAAAACGGTTACAAATGGGTCAAAAGGACAACAGTGCAGAAGTTGATCAAACGGCAGAATTGAGGTGTCTATTGGATGAAGGGACGAGATCAAATATGAAGGGACACAACGGTTCATAGTTGAAACATAACTCCCAGGAAAAATAACCGCTAACTGTTTTTCAAACTAGTATAAATAAGAATGTAATGTTTCATTTGTTCTTTACCAAGATTGTTCCAAAAGATCAATCCATTAATAAACTTACTGTCCATATTTCGTTTGTTACAAAGTTCATTGTTCTTTATCATTTGTTCGATCATTCCAACGTCATAGAATCAGTGTTTGTTTTGTTATTTTCGTTGTTTTATCATTCGATAGTCCAACAATTAAAAGAGACGAACTCGAGAACATGTAATATGGGCCAAACTCAAGCTTAAGCGACTTGAGCTCAGATCATTTACACCATTAATGAAACATACACATAACTTAATACATTAAGCATACTAAACTGAGGTTTAGAAAGAATGTTTTAAAGTTTAGAAGGATACTTGAATGTTGAATGGTGGTTGAACTCCACGCTCAATACCTAAATGTGATCATATTTCACGGATCACAACTCTACCCTTCACCAAATTAATGAATGTAAAGAAAACAACTATGTCAATCGATTATCATAATTACCTTCATATAGTTCTAGAGTGACTTTTGGAACGATAATGCCAGTGTAAGAATTTCCTGATATGTATAATGGATTCCGCAAAAACTTGGGATGATCAATCATAAACTGTTCATTACAAAAAAAGATAAGCGAGTTCACTAAAAATGAATACTAGTACAATTGTGTGTATAACCATCCAAAAGTGTATGCTACATTAATGTAAAATTAATTATATTAAGCTTATTAATTAGGCATATTAAATTTTAGTAATTCAAACTAAGACCCCGACTAATTCATTTCTAACTATCAATTTCATTGCCAACTCCCAGGGCAATCCCACTATAATGAAAAGTAACTAGTAACTACGTTTGCTTCTAGTGAATAGTTGACCAATTTTTAAAATGACATATATAGGAGTTAGGGGCAAACTGGATAATTTTTTCATTAGATTAAAATTGCCTTTTGGAAAAGGAAGTGAAAGCTAGGATAATCATTACTCGCATTATCAGTATTGATTATTATCGAATATCGACCAATAAGGTATAGTTTAGATTTCATAAAATCCAATTTGCGGTTAATCACTTTAAAGAACCATTTACCAAGATTTGGTGCATGGAGATCACTACTAGACAAATAAGTATCACCGACGGATGATTATATTCCGTTTGAAATCGTCATGAAGTGAGTTACTGACGAGAATCCGTCGGCGATACTCCGTCGGATATATAATCGTGACTAATTTGATTTCCAACAGATATTCCGTTGATAGTGGATTGTATGAATATTTTTCCCCTAAAACCAATTTGTAACAACTTGAGATCACTATATACAAATTTACTTTAACCTTTTTTATAAAGTCATTAGACTGGGTAACTAGAATAGAATCACTGCTAATCCATCCTTTTTTGGTTTCTGCGTAAGAAAAACCTGTGCCGGCAGGTATATCCACGTATATGATACTAGCCATCTATAAAATTACAAAACCATTTGTTGAAAATATATAAAATAATAAATTTGATAATTAAGTTGAATATATTGAAATAATGTAGAATTAGTTGAACATATGTGAACCTGTGTCCATGCATACGGATTCATTGTTAATGTGAGGTTGTCGCTATTTAACTGAAGTGGACCTACATAAAAGCAACATGTTAGTCTCAAAACGTTGCATTAATTATTAATAATGCTAAGAAAAATACATATATTTTTGTTTAGTTTGTGGAAAAGTCGAACACATTTCATTTAAAGTATATATATTACAATGATACGTCCCAAAACTCAAAATCAGAACCTAGGTAGTGTAAAGTGTAACATATAATGGCATGTTTGGAAAAATAAGAAGAAAAAAAATGTTTGGCTAATGCACATTTTAATTAACCTGATCTAGTGTAAAGTGTAAACATATAATGGCATTGGAGTTGTAACTTGCAAACATGCTAACTTTATCTATCTTTAAAGTTGAACCATGATCATAATTCTTGTTTTTTTTCCCAAGACGAAGTTACAAAACGTTGTAACATGATTCTGGCAAGGATGTTGGTATATGCACCGCTACAAGAGAAATTAAAGATATGAATGAGAGATCAGTGATATGAATGCATGTGAGATAGAAGAAAGAGAATAGACGTGTAAGAGAAAGAGACACATATGTGGTGCAAACAGAGGTTTGGTGGAGTAGATGTTGATACACTTAAGTTTAGCCTTCCCGTAAATCTTTTGTTATTTACACAAATTAAGATATGAAACTCCCCCTCCTCCCCGAACTCTCTCTTTGATGTTAATTGCAGGTGGAAGGAGGGAAGAAGTGGGACAATTTCCCTGATTGGGAGAAGGGTAGGCCCGGCTTTAAGGGCAGCAAAGTGAAACATTTGCTTTAGGCCCCTATCTTTTTTTTTTCTTGATGTATATATTACATGTTTTATTGGGCTTGAGAATTGCCTATGCGAATTAGGGGGAACCAACAAAAAAAACTTGGTTTGTAGAAAATAAAAAGTCATCAAAGCATTCAAGCACCTACAATCAATGATTGAAGTCTGTGATATAAGACCTTAATTCCCTAATTGCCTAATTGAAGTTTGAGATATAGTTTGCTAATTATGATATAGTAAGTTAAATCCATTAAATTTACTTTGCTAGTTGTTATAGAGAAGTCTGATTCAAATTAGTTTTTGAGTCTTCTATGAATATGTGATATGCTTTCGGAAAGGGCCCCTATTTTTTGTTTAGCTTTGGGCTACCTAATTAGTTGAGTCAGCTCTGAGGAAGGGGAGGGAGAGTAACCTGACGCTGAGGTGGACAAGAGGAAAGAAGGGGGAACCACACCCCTCAACCTAAGTATAATAATGTGTACTCACATTTAATCGCTAAAATGTGTGATTTATATCACATGTGACATTATGGTGTCACAACAATGGTTATGTCCTGTTTCACTAGGGTAGTGTATGTTGAAAGCACGACCATTTAAATATCACAATATTGTGGTGTACTTTTTAAAGTACTAGAAGTGATCCCGCGCTACGTGGCGGGATAAATCAATTTTAGATGAAAGTTAAATGGAAATGTAGACAAAATAGTAATAATAATGCTAATAAAAAAAACTAAAACTAAAATATTGTAAAAACAAAAAATGCTTTAGTTTCCTCCAATGTCAGTCGGTTCTAGGAGGTTTGTTTTATTTTTTGCCCATCCTGGTTTCTAGCATGTGCCGATTTTGTCAAAACCGGTTCTATTCCTTCTTAAAAGAACCCAAACATTTTTTCGACCCGAACTGGTTTGAGAAAAAAATCGTTGTCTCTAAGCTAAGTTAATGCAATGGACACTTTCCGTGCCTTTTTTTTTCTATTTTGTTGTTAAAGAGTTTCAAATATAAGTTTCTTAAAAACACCACTTCAACATCCATTTACTCTCAACAATTACATGCATTCAGAAGCACGAATAGAAAACTCGACCAACATGAATATCCAGTGATAACTGCAACAAACCCATCTCCTCACGTACCTTCAATGTATTATTTGTGCAAGGGTAATTTTTAATATACATGTTCCTAATAAGTAATACAATATTTTTTAGGACTGTCGGTACAAAAGGAAGTATAATTTATAGTTGGATTTAGTCGACAAGTTATATATTTTCGATAAACAATTAAATAACTTAAATATAATTGCATATCATATTAAATATTGTATTTTAATTTAATGAATATAATATTTTCAAATTTATGTGTCGTGTCAAATGTATGATATTTAGAAATAAATAACCTTTAAATCTATTTATTTGTTCGCATCGTTATATATAATAACATAATATTGTTACTTATTTTGTTTTTATGAATTTATTTTTTTCTAATTATATATGTATTTCTACTAGTTTTTTTTTATTTATATAAGTTTAAAAATTATTGTTAAGAAAAATGAATTTAGTTCATTTAATTAGAATTAGAAGTTTATAAATAAATAAAGTATTAACTAATTAGAAGTTTGTAATAAATAATGTATTAATATGTATTAAGATTTGAAGTAAATTACAATTATGCCTCCTCTATTGAAGTTAAATTACATTTTTACCCATCTAGAATGCATTATATAGTAGTATAGATTAGTTGCGTACTTACGTGTCAACTTTATACACTACACCCAATTTATACATAAGTAAAATGACAATAATGCCTGTAACTTCAACAAAACAAAGATAATAGTCTAATACAAATACTTATTTAACTATAAAAATTAATTATATACTTTCATATTTCAGTTATTATTATATGTACTAGTTTTACTTGTTAGGTTTAGGAACATTTTGTTATTTTATAGTTTTACAACATGTCAACATAAACCTGGTCGGAACCAAAAACCGAGTCAACCGACAACTAAACAGAAACCTTATTATTTATGTGTATCATATACCTGTTTCATCCAACATGGCAAATAAGGAAGAGGCCCCAGGACCGCCAGGAATATGAAATATAAGAGGGTCTTCTTTGGATTTCTTGTCGATTCAACGAAACAGTAAAACAACTTTATGTCTTCCTTCTCCCCTATTCCACATAACTTCCATACAAAATAGTTCAAATTTTAATTCATATATAGAAAATATCATGAGCGTTTGTTTATATTAATTAAACCAATGACTTTCAAGTTTCACCAACAGATGGATCCGTCGAATTTTGGTGAGGGTGGTTACCTACAGATATCTGACAGATCACTGATGGATTTTATCGAACTATAGGGAAGGTTAATTTGCAAGCACATATATTTCGTGCAAACGCGGAAACGACTTCAAACACCATTCAAATTGAAAATTTCTTTTTACACTTATCATTATTATTAAAACACAATCTCAAAAGTCAAAACCACAATTACGCGTAAAATTTAAACAAATTCGAAAATAAGTTGTTTTACACATGTGTAAATTTACCCCGTTTATACTAGTGTAAACTGTTAAATTTACACATATGAAAAAAAAATTATTTTATAGTGTTTTTACAAGAAAAGATGAATTATTTAAAGGAAAAAACCTTTTTTTTAATATTGTGTTTTAATTATAACGAGTTAACGTAACTGCGCGTTGTGAAAGGATGTTGATTATGATTGTGTTTAGTATTACTGTATTTAATGTGAAACAATTTAAAACATTCTTTTCATTTTGCTTTATGCTTGGCACAATTCACTACACTAGAACCATTTATAATTCTAATTTGAATAAATTTTAATTATAATGAGGTTTGTATTAAAAATAATTAATTTTAATTGATTTTTTTATTTGTTCTCACAGTTCTTACGATATTTAATATTCTTAAGATAACCCTCTGTATATACGCACACATGCTTTGTAAGAATTCACTTAATGGATATGATTCACACCCATGTGAACCATAATCACAATCTAGAATGAAGAAAATATAAAGTTGATGTGTACCCGGTTTCTAATTTGAAAGGAAGATAACCAACATATCCAGGAAGTCTTCTAGTTATTGATTTGGAATGTGATTTAGTTATCAGGCAAAGTTGAAGGAAGAGAAGGAAGACAAAGTATCTTATCATGGTTTTCAGTCTAGGCTACTTTGGTGTATCCCTTGGTACGTTTTGGAGCGTAGAGATGGTTACTACTTATAAAGGAAATTTGATGTTTATAAAACAAAAAAAAAAATATATATATATATATATATATATATAATATATATATAACGTAATACACCTCACGTCTTCAAAGTATATTTTTAACAAAAATGTATTATGTAAAAATATTACAATTATTACATTTTTATTTTATTTTTTTGAACGGCCAACGAACTTACGTGCCAACTACCCGGGCACCCAACAATCGTGAAAGCACCCATACGCTCCTAGGTGAAGACACGTCTTAGGTGCCCGCCCTAGAATGCCCGGTAGCTAACACACACCAAGCCACCTATTCTGGAGAAAACCCGACCCTTCACCCGCCTGAGAGCACGACGGTAAAGAGTCGGTAAAACCGGTTGGATCAGGAATCGAACTCCTGACTAAGTGGCCAGAAGTCTTCCATCATATCCTCCAACCACTAAGCTATAAGCTCGTGGTTTATTACATTTTTATTTAATAGAATATTTTTAAATTATTAAGTGTTTGCTTAGTTTTGTGATAATGTATAGGTATCACTAGTTTCAAATGAAACTAGTGGGTGTCAAAGGCGCGCGTTGCGCGCCTTGTTCTTTGCTCACCTCTAAACCACATACACATTATCGCACATCCAAGTGACAATAGTTAGACTCACGAATTCAGGTCGGGTTGAATCATCGGGTCAGGTCAGCATCTCATGTAGTCTGGTTACACAATGGTCAAGCCATGGTCTTGTTGTCAAGAGATGTGAAGGTGGGTCTGTTAGTGGCGTCAAAGGTGACGTCCAGTCAGGTCAGGTCAGCAACTTGTGTAGTCTGGTTACAGAATGGTCGAGCCATGGTCTTGTTGTCAAGAGATTGGAGGTGGTTCTGTTGGTTAAATCAATATATGAAGGGGTCTGTTAGTGGTGTCAACTTTTTTCCTCAAATGAGATTTGTAGTTTTAGTTAACTATATATTCAATAACTTTGAATCATGAAGCACAACAGTATATGTAGCTAATCAAATCTGGTAATTAACAAATATGTTTCATCAAAGTTCAGGAAAACTACATAATGTTTATAAGAAAGCTAACATTACAAGAACCTACCTTGTGTTACCAGCCAGAATGAAAGGCAAATGCCCTTTTGGCAGCTTGGTGATCAAGTTCACTATCTGTTAGCGGTTCATACATGTAAGCGTGAACAGTGAGACCAACTGAGCCACCTTGTGTAGGCTGCACACATACAAACCAATATGTCAAATTACAAATTATAAAATCTTCGGTAAAAACTTGAAGATCGACTAAAAGTTAGTTAATTGCCTGGAAATATTCATGATATAGTTTGGCTGCCCAGCCATGGGCCAACAACATGTTGTGCATAACGATGATAGGATCGACATCTAAATTTCCATCAAGAAGGTCTCCAAACGGCTCTGAACAATGACATGGTGGAAAAAAACCCCACTCGTAAGCCAATTCTGCGAGTAATTTAGGTTCGTTTATGGTGATCCAATACTTCACTCGGTCTCCAAAAGACTTGAAACAGGTTTCCGCTAAATACAAAAACTCTTCCCTACCATTAAAATAAATAATGAGCCAACAAACATCTAAGGAAATGATGAAACAATGGTCTTTTAATTTACACATACTGCATTTCAAGGTTTAGCCAAGAACCATATATGTCTTCAAGTTCTTGAGGAAGGTCTACATGGGTAATCGTCACAAATGGTTCAATTCCTGTTCATCAATCAATTAAATATATAACTTCACTTCCCACAAATATAAGACAGTTTCTATAAAATCACAAATTAAAGAAGTTTTATATAAAGATTTTCTGGTCCCACTGCAAGATACATAATGATTTCGAATATCAAATATTCAAATATAGTTTAATTTTAATATTAATTCATAGCACCTTTGAGAATCAGATTCTCTATGATCTTGTTATAGAACATGATGCCTGCAGGATTGACTTCACCAAACCTTCCTCCTGGTCAACAAATTGCAAACAATTAGGCAAAGTTGAGAAGATAATGGAAGCAACTGAGGGATGCTAAGACTAATAAACAGAATACTTGGAAGAATGGAATTTGGTTTGTACCTAACTTTAAAAGCAAAAACTCTAAATCCTAGAATCCACGGACTAAAAATGAAATCAAAGCACATTAAAATAAAGAAGATCAGGCTCAGATTACTGTGGCTGCAACATGGGTTGCAAGCGCAAAAGACTGCACTCGCCACCTCATTTATGCCACGCCAGACACCATTCTCCCAAAAAAAATCGTCATAGCCTGTTATACCTTTTTTAGGAACGCCATCAGTAAACACAATAATCATATTTACCAACCATGACAGTACATACTGTCATACCATACTTGAAGGACAAACATGTTAACAACAAAGAACAATAACACAAAATGATTCGGTTCACATGTGGCTATTGTATCGTCATAGCCGCAACATAATTAATTATTGGAACAACACATGTGAAATACCCCAATAACCCAACCACCAACAGCCAAAATAATTTGATACATTGGTTCGTCGAAGGCCATCTAGTTACAACAACTCAAACGCCTGAACCTAAACACCTCTGATAACATTAGCTAGCCTAACAAAACAACAACACTATCTGTACTCGAACATTTATTTGTTACATATTCAAACCAAACAACATATATAACCTTATAAACAGCAGAGAAAACACTATTCATGAAAGTTCACAAATAAACATATAGGATAATTCATTCAATCATCAAAATGGACTCTTATCGATCAGTTGCGCTGTGATAACGCAGTCACAATCGACATCCACATTGTATATGCAATCATGATGCCCAAACAATTTGCAATTACAATCGCGGCCAATTATCGAAAATCCCTGGTAAGCAAATAATTTTTTTGCTAACACCATACGGCTTACATGTGATGACAGGCATACCGATCGATTGCGTAAAGCTAACGCCATCAAGGTCGCTGTAATAAATTTTTTGTCCCCCATAAACATGATAATCCAGCAAATTTTTTTGCTAATGAGCTAAGTAAATTGCCAATAGGTATGCCGATGTCGACTAAGACGTTCTTAAAAGGCGCAAACGTAAACAATTACATCGCTTTCACTGCCATAGGTGGTTGCGTTGTGATTCTATTAATAATCACATCGATGATAATCTAGCAATTTTTGTTGCTAATGAGCAAAGTAAATTGCCAATAGGTATGCCAATGTCGACTAAGACGTTCTTAAAAATTGTTCAACAATTGTAGAAGCCATCGTGTTTATGAGGCAAACATAGATGCAGTCAGATAATAAACAACCAGTTGCCAAAAGCACATCACATTGAAATAAGATAAGTAACGTCACCACCGCTACCTAGGGTTTAGAAATCGAACCCGGCAACGGTGAACAACCCATTTAATTTTATACCAGTGATGCAACAGATCTGATACATGCAACGACAACCACATCCGTTAAAGATCGCCACCATCCACCATCGATATGTCGACGACGGCGGAGGCGGCGCCACCGTGAAAACCCTCTCTCTTGACCACCGCCGTGAAACCCCCCTCTCTCTCTCTCTTCACCGCCATGAAAACCCTCTGTCTAAGAATGTGATACACAATCAAAGCAATTGATAATTACAGGTTTATGTTGTGTTATAAGAAAGGGAGATGGGTTCTAGAGAGGCGTCGGTTCTAGAGAGAGGAAGCAGAGAAAAAGAGATGGTTGTGAGGAGAGAGAAAGGAATGGGTTTATATGGGAGAAAACTATACAGTTGTACACATGGACAAAAAAAAAGACCCAAAAAACTGGCCTCTTTGCAAGACTCGAAACCGTCCAGGTTGGGTAACACAACAACAACAACACCATCTGCACTGAAAAATCTTTTTGTTAAATATTCAAACCAAACAACATATATAAGCTTATAAACAGAAGAGAAAAACACTATTCATGAAAGTTCACAAATAAACATATAGGATAATAACATGAGGCTTGATCCTCCTGTCAACAAAGTTAAATACCGAGAAAAAGAGAAGAGAATATTTAGTAATGACTAGACATTTAAGGTTTAAAAACATAGATATATATTATTCATAAGCAATGTTTTTAAACCCGGACCGGACCGGGAAACGGACTTCCGGCCAGCCTGGGTTGATAGATTGGACCGGGATGACATAGAACCGGTGCTTGACCCGCAACCCGGTGGTCCGACCAGAAAATCGGCCGGTTGGACCGGGAATTTGAGGGTTAGACCGGTTTTTTATTTTTATTTTTTTGTGTTTTGATAGGCTTTTTGGGCCCGTTTCATTGGACTGGTTGAACCGGTCGAACTGATGAATCAGCGGAGGCTCCGGTTCAACGTAACATTGTTCATAAGAAATCCATGATTCATGAACCATTTATTTTTACATTTTAATTTATTTTTTCTATCATGATAAAACACTATGACCTTGTGGCCGTGTACACGTTTTTGCTGTGCAACAAAGTTACAAAGCCAGCACATTAACATAATAATATTCCTTGCACCACGTACCGTTCTCTGGCTAAATCTTGGCTCCATCCTCTGAAGTCTGTAAGACTTAAACTGAAGTTTACCTTTTGTTATTTTATATATGGGAAATGGAATTTAATAATCCCAACTTTGGGGGTTGGAAGGTAACAGTCCTAACTTGAAAGTTGTAAGATAACAGTCCCAACTTGTCATGTATTTTATTTTGTTGGTCCTAAACTAACTGAGGTTAATTTTTTGTTAAATGCTGACATGGATTGCCACGTGGCGTCTGACGTGGCCAATCTGTCCCACTTGGCAAAAAAAACATGTGGGCCCACAATGAAGGTGTCTATTTTTTATTTAAGTTTTTTTATCAATATATATATATATATATATATATATATATAGTGTAAGTATATAGAGAAAACCCATTTTAGAGTGAAAACTGTGGAAACTCTAACTTCCCGATGTTTTTTTTTTATGAAAATTTTAGGGCATGTAATATACATGATTCTAAGCATTTTGAGCCAAAAAAACCAAAAAAGCGCCGAGCGTTTTTTTTTTTAAAAAAAAAAAAAAACCGTTTCTGGGTAACACATGTTACAGAAATAACATGTGTAATTTTCGTGTAACATGTGTTACCCGAAAACTTTATTTTTTTTTTAAAAAAAAACCGCTCGGCGCTTTTTTGGTTTTTTTGGCTCAAAATGCTTAGAATTATGTATACTACATGCCCTAAAATTTTCAGGCCCTAAAAAGTTTGGGAAGTTAGAGTTTCCACAGTTTTCACTCTAAGAGTGGGTTTTCATAATATCCTTCCCCTATATATATATATATATATATATATATATATATATATATATATAATATATATAGTGGAAGTATAGACAAGAAACTCTTCCAAATGAAAAAACCCTAGCAAACCCATTCCTTGGTCCATATTAAGCCACATCACCTACTACATAATAATATTCAAAAGGGCAATTTAGTCAATTTTACCACTCCCTTCTCTCTCTTCCTATATATATATGTTTCTCACACCTCTCTCTTCATTTTGTTTTTTCAAAATTCAAATGCAGATCTAAATCATACCCTCCTCTCTCTCTCTACCATCCTCTATCTTGAACCACCACCACCACCGGCCACCACCTGCATCGCTTCCAACCACTAGAACAACCACCATCGTCATCATCTCGTCATAATCATCTCGAAGAACAACTGATGCTCTGTTTCAAACTTTTCGAGTGATGCTCTGTTCAGATTTTAAAGTAGGTAAAATGCAATTTATCTCTCTATCTCTCTCTCTCTCCTCTTCCCTCTCTTTTCTAGATCTGGAGTTGTAGTTGAGATCTAGATCTGGATCTAATAAATAATAAAACTACAAGATTGTTGTCAAAAAAAACTTGTTTGCCAAAAAAAAAAATGAATCACGTCAGTGATTCAGTGAAGAAGAAGTTGTTTTCCAAAAAAATTGTTGTAAAAAAAATGAATCTTTCTCAAAATAATAATAAAATAATAATAATAATAATAAGCTATTATGTTTTGGGTTTAGTGAAATAGGTTTTGGGTTTTGCTAGAATAATAATAATAATATTTTTTGGAGATAGTTTTTGGTTGCACACCAAGTGTTTGATCAAATGCTTGAATGAAAAAAAAAACTTATGTTAACCTTTTTTTTTATTTTTTTATTACTATTTTGTTTATGTTAGATTATTATTGGATAGGGGACATGATGTTGATAGATCACATGTGATTAAATTTTTTTGATTATGTGTTTTAGGATCCCAACTAACATGTGTTTTATACACATGTTAGTGATGTGGCTGTGGTACGTGATATTTTTTTTATACACATGTTAGTGATGCTAACACGTGCTAGTATATGCCTAACTAACAGGTGTTAGGGTTCATATTAGTTGGGGAGCCCAACTAACACATGTAAGTATACGCCCTTTCACATGTTAGTGATGCTAACACGTGCTAGTATATGCCTAACTAACAGGTGTTAGGGTTCATATTAGTTGGGGAGCCCAACTAACACATGTAAGTATACGCCCTTTCACATGTTAGTGATGCTAACACATGTTAGTATATACCCAACTAACATGTGTTACGGTTTGTATAACATACGTTATTTCAGTAAAACATATATTTTAGAATACACTAACACATGTCATTTATGTCCCATTATGTGTTTTATAGAGCCCAGCTAACACGTGTTTACTTTTTTTGTAGGTGAAGAGATGTTTTTGAGTTAAAGATTATGATGAGGATCAAGAACGAAGAATAGCTAGATTTTTTCTATGTTTGTTATGATAGTTTGTTTGAAAATTCACAAATAATTATGTTTGTATTAAACGGTTTTTGATATGTTTTAGTGTTGATTGTTACGATCGTTTTTATCATTTCTTAAATAAATACACATTGTATGTGTTCTTTTAATATGTTCTTTTAGTATATGCCTGGTAACACATGTTAGCGATGTCTCACACGAGGTCGGAATTTTTTTTCACAACACTAACGTACGTTAATATTCATGCTGGAAAAAGTGTCATAAAGTAGGAGAGAGGTGACTTGACAAGTGTCAAATCAACCTTTTTAAACCTAGGATTCATAAAATTAAATTTTAAAAAATTAATTCAAGATTACCATATTACCCTTAATCCTATTTTTTATTATGGTGGCCCACTTGCTTTTGAATATTATATAGGAATTAATTATGGACCATTGATCAATCTTGATCAATGGTCACTAGAGGGTTTCTAGGGTTTTTCCAAAAGATGATGTTTCCATATTATCCACCCCCTATATATATATATATATATATATATATATATATATATATATATATAGGAATGGGTTCATGTGAGAACTTCTTTGAGTTGAGAGAACTTGAGAACCCCCCTACACCAATGATAAGGTGACACATATACCCACTATCATTATAATATTAAAGGGTAATGAAGTCTTTTACCAGCTCCTATACCCCACACCTACCATTATAACATTAATATTAATAATCATTAATAAAGAACATAAAATGCTGAATTTTTTTCAAAAAAAAGCACAGACTCTCTCTTCTCTCTCTATTCCTTTCTCTCTCTTTCCCTCTCTCTCTCTCTCATCAACGACTCTCTCTCTGTCTCTCTCCCTCTCTGTTTATCTCTCTCGCTCTCTAAAACGTGGTGGTGGTCGGGGGGGGGGATCTGAAAACGACGTGGTGGGTTCGTGGTTTCGTGGAGATAGGTGGTTTTTTGTGGTGGTTTCGTGGAGATAATTGGTTTTTGGTGGTGGTTTCGTGGCTGTGGAGATAGGTGGTTGGAGGTGAAGGGGGCGGTGGTCGACGGTGGTTTGTGGTGGAGGTGATGGTGATGGTGGGTGTTGGTGGGGGTCGATTTTTGGTGGTGGTGTTTTGGGATCTGGACAGATCCGGAGGTAGAGGACGGCGGAGATGGCGAAGGACGGCCGGAGAAGACAGAGAACGATGGTGATGAACGATGATGTTGATTCTCACACAACTCTCAAAGCCAGGTTATTATTATTATTATTATTTATTATTATTTATTATTATTATTATTATTATTATTATTATTATTATTATTATTATTATTATTATTATTATTATTATTTGAAGCAGATGATGTTTGATGATCTTTTTTTTAAAGCATGTTTTTTTAAAGACTTTGGACTACGACATCTTTGCAATTATTATTATTTGTTATTATTTATTATTATTATTGTTATTATTATTATTATTATTTGTTTTTGTTTATATTATTATTATTTATGTTATTATTTATTAATATTATTATTTTCTGTTATTATTATTATTATTACTTCTGTTATTGTTATTATTATTATTATTATTATTATTATTATTATTATTATTATTATTTTGTAAAAACACCAGTGTAAAATATGAAATTTGTAGAGGTTTTGATGTGTAGATCTTTTTGTAGTTTTGGTTTTTACACTAGTGTATTTTCTTTAGAAGTTTGTGGTATATATGTTGTTTTGGGGTTTTTTACACTAATGTAAATAATTACCACCGGTGTAATATCGAATGTATAGATTATAGGTGTTGTTTTTTGGGGTTTACACTAGTGTTTTTGTGTAGCAAGGTTTTTGTGTAGCAGGGGGTTTTGGCAGGGAGTTGATGTGAAGATGATGATGTTTTGAAGAAGATGAAGTTTTTTGATGGATGATGCTCGTTTGTTTGTAGATGCAGCAGCAGGTTTTTTTTCCTCAACAATAATGTGTAGTATGAGTTTTATAATTTTTTTGGTTGTTTTACATTGATGTAACACACATTTGTTGATGTTTTGAGGCATTTTTACGGTGGTGTAATACAAATGTATATAGGTTGATTTTTGGTTTTTACCCTAGTGTTTTTGTGTAGTAGGTTTGTTTTATGGTAGATTACCCCGATGTAAATAATTACACCGATGTAAATCATGTAGAATTACACTGGTGTAAATAATTACACCAGTGTAAAAACGAGAGAGAAGACAGAATATTAAAGTTGATTTTTTGTTTTAAAAAACTAAGTTGGTTAAAAAAATTAATGAATTAAAAAATAAATTAAAGTTAAAAAAACTAAAGGATTTAAAAAATAAAATACAGTAAAAAAATATGATTAAAAAATAAAATATAGTTTAAAAAAATCTGATTTTGTTAATTATTGAATAAATAATTCATTTAATATTATATTACTTATATTTCTCTCACATGGTGGATTTACCCTAATACCCCTAATTGTACTTTACTTCATTAAAAAAATATATTCACACCCAAGTGGGCTCATAAAAGACAAAAACAAGAAACTTTTGATCTCAACCCTTCATTGCACAAGATCAATGGCTGATAATGGTTCTCATGGTTCTCTCAACTCAACAAGGTTCTCAAAATAACCCAACCCTATATATATATATATATATATATATATATATATATAGGTAAAGGTTCGGGTACAAAGGGTGATTTTTGTAAGAAGGGTAAGAAATGTTTATAGCCCTTAGATCTATAGATGGATGGTTGAGATTGATTGATGGCAAAAATATAATAAGGTTAATAAAATTAATTGATTAATTAGTCCTATTGAGGGTATTATAGTACTTTTCATGTTTATCATAGTTATTGTGATTGCTTAAAACATGGAAACAATTTTATATCTTCAAATCTCGTTCACCTCTCTCCTCTCTCCTCTCTCTATGTGAAAACAATATGTAGCGATCCTTTTTTTATTTCTGTTATAAACAATGAAGGTTTTCATATGATGACAAAATCCATTTAGATTCAAGAACTAGCTTTACGATGACATCAGATACATAATCACTATCATCATCAAGTTTTAAAACTCCTTTTTCAAAATAGCAAGATGATGGTTTTTTATGTTTTTTTTTTAAATATGTTTATGTTTTGGTGTTTTATATTCAACGGATTATAACCGGATATTTATGTTGTGTTTTATCAGCATCCTTTTGTGTTTTATATTATTTGTGTATTAGTCAGGTTTCAAACATGGTGTTTTATTTGCTTCCTATTTGTGATATGTTTTATGTTTGTAATATTCGAGATTGTTTATAAGTTCTTTAATTTTCGATTGGTTGGGATGTTGTGTTTTATCATGATCATCCATGTTGTGTTTTATATGCATATGTTGTATGCTATTGTGTTTTAGATTTGTTTGGTGTTTTAGGAACATGATTTTATACACATAACACAATGTATGAAAGATGAGAGATAATCTTTTATAAATAATGGAAATGTAATTAATGCATATCAATTTCTGAAAATAATTAAATGAACAAATTATAATTAGAGGCTAAATTGACTAATCTATCCTTGTTGCAAGATAATTAATATTGCCACTTGTCAAGTTTTTATGGCTTCTTACCCTTCTCACAAAAAACACCCTTTGTATCCTAACCCCACCCTATATATATATATATATATATATATATATATATATATATATATATATTATACACATACAAACACACACATATACACACTTTCATCTCTCTCTTCTCTCTCTGTCTGTGTACCACCCACCACCACCACCACAACCATCACCACCAACCACCTGCCACCACAACCAATTACCCGTCGACCACCACCGTTCACCCCCACCCAAAACCCAATACCCGTCACCAGCTCACCACCGTTTGCCTCACCACCCAACTCCTACCTCACCAACCGCTCCCCACCAAATTAAGGCTTCTTCCCCAAAAAGCAATTAGGGCTTCAACAATTAGGAGATATCTAGAAGATTAAAACCTGATATATATTCGAACAGCCTTGGATCAACTTTTATTGGAACGAGACCCAATCGATGGGCGAGTACTTCATCTTGTACCACCAACCATCATCGCCGGTCGTCTTCTCCAACACCGTGGAGCCTGTCATCTTCTCCAAAATTAGGGCTTTTTTCCAAAATTAGGGTTTTTCTGATTATGGGGTGGAGGTTGAGGAGAATGATGGTGATGGGTGGTTACAAATGTGTAGAGCGGTGGGTGGGCTTTGGTTGGTGGTGGCGGGTTGGTGCAGGTTGTGGGTGTCGTCGGATGGAGGGAAACCAGAGGAGGATGAGGGAGGGTAGACAGAGGAGGAGGAGGGAGGGAGGGTAGACAGAGGGTAGAGTGGTGGTAGTGGGTGTTGTCGGAGATGTCGTCGGAGATGGTGGTGGAGGACGGTGGTTGATGTGTTGTGAAACACACCTTGTTAATATGTTAGTTTTGTATATATTTTAGTGTTTAATTAGTGCATTCTATATACACTTTATTTGATATTAATTATTTAGTAAAATGCATTGGTTTATTTTTTTATTTTTTTTGAAGGGCAACTTTCATTAAAACGCGGGAGTCTCCAAGATAGAGAACACCGCAAAAAACCAAAACCAATTACATTACATCAAAATTAAAAATTTTCCATTCCTTCCAATCCACCCTATTTTGATTGCCCCTACTATTAAACCATAAGAAACTATATGATTTAATTTCCGAAATAACTTGCGTGATGATCGTATTTGACGCCTTGAAAATCTTCTCATTCCTCATCTTCCAAATACGCCAACACGATATAATGAAAATGCCATAGATGATATCTTTCTTGTACCTATGACACCTCAGATTGTCGACCACAACCTTGACGTCTTTAATAGAGAATAGAATAATCGGGGGAATGCGACACCAGTGAGCTATCCCAGCCCACACCCCATCTGCTACGTGACAAGTTGCAAACAGGTGATCCACGGTTTCCTCCGCCTCCTCGCACAACACACACAAGTTATCACCAACATCAATATTTCTTTTAGCGAGTGCTATCTTCGTAGGAATGCGATCTAGTAGAGTTCGCCACATAAATAAATTACATTTTCCAGGAATCCATTTGCTCCACTTAAACATTTCTGAATTATCTTCCTGCTCGTGGCTCCCGCACCAAGACTTAGTATCACGAACTGTTAAATTCTGCAGCTGCATATTATTCCAATACCAAGCATCGCTGTTTGAAGTTAAAACAGTCCCTGAAACCAAGCGCGAACATAAAACCAACTGCTGCATTTCCTGAACAGAGGCTGGATACGACTTTCCACTCCCATAGCATACTACCAGCGAATGTTTGTTGCCCCACCCGATCAGCGACCACGGCCCATTTATTTTTTTCAAGTCGGAAGAGATCGGGAAACAACAAGCGTAACGGATACGATCAATCCATGGATCAATCCAAAACTTTATATCCATGCCATTCCCTACCTTGCCTTGAATCAAGCTGCTAAAAGGAGACCCATTAATAATCAACCGAGTACTAGATTTAACGATCATAGCCCACGGTCCCCTCACATTCGAATTAAGAGACACCGAATGAAAACGCCGAGTAGAACCATGTATAGCGTCCACAACTCGACGCCACATAGCGTTGGCTTCTTCTCTATATCTCCAAATCCACTTGAGTAGAAGTGCATTATTAGAATAATCCAACTTGGATAAACCGAGCCCCCATTCTTTTTCGATTTAGTAACCACCTCCCACCCAACCCAATGGACTTTGTGAACATCATATTACCACCCCATAAAATTTTATTATCAACGCCTCCAGTTTATTCTTTACCGCCACCGGAGCTTTGAATAAAGAAAAATAATAGGTCGGCAAGCTTTCCAAGACAGATTTAATGAGAGTCACTCTTCCGGCTATAGACAAAATCTGGGATTTCCACCTCGATAACTGTTTTTTTAATAATTTCCACAACCGGATTCCAGCTAGCAATCCGATTCATATTCGCCCCCATACTAATACCAAGGTATTTGAATGGTAAAGAACCGGTGGAGCAGCCCAAGTCCAAAGCCTTGCGGTTCAACTCCTCCCCCTCAACACCAATACCAAATAAAGTGGATTTCATGATATTAATTTTAAGACCCGAGCATAAATGAAATATCCTTAAAATTCTTTTCAAAACCTTGAAGTTTACCTCCGACCACTCTCCCATGATCATGGCGTCATCCGCAAATAATAAATGAGACAAACAAGGACCCTCGTTAGGAAGTTGAATCCCCGTAAAGAGACCCTCATCACATGCCTTCTTAATAAGCCCTGATAACGCTTCCATAACTATAATAAAAAGAAAACTATAATAAAAAGAAAAGGAGAAATGGGGTCTCCTTGGAAGTAAGCCAAAAAGATATTGTTTGAATACAGGTGACTCGAGACTTCATATTTAGATTTAGATGGACAACTGCAAAGTGACTCATATTAATTATGTGTATTTTGGGCCAACATATGAAAAGCTAAAAGATTGGGCTGTTCTCGGGTGCACAAGGTATGGACAATAAATGGTGGCCCACTAATGAAGTCGGTGGAGGAGGGAATTAAACTAAAGGTACATACGGCAATTATTAGGGGATTCTTGGACGGCAATAGAAAAAGGACGCACGTAAGGTAGAAGAAGGCAAGAGGCACAAATATTGAAATAGGATGGAGGCTTCTACCATAACCATGAGCGGTTAAGTTATCCGTGATTTCTCCCTGATGAATCTTTGTATTGATTTTGTATTTTGAACTCGTTTTAATTATGTATGAACTAGTATTTTTACTACTTGTGTTGGATTGAATAAACCTTGCTTATATTTAAACCAATTTATCTATTAACTGTGATTTCTGGCATCATAGGGAGGTTGGTTGATATTTGTATAGGGATAGATAGGCGTACGGTTTACGTTGAAAACATGTCCCTAGTTATTATTTCAATCTGAATAGTTATTGTGACAGGATAGCTAGTTATTGTGACAGGATAAGCAAGGCCATGTCTATGTGGTGTTCTTGTAGTTAAATCGAATAGGTTGCAAGATTATACAAATAGGATCCCGGTGGAAGTTACATTTATCTTTATTATTTATTTAGATTATTTTGTTATCATTTCAACATTTTTATAAAACAAACAAACAGATAAAACTAGCAAACTTCATAATTGTATTTTGTATATTTATTTTGGTAACTAGCTTAGACAAATAAACAACCATTGTGACGCTAACCACATGCTCCTCGTGGATTCGATGTTCCCTACTTACCCTGGCTATCTAGGTTATTTAGGTTTTGTATGACCC
Organism: Ambrosia x helenae; assembly: GCA_030844895.1. NCBI lineage: Eukaryota > Viridiplantae > Streptophyta > Magnoliopsida > Asterales > Asteraceae > Ambrosia > Ambrosia x helenae. The sequence goes on along the minus strand of CM061225.1, from coordinate 17,086,443 downwards.
TTGACGACAGACGGTCATCAGTGGTGACAGGCGGTTGTCCCCTCTCTCATCTCTTTCTCTCTCTACGTTTTCTCTCTCTTTCAATTTTATAAAAGAATTATATATATATATATATATATAAATTCTTTTTTATTATTATTAAAAGTTTTTTTTATAATTAAAAGTTTTTTTAATTAAAAAAGCCAAGTGGATAAAGAGGGTTAATGTTTTTTGCCAAGTGGGACAAATTTTGCCACGTGGACTGCCACGTTGACACTTAACAGAGAAAGTTAACCTCAGTTAGTTTGGGACCAACAAAATAAAATACATGACAAGTTGGGACTGTTATCTTACAACTTTCAAGTTGGAACTGTTACCTTCCAACCTCCCAAAGTTAAGATTATTAAATTCCATTTCCCCTTTTATATATTGTATTTTTTTTAATTTATTTATTTTTTTCACATTAATAACAATTTTTATTATATACCATTATCTTATTTAATTAACTTACCGTGTATTGTTTATTTATTTATTTATTTATTTTTTTATGATATGATATTTTTTCTTTATTAACACATAACCGTAAAAGATTACATCAAGATAGCAGGCAGGCGGGCAACAAGCTGCGCTGCCACCCATTTCTGGATGGCAAACCCTAACCTACTAAACACGAACCCATGCCCCTCCGGAGTCGAGACACTGCTATGGATAACCCGTTGGACTCTGGTCAGGAAACGGATGGCTTCCGGTGCCAAGGAGCCAAAGGTATCAAATGCCAGGGGTACAAAAACGTGTTGGTTCTCCTCACAAGCTTTAGCATGCTTCTCAACTTTCTTCGCTTCTGCTTTCCGCACCGCTTGCCCTGCTACAAAGCCATTATCCCTCAAACCAACCAGGGGAGATACACCTGTTAGGTCGACACAAGTATGTTTCCCCCTGACCCACCAAAAGACAAGCACGTCTACTGGACGCAGGGTGTATCTCCCTTCTGCGGGGTCCGAGAGGAAATTCACAGGAGCCTCCTTCTTGGCTGAGATCCCAGCCCTTCTTAAAATGTCCCAAAGAACGTCCCGGACCCAGTCATGCCTATATTTGAAACCAGGCAACTCCTTACAATGAACCGCGTGTTCCCCGTATTTGTCCAAGCATGCCTTACGGCAAATCGGACAGACTTCATCTTCATGGTACATGGGGATCATCAAACGATATTTAAGAATTGCCCTGTATTCAACCATAGACATGGTTTGGCCCAAACCTTCGATTGGGATAACATTCAGGAAATCTTGGGCATGGGGGCTTTGCAAGCATTCAATAACTGCCTTTTGGCGGGGGGACAGATCAAAAGCGTCACCCAGGCTCCGTGCGATTTTGCCAAAAAGGGCATTCGCCAAAGTTTTCTGAGGCTTTGGGGGGTGTCCTTGTTAGAAAAACCGCCAATATCAAAACCTAGGAGATAGTCATTTATCCTTTCGAGGGCTTGCACGTAGTCCAAGTCCATGTCGACAACCCCGCTATTCTTAAGATGTGGTCTTGGAGATTCCAAGATTGAGCTCGTGATGCGAAAAAAGAAAACACCCCAACATCCTTTGCTGAGAGGAGCCCTAATCCTCCCAAACGCATCATCAAGGACGTCAATCGCCACTGTAGGTCACCAAAGAACGGACCCCCACATACCACCATGTCTTCGATGGCTTCCCGCAAGCCCTTGTCAAAACATGATACCGCTTCATTCATCATGGCAGGTTGGCAAATCCGCAAACCAAAAAGCAACTTGGCGACCCCCATACAAGATCTAAGCAAGAGGAGTTCACTCTGAGGATCCCTAAGGCAGGGCAAAAGTTTCATAAGATCAACCGCGCGCGAGGCTCTCTGCCCTGTCAATTCCCGTGTATAGTAAGAGTCCCAACTAACAGCCCCTCCAAGGAGCTTTACCCCTTTTCTAGCCTGCCAATCCCGCTGGGGAACAGTCCTCCCCTAAGTTTCACCCCATTACAAGACGGCCAAAAAACCTCAGTTTTCTTGATATTTAGCTGAAGCCCCAAGGATGGCCCCTCCTTCCGAATGATTTCTAAGGCTTTCGCAACCTCGGTGGCCTCACCAATAATCGTCCCATCATCAAGGTACCACGCATGAAATGGGAGGTTACAATTTTCTTGCATCCGGAGAACCATAGGGTGTAATGCCAAGGCGAAAAGGAGGGGACCTAAAGGGTCCCCCTGTTGAACCCCCGTAGTGGCCTCTATACAATCATTGCCAACATACAACCTAGCTGGCTGGGCATATAGGAACTGGACCCACAAATAGATAGACGGGCAATGCTGAAGAACTTCTCGAAGAAGGGCAGTGCGGTCTATCATGTTGAACGCGTTTGAAAAATCCACAGTGAGTATAGCCAAAGAACCGTCTTCATGGAAGGAGCTAAGGAACATGTTCGCGCTGTGGAGCATCGCCTCTGCCCCATTAGGAATCCCCACCCCAAATTGGAAGTCCCCCAGATACTTAGCCATATCCTTGCCTACCTTCCTCATGGCCACTTTAGATACCAGTCTGCGCCAAATGGCCCCTAATGCGATGGGTTGGATCCCGTTATCAGGTTTCAGAAGAGGGGTAAGGGGGGCTGAAGCAATAAATTCAACAAGTACCTTGGGGCACAACCCCCCTAGCCATAAGTGTACGTGTTATCAGGTTTATAAGTGTACGTGTTATCAGGTTTATATAATTTTTAGAAAAATAATTTAGTAAAAAAACCAAAACCAAAACGAAATATTGAGACTTCATTAAATCCCGATAAATATCAATTGAAAGTAATTATAAAATAAAGTCGAGAAGAAATATTGGCAGGGATTTTGAGATATGTTGATGATAGCGGAGAAGTGATCGAATGGTTTCGTGGGATTAACATTGTCTAGAGCTAGGGGTCAAGGTTTCATCTAAACCTGTGTTTATTTATTTATTTATTTATTTTTTCTGCATATTTGTGTTTTTCATTACTACACAATTTATTATGTTTTTTTTCTGTATGAACAAAACCACTACAAAAGTCGTTTTTTTCTTGTTTTTTTTTGTATCGCACTGTGATGTTCGTTAAAAAGATAATAAAATGCTCGTTAATTTAATGTATTTTTTTTGTTTTAACGTATGAAAAAGTTACGGGTATTTAAAAAAGGGGGTATGCATGTGCCATACACATGGGAAAGATAATGTTATATTTACTATATTACCCTTGAGCAAATTCAGAGAAAACCCACGCGTCACCTTCACATTCCTTCTCACCCTTTTTAGGATTTTTACCCCTTGTACCATATCCCCACCCTATATCTATATCTATACTACATTATAAAGTACCAAAGATAGGTAAAGAAGTAATTTTACATAAATTTTAAGATGTCATACTAAAAGTTTCTTGCTTAAAACCCACAATGTCATGAAATTACTTCCAATTCTACCCTTTCTTGCTTTATTGAGTAGTACATCATGGTTTTTCATACAAAATTTTAGTTGTGGTTTACGATGTTTTAATGGCCACGTAATTATTTTATCTCTTACGGTTTAGAAAGTTCTAAATTCTAATGGTTCATTGATATGGGCTTGTATTAATGCTAACTCTTACCCTAAAATAGTATTCCTTGATAAACATAAATAGTTCTCATGTTTTCATTTGCGAATTCGGTATTTAAGATGTGTGTGCCTATATATTTACACATTGTTACTGAAACACGCTTTTTATTTAGGATGTTTACTTATTTTATTCATTTGGTTGCTAAAGTTGTGTCTGACGGAATTGAATTTAGTTTGCATTTTGATAGAGAAAGTTTGATGATTTGAAGTCCGCTCATAGTCTCATTCAACGTGTTTTAATCGATGTCGTGTTTAATCGATTTGATTGATGTATTTTAGTTGTTTTTGCTATTAGATGGTTTAGTTTGCATCTGAATGTTATTGTTTGGTGTTAAATGCTACTACATGTTAAATTGGAAATGTTTGAATTCAAATTATAATGAAGGAAGGAGGGAACAAAGGTCAGTTCTATAAGGCAAGAAAGCAAGATCAGAAGAAGGAGCAATACATAATAACTAAGCAAGACAAGGAGATGATAACTGCATTTAAATAGCAATTTTAGATATTTAAATTATGAAAATAGATAGCATTATTTACTGCAAAATGCTATTGCTTATAAAATTTGATGTTAACATATGAATTTGGATAGCATTGTTAGGTGTTAAATGCTACCACTTTTAAAATTATATGTTTTAAGGTAGTAGTTTTTGTTTTAGACATGACATTTTTTAATTATTCATGTTGTTTATCATTGAGTTAGAGTTTAATGTAATCTCAGGTGGAGTTGTCATTATTTGTATTATGTTTTTCAACAAATTCAATTACTCTCTCTCAACAAATTCAATTTCTCTCTGTCTCGTTGACTAGAAATCTTGTTATTTATAGAGGATGTCAACCGTTTTCTTGCGCACTCTCAACTCCTTTTCTCTATGGTCCTGTATAGTTTGCTCTACATTGTAAAAAGTTGGTAAATGAATTTTATAGGTGAAATTCAATGAAGCATAGAAGGTTAAAGCTAAATTAGATCTAACCATACTTCATATAGCCAAGTCTCAGGCTTAGTAAGTCTTCAATTCCATCCTATATGTTGAATTTTTCACTTATGTTGTAGTTTTCCTTTTTAATTTTGTTAATAAAATCCAATTTAGGTAGAATAGTTAGTATCATAGAAGCAATTTCTAATATAATTAACCATATTGTATCAAGTTAATTTTAGCAAATTATTGTTAAATGTTATAGTTATGCTTTATAGTTTTACTAGGTTATGTACCCGTGTGGTACACGGGTTGAACAATTTAAATTATATTTTATATATATAATTAAAAATGTAATTAAGAAAAATCAGATTACATGTTATATTTAAAATAAATAAAATTTCCTTTACAACCGAAAAATATTAAATATTCATCAGCCCCTAAATAATTTCTTGTAAAGACATTCATATTTACATAAAACTATTTCCAAACTTTTCAACATATATTTTTCATGTTGTGGCTGTTACCTTGTAGACTGCAGGTACAACAAAAAATATCAAAAGTAATAAGATAAATTTGTTTAGGCTAAGATGTAAAAAATGAAATTAATTTAAAAATATCTCCTCACCCGTTAAACAATCCCAATTGAGTATCGTTAATTTGGATTTGACATCAAGTATCTTGCAAAACCAAAATATTTCTAACCTTGAGTGTATAATCATTTTTTTTCTAACATCAAGGTCCTTAAACATAATGCCATTTATTGGTTCAACATGACTGTAATTATAAAAAAAGGATTTCGTGATTTAATAGCGTGAAAATGAAGCTAAAACGAATTACTAATGAAAAGACTGTTGCCACTTAGATATTGTATTTCTCTGTTAAAGTAACTTTAAACAACACAGTCAATGAAAATTTCAAACAATGATTGTTCATATATAAAATGTAATTTATATATCAAGCTATTATAATACGAAAATATCTAAGCATATTTAGATTTAATTAATCAAATATTAATTAATGCGGATTGATTTGTTTTATTTTGTTTGTTCAGAACACTATAAGAAATATAGTTTTAAACTTAGAGTGAAAGACCACATATTAAAAAATAGGTTAATTAACGTTCACGATTTAAATTTAAATTTAATAATATATAAATATGCTATCTTAAAAAAAATGAATATTTTTTTTAATAATATTTACCTCTATTAGCTAATAAACATTTTCAAATCATGTCTGGTAATTTTTTTCTAATTTTGTATTAAAATATAATCATATTAATTAATTTACAAAGACATAGTATATATATAGTTCAATATATATATATATATATTGAACTAAATTTTGATAATTAACTTAATAGTTATAGTTTTAAGTAATAAAAATTAAAAATAATTATTTTTAAATAAAGAAACAAATTAAAATAAATGTATTATTTTAAATAAGAAAATGAGAGGCTTTATGAGGGAGTTCTTAGTATTCCATGTGTTGTCTTTTATTAGTATGGATAGCAATAAATTAATGTTGATTGGTTTACTTTATTTATTTGTTTACAACAATATGAAAGTCTAACAAAAAAGCTTAACAAATTACATTGTGTATTAATTTGCTTATTTGACTTTTGAACTCTTTTAAACATCTAGAATTAGTATGTACTTGCTGAGCATATTTAACATTTAAAACAATGACCAAAATAATAAAAAAAACTTAATAATCATTTGTCAAACATCATAACAAACATAGTTTTAAACGTAGAATAAAAGATCAAAATTTTATAAATAGGTTTATTTAAGGTACATGATTTAAATCTAAAGTTAATAACATATAAATATGTTATATAAAAAAGAATAAAAAAGAATCACTAATGTTTAAATAATTTTTAATTGATTAGTATTTATATTAATAACAGAAATCATTAAATTCGTTTTTAATGATTTCTGTTACAACTATGATTATTAATGTATTTATATTATGATTTTTCAAATCAATTAATATAAATATATTTGAATTTATTATATTAATTATTAAAATTAGAGAACTCATGAGGGAGTGCCATGTGTCCCTCATGTGTTTTCTTTTATTATATAGTGTATATGTAGATGTAGATGTAGATGCATCATATGTTACTGATACATAATTGACAAAGGACCATTAGTTTAGTAAATGGACTTTAATTTCATGTTTAATCTAAGTTAATGCATTAATTGATATGTTATGATAGATATGAAGTTGTTAAACTCCATGATAACCAATCAACATATCTAGGAGATATTGAGCAATATCTTCAATTTCCTAACTTAGGCACACTAATGGGGATGCACAAAAGTGCGTACATTCACAAGGTAAGTTTGTGCTACAAACGTATTAAAACTATTGTCTCGTTCATAGTGTTGGTTTAGTTGATAGAGAAGAAAAGTGCATGCCTTCCCCTAAATTTTAGGGATACACGAGATGAAGAGTTATTCAAGCTCACATTTGGTTCAAGCCAACAGTTAAAAGAAGACCTCATTTTTTTTACTTAGATCTATAGACATCGTGGCATTTATTTATGCCATAAACAAATAAATGTAATAAATTTAATCGCTGCACTTATCTATATCTATTAACCCGTTTTGTTTTAAGCTAAATATTTATTTAGCATGTTTGACCTACTAAAGATAAAACAAGACTCGGATCATTCTATTCAACAATTAGTTGAAATTTCCTTCTAATAAGTTTGTTGTATAACGCTAAACAAGATTGTTATATTCAGGTTTCTCAACTTATTTATGCAAATTCTAGAGTTGTATTGTAGCCCTTAGATCAAATGGTATTCAAATGCTGCGTAAGTGGGCCTACAATGAACAAAATCCAAATGGTTGTTTGATGTTTACAACTTTTTGTATTGTATACATAGGTCGGAATTTCATTACATTTACCGGTTGTATTTTTTCATCTTAACGGGTCATATCTTTACATATATAAATACCCAGCACGCAACGTGAGCTAAAAAATAAGTATCCGAGGCAATACGCAGGGCATTCCCACTAGTACTATATTAAATAAACTCGATGGATATAAAGGTAATTTTACCCATATTTTAAGATGGCATGTGAAGAGTTTCTTGCTTCACATCCAAAATGTCATGAAAATCTTTCCAGTGTTACCCCTCCTTGCAAAATCCACTTGTACATTATTATCATAACCCCAATTTTGTGGATTCAATGCTTTCATCTTGAACGACAACTCTTCATGACCCAATGAAAACCAAAAGGCAGCTCTTATGACTTCATTATAACCAACGACTCTTCATGACCCAATGAAAACCGAAAGGCAGGTCTTATGACTTCATTATAACCAACAAACAATTAAATTCCAAAATCATTAATTTCAATCGGCCCGCCGTAGATTCATTTCAGTTTCAAATCCTATCTCTCCTACAATATATATTATGAATTATATAATCTTTGTTCTTCATCTGCGCAAACGGTTAATGTTTTCACCCCCTTTATGCGTATATGAAGATTGTGTAGATGTTCTAATACTTTCTTGGTTGTGATGATATCAAGTGTTTTCATTTGTAGTTGTGGTTGAAACAATTGTGAGTTTAATCACTTTGATTTGGTTTATGTTTGTGTTATAGGCTTTATCATTGAGTTTATTGTTCTTTGTTCCTGAACCGATTGCTTTAATTTCATGTTTATTCGGTCTTTCGATTGGCTTTTGTGTTTGTTTCTCAACTTTGTGCGGTGTTGCAATGTATTTTGGGTCAAGTAACTTTCAAAAAAAAAGTACAATGAAAGATATTTAAGGTTTTAAAAGATTAGGGACTCCAACACAATAAGGATCTTCGAACTAGAAACAGGTTATCGAAAGTGAAATGTGCAGAGGAATGTATTCAATATAATGATTTTAGTATACACATGACACACATATATTAATTTTTTGAAGATAAATGTATGTCTTTTAAAAATTATGTTCTGAGTTGAAAATCAAGATTTCATTTCATTTTGACATCCATTTTTTAATGTTAGTATTAGTATTCTTATTTCCATGCGTTATAATGTTATATCATAACTGTGTTAAAAGATTGAGACAATGTTGACTAAATGCATGCATCTTGATGACTGAAAAAATAAATAAATTAGTCAAGATTTTTTGGAAGATTTTATATATATGTGCATGAATACAGATAAATAACGGTTGGGTTGTGACAAGAGCTTCACGTATACATAACAGTTGCGGCTTTATTTGCACAGGTACTATCTTTTATTTGTTGTTGATTGTTAGTTTATTTATTTAGTGTTATTTTCTAGCATTCATATATTGAAGTTGGCTTTTAGGTTCACGGGAATGTTTCTACTAAAGGTTGTTCTAACAGCAGCTAACATCCGTTTTGGTTGATAACTTGATATAACTTAACGGGTCAAAATATGTTGGCGATAATAACAGGTCGAAAAGAAATCACGCCATATTGTTCAACCGTTTAATGGGTAACAAATGCTTTGGCACTACTCAGTCGTCACATGACACTACAAACACAGGTAAAATTGCTTGCTCTTAATAATTAGGAAGTCAGATTTTCTATTTTGATTTTGTTATAGATGGTTTCAACCCCATTTTCAATTGAAAATTACCTCTTGCATATTTGAGGCAATATCCGGTTTTCAAAATCTTTTAAAGCGAAGGCTTATTGATAGAAAATATCCTAATCTGACCCATAATATGTGTGCAGCTATCCATTAAAGTAAGTGGACATTGTTATATATAAAAACAAATTATGCTAACAGATATTTTTACCAGCATGCTTCATAGATAAAAGAGTTGTACATGTTCAATTTTGTTTATGTACTATTCATCATTGTTGACTATGATCATGTTCACGAAACCATTTAACAATTAGTATTTTAAATATAACTACATAAGCCTATTTCATGTTGAACCATGTTCCTTGATAAGTGAAATTTGTAGGTTGTAAACGACTAAATATAGTTTGGGCACATGAACCGGTTGATGCATTTCTTTGTTATTGCTCATTTACTCGTAAATAATAATTTTGATTAGTATATACGTGTAGCCTAATAGATTGAATATACTTTGCAGCATAATAACTCAAACATTAATGACATATGAACCATAAAAATAGCAGCTTGAAGTCCGCATGTGGTGTATAGTGTTGTTCATGAGCTGTGGTGTTTTTGTAGGCTTGTTTAGTTGATTTGTGTCGTTTTAATGTTTATTTTATAAGGGTTTATGGTAGGCTTAAATAAAGGTATTAGTCATCGTATTTCTAAATTGTTAATTTCTGATTGTTTTAAGTCATTCATAACCAAACATAAAGCGAATGACTCACAAACAAACACTGCAAGTGGTTGACTACGTCGTAACGTGTGGGTCCCCCACTATAGAAACGACATAAGTATATTCTGGTATGCGAGTACATAAGAGAATTAACAGCTTAAAACGACATAGAAATTAACTTTAACCATACAAATAATGGAAGTTACATAAATTAATAATCGGTTTGGAGGTTGTGAGACAATAAAGCATATGTACCCGCGGCAACGCGCGAACATTCCCACTAGTATATACATAATGGAAGTATATGATGAAAACCCTTATTATAGTGAAAACTGTGAAAATTTTAGGGCATGTAATATACACGATTTTAAGCATTTTTAGCCAAAAAAATCAAAAGAACAACAAGCGTTTTTTTAAAATACGTTTTAGGGTATATCACATGTTATTTTCGTGTAACATTTGTTACGCGAAAACTTATTTATTTAAACAAAAAAAAACGCTTGGCTCAAAATGATTAAAATCATGTATATTACATATTGTCCTAAAATTTTCATAATAAAAGCTCGGGAAGTCAGAGTTTCCAGAGTTTATACTATAAGAGTGGGTTTCCAAAATATCCATACCCTATATATATAGAGAGATTAGAGAGTAAAGATCATATACATATCGGCATAATCTACTAATGAGAAGTGAATGGCGATTTTTCCTATATGCTTAAACATGTTTTCTAGATGAATAATATAAAAAAAATTAAAAATTGTTTAGCGTAATTACTACTCTACACTACTTTTTTTAAGATTTCAGTACTAAAATACATGTTTAACAATATGAAAAAACAGAATTTCAAAAAAAAAAAAAAAAAACCTCATTCACTTCTCACGTAAACGGTTTTTTTGTAGGAAATGTAAGAAGTGTTTTGATCCATTGGATCTAGAAATGGATGGTTAAGATTAAAAATATTGATATGTTGTTTTATAATAGGTGGAGGTAAAAATGTCCAATAAGTTTTTTATTTGATGGCTGGTTATTGTGTTATTTTATTATGGAAACTATTTCCCTACATAAAAGAAAAAAAAACCTTTTTCTTCTAAAACAAAAACCCAACAAACTATAACAACCAGTTATACAAAACTCCAGATGTTAGTCTGTGATGAAAATGATATTATAAAACAATTCTGATGTTATTATAAAACACTCCTTATGTTATTGTAAAACACTTTTGATGTTAACATTTGATGATAAAATCTATACTTCCCATTTATAAAACCTCTTATTGAATAACAAATACGAAAGTCTCCACAAATAACAAAACATGTAAAACATCAAAACACATAAAAAATATGGTTGATCGTGTGTTTCGCAATAGGGTGTATAATGAATTTATAAATTGATAATGATAGAACTAAGTTCTTTTTGGGATTTTGTAACACCCCGCCCCTCTCATCACCAATATTGTCCGCTTTGCCCATCCAGAGCTCACGGATATTTTGAGATAAAAACCATTAAGAATGAATTTTTAATGAATTAAATATGATTAAAACAAATTAAATAATAAAAATTACGAAAAAATTATCTCCATTTATTTACATCTTTAAGAATCCATTTTCTATAAAAAAAATAGCATTTTTGGATTATGTCTTGTATTATTAGTTTTATTTATCAATTACGACATAATTAAACATTTATTTATTTATACAATTTAAACATCTATTTTATAAATATTTTTCTTATAAAATAGAAATACTCATATGGTTTGATGTCTTTATTATCTTTGGTTGGATCATTGTGTAACTCAAAATTATTTATTTAATTATTTATGATTATTGTGTTTATTTTAATTTAGTTAAAGTAACTAACTAAATTATTTGGTCTTAATTATTCAAACATATTTTTATCTAAATAATCAATAGATAATAATTATATTATTTAAACCACATTTACAACCTTTCATATATTATTTGAGATATACAACTTTTACATTAACGCGACTTATCGTAAAAACTCTAATTCCCCAAATCGACTTAGCAAACCCTAATGCCTTAGACCCTAGATACCTTAGACTTTTTAGACACTTCCTTATTAGTATTCTTACACGTTATAGGTTGAATTCCTCGGAATTTCCATTACTTAGCTCACGACCGCTTAAGTGGATTTTGATCGCTTTCGCAAACGGTGAGTATATCTTTCCCCTTTTTACTATTTTACTACTTTGGGGTGACTCATGTACCTATATATATTAATCAAGTTTCAATTTCTTATACTTAATGCAATTCTCATGTGTGTTTGCTTTATGTTAATTGGTGTGTCTATGACTTGTCAAAATCATTAACCGCTGGGCGGCCTAGCTTTTCAATGAATAGTACTATGGTATATACCCCTTGTGACTCTGTTGAGAGACGTTGGTCATTGTCTTGTTAATTCATTATTCAGTTGGTTAGTCATGTGTTAGTCATTATTCTCAGGTTTGGTTTTGAACGGATATTACTTATTACATAATTGCAAATGGTACCGCACATGAATTGCTAAACACTTTTCTACTATATTTATTTAAACAGGGTATGCTCACCAATACAATTTTTGTATTGACCAAAATATTTTTGTACATGTTTCAGGTTGTTTTGAGACGCTTCTTTTAGGCTTTTGGATTTTATATTTCAGTCTTGTCTACATTGTATTTTAGCTAGACTTGTCACTTTAGAATTTTTGTATCCTGTAATTTCATTTCAACGTAATAAATTATTTAATCAATGTATTCAAATTTACACTTTAGTCCATGAGCTATTGAACAATCGTCACTACGTGACACCTCGATGTTTCCGCCATCGGTTGGGGTGTTACAGATTTGATATGATAAAATGGAAATTGAATGTGCAGAGATTTGAATAATATGTTGAAGATAGTGTGCTAAATTAGTAGGATTTGATTAATTTAAAAATTGATAAAAATTATTAAATGCCCTTAATCTCAAAAGTTGATTCTATGGCTATAAATTTTTCCTGTACTTCTCACACAAATCAATTTTCTTTTACACACGATCACAAGTATTAGTAGTTATATTTATATAAATGTAAAGTTAAAAATTGGGCTTTCGAAATGTTGGGCTGGAGCTTTGGTTTGATTGTGGCGATGCCTTGAAATTCAGTCACTTGCTATGATGTGTGAAGATGTGAAGCATGAAACTTTGATTATTTTGGGTGTTAATTTATAATATTTCGTCATTTCTATGAACTTGTAATTTTGAGGTTCCGTTTGATTCTTTGGATGTTCATACTTCCAAAATTTTGAACTATTTTAGCATTTTGCTAGTTTAAATATGTAGTTTAAATGTTACATCATTCAAGTTTGTAGTAGTTAAGTTTTTAATTTTATTTGCCGAATTCAAGTCGAATCAACTCAAATTTGTATATACTTTGACTTGAATTCAAATTTGTATATACTTTGACTTGAATTGTGATTTCTGAATTCAAATCGAATCGCATTTCGAATTGAGTTTATCGAATTTAGTTCGAGTTATAAGGCATAAGCGATTCAAATCTAGCTAAAAATACCTGAATTTGAGGAACCCAAGTAATTCAATTAAAAATATCATAATTATAGTTGAGTAATTCAAAGTTGTTGAACAACCTTAACCTTTATTATCATCATTTTTTAACGGCAAAGAATCTTACGTGTAAACCCACCCTTTCGGGGCTATGTTCAAGGTCGACTCCTCTACTGCTGTGGGACCATATCTCCCTGATGCGCGGGAACCGAATGTAATGCGTAAACCCTAGTCCCTGTCAGGTTCGAACCCGGGATTAAAGCTCCGATTCGTCCCTTAGCCCAGATGTCAGTCAAAAATCACCCAAGCGGAAATCAACCTTACGTCTTCACTAGGGAGGGCATGCCTCTTAACTAGGGCTATAAACGAATCAAACGAACATGAACAAGGTCTTGTTCGTGTTCGTTTGTTAAGGAAATAACGTGTTCACAAACTGTTCACGAACACTTACCGAACGAGTTTTCCTGTTTGTGTTTGTTTGTTAAGGAAATAACGTATTCACGAACTGTTCATGAACACTTATCAAACGAGATTTTCTGTTCGTGTGCATTTTCTAAGGAGATGAACGTGTTTGTTTGTGTATCTTTGTTAAATTTAGGTACATATTGAAAAAAAAAAGCAAAAGCAAACAAACACAAATGAATGTAAAAGTACTCAAACAAGCATTCATGAACAAAATTGGGGACACATTAACACATATTAAATTTCGAATAAAATCAATATTTTTTTATCACAAACATTGTCCCCAAAATATACTAACTTAATTACCCAAACATACGTGACGTAATCTTGATCACATAATTACCATAACATAATGTCTCATAAAAACATAAAATTATCATATTAAACATGAAATCTTTATTTAATCCACTCAAAATAATAGTTAATCAAAATAGGTGAAGTAATATTAATATTTGACACTGTAATATATATTAAATAATATACCAACGGGAAATTTGAAGTACTTAAATTAAAAATAAAAAGCTAAAAACTCTAGTGAACTATTGAACACAAACAAACATAAACAAACATGTTACCGAACGTTCACGAACATAAACGAACGAACGTGGCATATGTTCATATTTGTTTGTTTAACTAAACGAACGTAATTTCTTGTTTGTGTTCGTTCAATTATTAAACGAACAAACACAAACAAACTTCCCGCCAAACAATTCACAAACTACTCTTAACCACTTAAACAACTTGTCAGGAGATTGTTACCTTTTTAACTTGTCTTTTCTACATCTAGTAGGGTGGGTTTGGATACAATGGCAGGCCTTTGAAGATAAATAGAGCTCCCCTTAAATTGCTAGTCGTCGAGGGTTGAAATTTTGGAAAAAAAGGGTAACATTAAAAATATATATATAAAAAAGATAAACTAGGGATAGCAACTCTTGATGTCACTTTCACGTGATGCTAATTATAGTTATTCTTATTTTCAGTTTCGTTATTATTTATTTTGCGTGTGTACTTCTAACTAAATAAATAAATAAGAAGTTTTTTTTTTTAAATGGCAAATGATTATGTGATTACAGAGTTAGGTAGTTATTTACCAAAAACCCACCGGTTTCTTAAGCAGCTCACCTAAATAACTAACCATCAACTGTTTGCTCTTATAATATAACCAATTATTTATTTTGAAAGGTAAATAAAAAGTTTTTTTTAACGGCTAAATTCTCTTTATTTTCACCTTATCCAGGATTTGATCATGAGTTTTTCCCAAAAAAAAAAAACTTTGCCTTTTACCACTGGGCTACAACCCAAGTTAGGTAAATAAAAAGTTAGTATAAGAAACTGAACTTCAATTAAAAAAAAAAAAAAGCCTCACTAGTGAAAGAACTCGGTGAAACCAAACACATATGTTGATACATATTGAGTTTGAGTTTAAATTATATTTTTTTTGAACATCCAAACGAAGCTTTATTTCACACCGACAAGAATACACTTTACATATACAAATTGCCTAATTAATAAGTGATTACCTAGGTGATCGCCCTTAATCACCAATATTGACTAGCCTATCACATTCAAGCCCAGATAATTTACTACATACATCATTAAACTCTAACCAAAATTGATACCCGAGAATACATACCAGCTTGCTAAATCGACTCCAATAATCTTTGATCTTTTAGTCATCCACCAATAAGTTTCTTCTTTAATGTCTTCAATTACCTTTGTCGTACTTGTGCTTTTGTCTTTGAAAATCTTCTTGTTTCCTCTAATCCAAAGTCTTCAAATTGTCATTAAAAAGACTACATACAAGGCTTCCTTCTGTTTCGCCCCACAGTTAGTCGATAAGCAATAGTTCAGAAGCTGAGTAACAGATTCGTACTGCAGCGGTTGAGAAATCTGCAGCCAAGAACAAATGTTCCACCATACCGAACGACCCCACACACATTCAGCGAATAAGTGATTGGTTGTCTCCAGCTCAGAGCCACACATTTTGCAGATTCCATCGCCCGTAGAAATGCCTCTTTGTGCTAACGCTTCAAAGGATGGGATTTTATTATGCGCCGCTCACCAAACAAAACAATTTACCTTAAGTACCTCTATCTTGCTCCATCTAAATGAATCTGTCGTGTTTGATGATTGTGTATTACCCGAGAGTTCCAGCCTAACCAACTTGACTGATAGATCGTACAGCTTGCCCGTGGATTTCCACTTCCAAACGTTTTTGTTTTGCCCAAATCTTCGCTGTTGTAGAAGGTTCATCAGGTCGTTCGCTTGTTGAATCTCCAATAAAGACTCTGATTCCTTTATCCATTCCCAGCCCATATTGATTGACCCACCCACCCGAGTGTAACAATCGAACACCCTTGCTTTCTTTTTCTTACACAATTCGAAAATACTAGGGAACTCCTCGCTTAAACTTCTGTCCGAGCACCAGCAATCGGACCAAAAGCCAACCGATTGGCCCTCGCCAATGGTACAAACAATCTTTGTCTGTAATTGCATTCCATTAGCTATAAAATCTTGACTAATCGAAGCAATTTGACGCCAAACCCCCGACCCAGCCCTGATAAATGGGATCATATCCACTTTCCTACACCTACCATGTAAGGCGTCTATAACTTTAACCCATAACTGATCTGCCGATGTTTTGTAACACCACCACCATTTAGATAATAGAGAAAGATTCATTTTGATACACCCCATACCCAACCCACCCCCCGCCTTTGGTTTGATAATCTTCACCCACGCCGCCCATCGAATTTTATTATGAGCCCTACCCCCTCCCCCAAAGGAACCGTCTTCTAATGCCTTCTAACATTTTGAGAACCCCGGCTGGTGCTTTGAAAAGAGACAAATAATAATTTGAGAGTGCTCCCAAAACAGACTTTAGAAGCACTACCCTACCTGCAAAAGAAAGGCTTATCGCCTTCCAAGCGGATAACTTGGCGTTGAATTTGTCAACAACCAACTTCCAATTCCTAGACTTCTTCATGTTAGCACCCACCATAAGTCCAAGGTGAACAAAAGGGATTGTCCCTTTATCGCATCCTAGGACTGACGCTAGGTTATCCACCAAGCTATCTTCCACATTTATCCCGAACAACACGCTCTTACCCAGATTTCCTTCAATCCGGAAATTAAGAAGAAGCATCTCAGAATTCTATTAAGATTTCTAACATTTTCCTCCAACCATTCTCCCATGAAAAGTGCGTCGTCAGCATAAAAGAGATGGGAGATTACCGGGCTCCCATTAGGTAGCTTTACACCAGAGAAAACTCCGGATTCAACGACTTTCGACAACATTACATGTAAGGCTTCCATAATAAGTGTAAATAGGAATGGTGAGAGAGGATCTCCTTGCCTAAGACCATGTTTTAGTTGCAATTCATCAGTTGGGGTTCCATTTATAAGTACCGCAACCTTACTAGTGAAAAGCAAACCCATAATCCAATTCTTCCACCTCGCCGGAAACCCCATGTTATGAATAATATATATTAAAAATTTCCACGACACGCAATCGTATGCCTTTTCAAAGTCTACTTTAAATAACATGGTTTTCCTTTTGGTTCTCTTAGCCCAACCTACAATCTCGTTTGCGATCAGTGGTCCGTCAAAGATATTTCTTCCCTTTAAAAACGCTGATTGTTCCTGGGAAATTATGCTATCTAAAACCTTTTTTAACCTTTGTGCCAACACCTTAGAGAATATTTTCTCCATCATACCGACCAATGAGATGGGTCTGAAGTCTGAAAATGTCATTGGATCTACGACCTTCGGGATTAGAGCGATAAATTACGTGTTACACGAGCTATGTACTGATCTGTGAATATAGAACTCATTCAGAATGTTCTGGACCAATCCTTCTAATTTGTCCCAATATTTTTTTACAAACCCGAAATAAAAACCATCCGGCCCAGGAGACTTATCGCACCCACAATCCGATACCGCTTCTTTGATTTCTTCTTTCGAGAATGGGCTGACCAAATTATTAGCATCCGCATCTGAGAGTTTTTTAAAGTCACCGATATTCAACTTCGGTCTAACATTCATTGGTTCGTCAAATTTGTTAGAAAAAATTTGAACTGCCTTTTCTTTAATACTTTTAGAATCCGAAGACCACACACCATCTATGATAAAGGCCATCTACTTTGTTACAGATTTTGTTGCTGTTGATAATACCGTGGAAAAATGAAGTGTTTTCGTCACCATTAATACTCCATTTCACCCTTGATCGCTGATTCAGGTCCATCAGCTTACGCCATTCCCACTTCCTAATCCATTGTCTTTTTTCTTTCCAGCTATTCCTTTCGACATCACTGAGGCCATTCGATTCGGCAATATTGTCCAACCTTTGAACTTCTTCCTGGAAATCTTTATATCCCTTTCTTCCTCAGCCCACATGTCATTACACCATTTCTTGATGAGATTCTTTGTAGACTTTAGCTTTTGAAACAGGACGATGTCGCCCCTGTTCGCGTTGACTTCAGTTTCCAAGCCTCTACAAATGACACCATCCAGACCCGGTTAATGTAGCCACGAATTAAGGAACTGGAATGGTATCGGCACAAAAAATGGCTCCTCAATCCTCAACACAACAGGGGAATGATCTGAAACATCTCTTTCTAGAGCAACAAGTTTTGCATCCGGCCACCTAGATATAAACCCATCACATACAAGAATTTGATCGAGCTTGCTTTGTTTCACACCATCACTTGACAAATATGTGAACCTCCTACCCCTCATATTGTACTCCACTAGTTCGGCTGTAGCAATAAAGTTGTTGAAGGCCAGCGTATTTTCGGGAACAAAGTTGGAATTTAGTCTTTTGTCTTCCTTTCTAACGTCATTAAAATCACCCATCATAATCCACATCCGGTTAAATTTTTCTTTCAAACCCAAAATTTCTACCCATAATTGCCTTCTTAACACAGGATCCGTTGGAGCATAAACATTTAATACAAAAATGTTACCATCAATTCCATTTAATTGCCCACCCACAAGGATAAAATTCTGACCTGTTCAGAGTATATTACCCCTGAAGATTCCAGAGTTCCAGAGTGAGATCAGACCGCCCAATCTACCAGCAGCATCTACTTTAATCGTTTCATGAGCAGAGTTGTCCCAAAATTCATCTACCTGACTCGCTGACATCGAATCCATTTGGGTTTCTTGTAGAGCTACAAATGACAAACTGGATTTCCTTTCCAACTCCCTTACCTTAGAAGATTTCCCATGACCGCCTGCCCCCTTCAAATTGAAGGTTAAATAATTCATTTGGAACCCTTCGACGCCTGTTCTGCGGCCACAGAGACCAACACATCCTGTTTGAATCCGCCCAGGTTGATTCCTAATTCTAAACCCAAATTCCGAGTAGCCTCAGCTTCCGAAAAAGCCTTAATTTGTGCGGACACTGACACCTGGGTCTGTGATCTACTAGTCGGTGATGTGTCTAATTCCCCTGTATCCTCGGCTTATCCAGATTCATAACCTTCATCCAGACTATCATCCTCATTGTTCTTCAATTCGACAGGTACCTCCAAGAATTCATAATATCGATCCTTTATAAATCTCTTGTAGTTCCGTCTTTTTTTTTCTTTCTATCCCCAGAGCTTGATTGCGAACCATCACCATCCAATGAGCTACTGTTCAAATCTGGAATTAATATTTTGTTTCTATGTTTTAAAGTTGCCTTTCTGCTTTTAGATCTACCGGTTCTTTTCCTTTTATTTTTGTCTCCTGTAAAACTTGAACTCCAAATTTTTAGACCCTTTGGGTCAACCGGGCCCAGCCCAATACCCAACTCCTTTTCAGTCGCGTTATCTGTCTGACCCACCACTGATTTATTTTGGACTTCCATATTAAAGTTATTCTCATGGGACCCACCTTCAATTGCCACTTGCTCAGCATTAACTTCTGCATTTAAAGTACCACTATCTCCATGCATCGTTTGATCTCCCCCATGCAGCACGTCCAAATGCCCATCTACCAACCTATGAGACTTTTGATTATCAACGGAATTATCTGATTCTGCCGGCGGTGGAGCACCGGTGGTCGGACCTGTGTCACTAGCATCCTTAGATTCAATAACATCAACAACATGAGTTGATTCACTAGCGTCATTCGGTTCAGGAATGTCAGCAACATGAGTCGTTTCATCATTCCTAACATTGTCTCCTATGATTATTGTATTGTCACCTGCAAAATATGGCTTCCATGATGTAACTCCTTCCGAAACCCAGCATTTTACGATTGCACCGCCCCAACTGACTGATAATTCCTCTTTGATCGTGTTTCTGTGATTAACCACCACTCCTACATAAACGCTAGTAATATCCGGTTCCATGATACCCATATCCTCATCCTTAATGACCGGGCCATATCATTCACCAATCTTTGTAATATGTTCTTCACATCTCAAGTTGATTGGAAGGCCTAAGATTCTATGCCAAACAAATCTTTCAAAGAGCAATTGTTGGCCTTCCCACTCCACGAGATTTTTACACTAACCATCCCATCGTTGATGTTCAACCACGAACTTTTTTGCATTTTCTGGCAAAGAAAACGTGAGCACGACTCTGAATCCCCCCAGATAACGTAATTCAATTCTCAGATCGTTAAACTTCTTGAGGTTATTCACCATATTTTGAAGACTCGTAAAGTCAATGATGTGCTCAAAGTGGTTTAATAAAAACTAACTAAATTAACCTAAACTAGACACTATAAGTTTTAAATTTATAATCTAAGACTCTCTAAACCTAAACCACACAACCGGCAAGTGTACCGGTCAGTGCAGTACAGCTAAAGTAAGTCCGAGTATCGAACCCACGAGACTCTACTGAATAACGTAAACTAGACTCGATTACTTATCTACAAACTAACTTAATAATGTTTTTAATGGTTTGGGGGGTTTTCTAACAAACTAATGCAAATAAATAAATAAAACTGAAATAACTTAGAACAAGAACTAGGAACCGTAAGTAGAATCAGGTGATGGGAATGCACTACCTAAGCTAGAATCCTACACATGAATGAGAAGTTTCTAATAGTTATGGAACTGGTGTGGAACCGGGATCTTAAAATACTAAACTTAAAGTCAACTACGGGAACCTTAACCCTTCTCAAGATATAACCCGCAGAATTCCTAAAAGATGTTAAACCACCGGTTGAGAGGTTACCCTCACAGGCTTACCTACTCGAATCTTAAAGTACCCGCTAGACAGTCTACCTCACAGCGCGAAAGTCACAATACACCCGAAAGTGCAAGGGGTAACTACAATATTTCTGATAAGACTTGGCCTACAAGGAATGCTAGGGAAACTAGGAAGATCTTCTTACAAAGCCTCTAGATCTAGCAATTTAACACCCTAGACAGACCAACAATCTCGCACCTTACAGCTATTGAGAATTGGTAGAACACTTAGAATCATCTAACTAACAATTACAACTCCTATGGATAACCTGCAGAAATTAACCATAAACTAGCTGCTAACACTTAGTCCGCAACCTAACCCGCATTCATACATGAAAGACATTCACAAAAACGCAAGTGGAGTTTATAAAAATTAATTAAACAAAACTAAATATACATATACATCAAACCAGAAAATAAAGAGTTCTTTACTTTAAAATTTATCCACAACCAAAAGTTCCAAAACCAAAAGAAAAAATAATCAAACAAGCGTAATCATCATTGCCTAGGTAGTTCTATGATCTAGCCAATAACTGTCATGATAAAATCAAAACAATAAAAACTAAACATATTCATGGTGTTCACAACGAGTTTAAAATAGAATAAATATTAATAATTGAAATAGAACCGACCCGTGCTAGCACCTATACTTCAACATTTAACCTTCACCTCTAATAATTCTACTTCAATGGTCTCTAGCCAAAAGAATAATATCGCTGATTTCCTCCGTTCCGTCGATGTCCCACTCTGAATTATATCGATGTCGGCTCCTTTTTTATTCTTTAGATCTCCTCTTTATAATTTTCCCCAAATAAAATCTTGGGCTTCGGCCCTTTACATGAAAGAATACTTTCATGTTTTGCTTTTATTATTATTATTATTATTATTATTATTATTATTATTATTATTATTATTATTATTATTATTATTATTATTATTATTATAACTACGTGTTTTAGACTCGGGTGTTCTTGACTTGACCAAAGTTACTCTCTTTACGCTTCAACGTTCATGAACACCTACCAAAATATAAAATAAAATAGATAAATACTAAAAAAGACCTAAAACTAATAAAAATCTATAAAAACTTGTACTAAATAAAATAGATCGGTACAAGCCTAAAACTAATAAAAGAACTATCTAAACTACTCGAAAACTGTACAAAATTTACACTGAAAATAGATGTATTTTGCAATACATCAGTCAATGACTTCACCGATCACAGACCTCCCTTTCCATGAAGCCACTAGCAAGGATTCCGAGCCTTCAAGTTTCAACTCCTGGTTACCATACCCTGACTACTCTTTTCCCCTGTGAGAGTTTCCCTATATGAAAATCTGGTGGTTCCACTCCCATAAGCTACTTTTGGCTTTTTATTTCTTCTAGAACATATATCGAACTTTTTGCCTACATCAAACGCCGGCGATGGTTGAGTTTTCTTAGGTCTTGATACTTTCTCGAACCTCGCAACCTTTGCAAACGTTTTCCTCCCAAGAAATCTCACAACATTTAAAGCTTTTACCATCTTTTCAGTGTTTTTTTACATTAGCAAATCTTACGAATGCAAAAACGTTACCGAACTTGTCTCTTTTCCTAGCAATATACGCGTCCACGAGTTATCCGCATATCTCATAGTTCTCCCTCAACATCTCAACCGATATGTCTTCAATCTTCAGGGATATTTGAGATGTAGAAGGTTATCGAGTCCCTAGAGTTTCCATTTGCCTTTTCCGTTGGGATTTCTCCCTCCTCGAGTCCTTCCGTTCTCTCTCTCATGTTCGTTGTTCTATATTTCTGTAATTCAGGCTTTGATAAGATGTGAAGTGATGCTTAGGTGAGTTGGATCCCGTTTAAATTTTATATACGTATATAAAATAACACTTTATTTGTAGGGGCGTCTCAATAAATAACCAATTTTAAATATAATATTACAATAGCCACAACAATATTTATACGTAATGCATTGATGATAACCGCATGTAGTTTTCATCTATGCATTATGTATTTAAAGCAATATGTATAAGTATATATTCAATTCGTGCAATTCTCTACTTAAAATTAGTTTGTATTGAACATCCCTGTATAGATAGAGGTGTTCGTTTAAGATCCAACAACATGTTGAATACTCTGAAAACCACATAATGCATTTGTATCGAGTATCAATTGCTATGAATGCAACACATGACGTTTTTTAACTGTGTATGTTTCTCTCTCTTGCTATTTCTCAGGGTCTTTTATTGCAGTACATACAAGTGTATAACGCGGCTATCACAACCCCTAACATATTATTGGTTATGAAAAGAATGTGCCATAGTATGCATGCATATATATATATATATATATTTGATTGTTCATGTTTTTGTGTTTTATATATAAACGTTAGTGTTAAACACATTTGAGTGTGTGTTTTATGTTTAAAAGTTTGTATTTTTTTCGTGAGAATATTTGATTGTTCATGTTTTTGTGTTTTATATATAAGCAGAGTGTTAATTGCAATCTATAAAATGTTGGTCCAAGTTAAAAAATCCCTATATATGTATTAGAATTATAATAAATAATAATTATGTGTTTATTTACCTATTTAACCCTGCCCCTAAAATAAAACTATGACATGTGTCGCCATGAGATGTCTTCTTACCTTTCTCACAAAAATAGGTCTTTGTATCCGAACCTCTACCTATATATATATATATATATATATATATATATATACATATATAGGATTTGGTTCAAATGAGAACCTTTCCCCAAATTGAGAACTAGAGAACCATTCTGGACCACACATTTCTCTAAGGCAAAAAAAAAAAAAATTTTTTTTTTTTTTTTTTTTGCAAAAATCGCTGCTTTATATGTAAGGAAATTTTTTTTTTATTTTTTTGTATTTTTTTTTTCAGTATACACATGTGTATAATTGCATTATACACATATGTATAGCTGAAAAATGCTATATACACATATGTATAATTGCTATATACACATATGTATAATTGACATATACACATATGTATAAATGAAAAAAAATTCAAAAAAAAAAAAATTTCCTTGCATAAAAATGTGCGATTAAAGCAAAAAATTTTTTTTTTTTTTTTTGTTTTTGCCTTTATATGAAATGTATGGCCCAGAATGGTTCTCTCAGTTCTCAAATAGGGGTTGGTTCTCTTAGGATCTCTACCCTATATATATACTAGTAGGTATGTCCGCGCGTTGCCGCGGGTATATATGATTTTTTAGTGCAAGTTGCGCAACGACTTTAGTGTATTTTTAGTTATAATTTTTATTTGTTAATAAAAATAATACATCAATTCACAAAAAATCAATTGAGTATAAACCAAAGAATTTACATAAAAAGGCATTGTAATAGATGGTTGATGACATTATGCATATGTAAATCATTATCAAACTACACATCATGTTTTAACTATTTTAAAATTACATATGTTCACTTGTGAAATACAATTGATATCTTGTTTTAGTGCGTAACTTTACAAATTGTAATTTATAAGTGTTGATAAAAGTAATTTTATTAATAATTTTTATATTTAGCTGTGATGGTTCCGATGATGGTGTGCATCACAAAAATAAGTAAAGCAAACTTGTTGACAAAGAGGCAGTGGCGGATCCAGAATTTTTTCCAGTGGGTTCACTATTTTAGATGGCCCAATTTCATAGGATCGGACATAAAAGATTTCGGACCGGTACGACGGTTCGGTTCGGGTATAAAGTTATGGTTCATCACATAAAAAAAATATGATACAATAATAAAAACATCTTCATTAAAAATTAAAAAAAAACACATAATAAATTACGATGGTCTTTGCAAATTAAAAAAAAAAAAACTTATAGTTGTTCTCTTCATTCAAAGGTTTGATGGTTCTCTTTGGAAAAAAAAGTGTTAATTTTCTTCATACCTATATATCACATTCGACTTTCAACAAATAAAAAATTAACATCACTAATTGTCTAATTCTAATTCACTTTTCGTATAATCATTCAAGTAGAACAAATTAATAATTTCACACATTTAATCAAGATCAACAAAATGAATCTAAACTTTTAACCTAATTGTAACATAAAAAAATTGAAAACAAAAAAAACTAATTGAAAACCTTTAAACTTATTAACCTTAAACAATTAAAAAACCACTAATTGAAAGCCATGAAATTCATCTAAACTTTTAACGATGAAAAAACAATAATTGTAACATAAAAATAAAACTAACCTAATTTACTTGCAGGTAAGCAAGAATATTGGGAAACGAATGTTGGAACTTGGGTGGGTGCAACTTTTGTTTAGGTTAGAATTAAATACCATTTAAAGCCATATTTGTAGTTGGGCCTGTTAAAAAGAAATTATAAAAAAATCACAGACAACAAGTATAGAACTCATGATCTATGATTTTAAAGGTGGAAGTCTTAACCATGGAATCACTCATAAGATATGCCTATGGGTTCATGCCAATTATTTTTATGGGTTCATGGCTTATTTTTCATATATATTTCTACTAAAAATCGAAAACCGAGTGGGTTCGCATGAACCCGTTACCTCTTTCTTAAATCCGCCCCTGCAAAGAGGAGAGAGTAGACTATATTGTGCAGCTACAAAAAGAAAAAGAAAAAAGAAAAATATATAATGTAATTCATGTCAATATAAGAAGTAAACTGAGTTTTCAATACCTGCAAAAGGGAAGGTGTATATACAATTAAGGGAATATATCAATCATTTACATGAAAAAAATTCATGTATTTTGTTATTGTATGAAGTACACCAATGCAACCAGTCGATTATTCCATATAAAGCTAGGGAAGGAAAGAAATTGTGAGTATACAAAGATAGAAGAAGAAATTTTTAACTCTATGTATATTAAATTGGGTGTTATGGGTGTTATGGGTGTTTATGAATGAGGGTTACATAATGAAAAGGATATAAAGTGTGCATTAGACAATTATACAATTGGCATTATAGGTTGTACACAAGGGTATAAAAGGAAGAAAATGTGTAAAAATTAGAGATTTATACATGTGACTCTTGACATCCCATCTTAAAATGTGTGTATAATTACTTTTCTAGCCATGTCTCATCCTTAATAAGGTAACATAGATATATTGAAGTGGTTTTATTTTACTGTTAACAAACCATCAAACTAATTTAATTTGTTGGTTTTTTAATAGTAGGAAACATAAGAGGGAAACAATATTTACCCTAATATTTTTTATCATTTTCTTTTATAGCATAAGTTTTATTAAGATTTGGAAAATGAATGACAATATTTGATGTCGCATATATGAAGTGTTATTTATTTTTCCAAGGTAAAACAAGGAAATCATCACCTCTAGTAAAAACTCTTACAACATCCTTCCTCAACTACTTCATAGAAGTCATTTGAACCGGATACATTCCCGGCCAATGAAAATGACCCTTTAATATTGTCAAACACAAGACTTCAAAACATTGGTTGCAAGCCGGCCCTTTGCATATCTTTTGTGGATATTATCAGCTAACAAATTCATAAAAGTAAAAAAAGTAGGTTACCTATATACACAACACCGAGTTAACTCAGTCACACCAATTCCCCTATAAATTGAACCACAAAACCACAATATACTCAACCAAACCAACCCACAACTTCAACCTTGGACTCGGACCATCTTCTTGAACCCAAATGGAACAACAAAAAACCAGCACACTTTTCATGATCCTAGTGGCCACAATGGCAACCGTATATCATGGTGTAACGGCTCAATCATCAGGGTGCACAAGTGTGTTGATTAGTTTGTCACCATGCTTAAACTACATTTCAGGCAACACGTCAACACCTTCGTCAGGATGTTGCACCCAACTGGCTAGTGTGGTTCGGTCACAGCCACAGTGCCTGTGTCAAGTTCTTAACGGTGGTGGCTCGTCTTTGGGAATTAATATTAACCAAACTCAGGCTATGGAGTTGCCTAAGGCTTGTATTAATGTCCAGACACCACCAACTAGTCAATGCAATGGTAACGACCGAAACATTTACTTAGTAGAATTTAAATTTCAATTATTTTTAGTTTCAAATATACATTTGTAGATCAGGCTATACAGTATAAATGTGACAAAATTGGCGGGCATGTTTTATAGAAAGGTAATTTATAAACTAAAAACACAACATAATTTAAATGAGTTTCAACATATTCATGGTCACATGTGAAATGTTTGACCATAAAAGTCAAAGTTAGTTTTACCTAAACGTAAACAAGGCCTTAAATGTAACATTTATAAAACTTATTCATTGTTTTTTGTTTTCAAACTGGACAGCTGCTTCTCCAACCAACTCTCCTTCAGGATCACCTCCATCTTCTTCATCAGGTCCAGGACGCGAAACAAATATCGTGCCATCAACAGATAATGGTTCATCCGACGCAACTTCAATAAGATTCGCAAGCATTCCTATATTATTTTCACTTCTTGTTGCCATATACACTATGGCGTTTTAAATTATCCGGTTATTTACCTTTAATTCTTACATGTCGAGGCACATGCTAATATGCTATGTATGAAATTCTTTTATGACCAGTATTTGTATTATTTTGGATTAATATATTGATTTTTTGTATTCCTTTTAATTCCATGTGATCATAGGTGCAAATCGATTATTTTAGAATGAACGATCATTTAAAAACTAAAAAATAACGTGAAATGGAGAGAAAAAAAGAACCGAGGATCCAGAATATACATGATAGAATCAAGTTGAAATTGAATTAATGTCAACCTATAGAGTAAGTTAACTTTGTCTAACATTAGCATTTGTAATTACTTTGTAATGTATTCATAAAAAGAAAAAGTTCACTCAAAACCATAGTTGTCAAAGACGCAAGGCGCATAGAATGAGCTTCGAGCCTCAATGCAAGGCGGTTAAAAAGCGAAAACTTTTTTAGGCGATGCTTATAGTATAAATTACTAATTTTAGGGGTTTTAGACATGTTTTAGGCTGGTTAAGGTTAATTCCGGACATGTTTAAAGTTGGTATTATTGTTTTGGACCTGTTCATACAATTGTTTACCAGAATTTCGTTGGAACTTGGCATGAAAAATGCGTATGAGGGCCTAAAACTAGGGCTTTTGAAGAGAAGCGAGAAAACTACGCCGAGCTTGACAAAATTGCTACAAAATTTTCTTACGGAAAAAAAATGTGTCACAAATTTTGACAAGATTGCTACTAATTTGTAACGACAAAAAACATCCTTATTTTTTAGACAAATTTGCTACACAATAGTGACTAATACTTTGAAAATTGCGTAAGAAATGCATAGGAATTGTTAAAAATAATGTCACTTTTATTTACCTTTTATCATTATTTACTACTTTTACCTTTTTACTCGTTTTATTTTTACCTTTGTGTTACATGTTGGGCTTTGGATTGATGCTGAGTTGCTGCCCAAGAAATGGTCCAAGGATTACTGATCAAGACTAGGCTCAAGGTGTGGTCCAGGTCCAATGTTGCAGATGGGATGATAGATAGCTGATGGCCCAAGGCCCAGCTCGTGTGTTTTATCAAGTGGATGTGTGGATTGCCACGTTGGCAATCCCCACTCCTAAATGAACGATTAAGATCTTCTCCTATTGTGTTTCTTTGGCTATCATCCAACGGTGGAATGAGGCTCGGGTGTGCTTTCTCCCAAGCCTCCATCTTGCCTATATAAGGCCTGTCTCTCTCCTGGTTACCAGTTTTGTCGAGTCTGAGTTTTGTTATCTTTTGTTTGTCTTTCTCTCGATTAGGGTTTGTACATAATCATCTGTTAATGATCATTGGTAGCCTTGTGTAACTGAGATCATCTGTTAATGATCTCAGGTTGGTGTATGTTGGTTAAGATCATATGTTAATGATCTGTGTCTTGTTTTAGGGTTTTGATTCAGTTGGTCAAACCTTTGTTCTTGATTTCTTTGTTATTGTTTTACAGTATTAATAAAGTCATAGCTTATTACCTGTTGATTACCATTTGTTGACATGGTATCAGAGCTATAAGGCTCTGGTCTCTTCTTCTTCCGCTCATTCTAGGGTTTGTCTGGTGTTCTTGGGGGTCTCAAGTGGATTAGGGTTTTCTGGTGACGGATCGTGTTGATTCTTGGCTGAAGACGACGATTTGCACTGCGTATCCTAGATCTGAAGTTCATCGTCAGATCTAGGGTTTTGGAAATCTTAATTGGCTGCTAAGTTGGACTCTGGAACTTTTGGAAGCTTTATCTTCTTGCTCTCTGACTCGTAACCCTAAGTGAAGTTACGAGTTACGAGTTTTTTCTTTGGCGAAACCCTAACTTAGGTTCTCTCCCGGTGAGTTTGTTCCTCTTTTTTCGGTTTCTGTCTTTGTGTCTAGGAGCATTGACCGGGTTAGGGGGCCGGTGTAGGCTTAATAAGTGATATTGGTTAATCTAGTTTGACAAATATTGTGGTGATTTTCATACTTAGTGTTCACCTGTATTCAGACTCCCTTGTTAAGACATGTCCAGGCACCCTTGAGTGATGAACCTGGAATCTTGATCACTGGCAGGGTTTCGTCTGATTATTGGTTAAGTGTGACATTACCACTGGTATTTCTCAACTGATTAATTGTTTGTTTGCTTGCTGTTTGCTTCTTGGTGTTGTTTGCTCTGTGTGGTAATCATGACTGATGCGAGTAGTGACTCAGGTGAAGTTGGTCGTACATTGGTCAGTAAACTTGATGCCAGTGACCCATTATACCTTCACCCGAGTGATTCTGCTAACTTGATTATTATTAGTTTTAAATTGAAGGGTACTGAAAACTACTCTGTTTGGTCTAATGCTATGATCTTAGCCCTGCAAGTTAAAAATAAACTAGGGTTTGTTAATGGTGACTGTGTCAAACCTAATGATGATCCTGTGTTAGCTAGACAATGGGATAGGTGTAACTCTGTTGTGTTTACTTGGATTTTGAACTCTGTGTCTGAAGAGTTATATATGGGGCAAGTTTACTCAAAACTTGCCTCTGATGTGTGGAAAGACCTAAAGGAAACCTATAATAAAATTGATGTGTCTGTAATATTCGACACTTATCAAAAGATAAATCACTTTAATCAAAATGGTATGTCTGTTGTTGAATATTACCATAAACTGCATGTCATGTGGCAATATCTTGACCAAATGTTACATCTCCCTGCTTGCACTTGTAATGCTACAAAACAGTTTAATGATTTTAGTCACCTAATAAATTTGATGCAATTTTTGATGGGTCTTGATGTTGTCTATAGTTCTGTTAGGACTAACTTGTTGATAAGGGATCCTTTACTCTCAGTAAAGGAAGCCTTCTCAATTGTTTCAAGGGAAGAATCATATAGGAACTCAAATGTCACTATGACCAAGGAACAAGGTCCTAATGTAGGATTCTTTTCTAAAATCAATCAGAGTTTTGAAACCAGAAAAAAGAATGCTAGGATTAACAATCAGAACTCTAATCTTAAGTGTACCCACTGTGACAAGTTAGGTCACACTGTTGACAAGTGTTTTGAAATCATTGGATATCCTGCATGGATGAAAAATAAGTCTGGCTATAATAAAAAGAATGTGACTAGTAACAATGCTACTAGTAGTACTTCTCTTGAAACAAATAATGTCCCTATGAATTCTTTGACTGCTGACCAGGTCTCTCAATTGTTGAGCCTGCTGAACAAGAAAAATGGAGAAGCTACAACTAGCTGCAACTCTGCAAGTAGGTCATGTAATTTCTTTTGTTCTGCTAGCTTGTCCAAACCTGTTTTTTCTTTTTCAAATGTGCACTCCTTGTTTAAAAAGCTTGGTTGGATAAATGTCTCATGGGCAAATCAGCATATGGTTATGAATGTTGATTGTGTCATAAATAAAATTGATGTCAGTGACTTAAATATAAAAGTTAATCATCCTAATGGGACTAGTGCTAAAGTCACCTTTATAGGAGATGTTAAACTAACTGATGAAGTCACCTTATATGATGTATTTGTGATTCCTAGTTACTGTGTGAACTTGTTATCAGTTCACAAACTTGCTAAAGATAGTAAGTTGGATGTTTTATTTAATGAATCCAACTGCTATATACAGGATTCTTTAACCAAGAAGGTCCTGGTGACTGGCAGTCAAGTGGATGGGTTGTATTTCTGTGGTGAGTCATCTATGTTCTATGGTGTGTGTTGTAATAGCTTTGAAATAACAAATCTGTGGCATGCTAGGCTAGGTCATCCCTCTAATATTGTTCCAAAAGTGTTAAAAGATGACATAAAACTTAACATAATAGAAAATGATTCTAGCAGTCCATGTGAAGTGTGTCATAAAGCTAAGCAACATAGAGAACCATTTCCCATAAGTGAACATAAAACCACTTGTTTAGGGGAACTGATTCATCTTGATGTTTGGGGTCCCTACAGGGTCAAGAGTAGAGAAGTTTTTAGGTACTTCCTGACCATTGTTGATGATTTCACTAGAACTGTGTGGGTGTATCTGATGAGGTTTAAAGATGAAGTGTTTGAAAACATTACTCACTTTCATGCTACACTTAAAAATCAATTTAAGAAAAATGTTAAAATCTTCAGAAGTGACAATGGAACTGAATTCGTAAATTCAAACATGAAAGAATTCACAAATAAAAATGGCATTATCCATCAAACCTCTTATCCCTACACCCCACAACATAATGGCATAGTTGTGACATCCATCACCTCCATCTTTAATCAATTAACAAATTTAGTCCCTATACTTTTCAAACGTTTTCAAATTTTTGAAACCGGGAGTTACTTTTAAATCTTTAATTTAAACGTGGACTGTTTAACAAAAATTTGAGGAGATATCAATTGTTTTATTCATTTTGTTTTAAAAAAAAACATAAGTTTAAAAAAAAGAGAGCTTAATTTATAAAGTTTTCAAAAAAAAACATTTTGTTTAAGTGACCTTAACTTGGTTAGTGTTTTATGAAAGAAACTTAACTAAAAGTCACATTAAACTAAACCAAACTAACAGAGGGACCAAATCTGCCAATCTATCAAAGTTTTAAAACAAAAAAATCCCTCCTCTTCACCCTACCCGTTTTTCCGGCGAAGGCCACTTCCGGCCGCCGGAGTTCTTTTCCGGCGAGCCCCAATCTTGCAATTTGATGGTCGTTTCAGTTTTTTAGTAATCCCATAACGTTTCTTCACCTGTTACGAGCCATAAGGGAGCAGTTACACGCGTTTCTTACCTAGATTTATGGGGTTTCAATCGGGTTGGGTTAAGTAACCGTTCGTGCCATTAAAAACCAATTATTGCGCATCATGAAGACCCCATAATATAAACTGAACACATCATCTTGTTCCTGCACCTTAATCGCTCTAAACCCACACAAAAATCAAGCGTAAACGAGTCCAAGAAGCCTTATAATCGAAGCAAAACCATCGGCCTATTCAAGCTCGTGTTCATCCTTAATACGCGATGTGAGTTCGATTATTTTATGCCATTTTGATCCTAGTAGTGTCCTCTTTAAAAGCCCTAACATTTCAGGGCTTAATCTTGTCTTAATCGGGTGATTGTATAATTTAGGGTTAGGGTTCTTGGCTAGGTGAATTGGGGAAGAAGATGAGCTTTAGTTAATGGTTAAAAATATTTTTGTTCCATTAAAATTAACAAACATATGTCTTGGTCTAGTGGTTGATGTTGTTAGATGGGAGAGGACAGACCCGGGTTCGAGCCCAGGGGTCGCCCACATGTTTCCAGTTTTTTTTATTTTTATTTTAATTATTATTTTCAGCATATAATAATCGTTTTTAGTACATATAAACTTAGAATATTCATAATAAATTCATTTTTTCTCCAAAAATTACGAAAATTTAGGTGTAGCATCTTGACACCATAAAGAAAATTATCACACTTTTGCTTTCTGAAAATTATTTAATTTTCGTTATTTTATTAATTTAAATTGTTTTAATCATAATTAATTGATTAAAAATTCATTTTTAATGATTTTTATCTCAAAATTTTTGAGAAATTATTTCTAATCATTATGAACAGAAATAAAAATTATTGGTCCAGAAAACACTTATTTTTATTAATTTTCATATTTTTAATCATTTAAACATGATTTAATATCATTAAATAAGTTTTAAATAAAAATAAGTTTATAAAAATTATGAGAAAATTATTTTCAGTAATTTACATAAGAAGGCATCCATTTTCTATAAAACTAGCATTTTTGGATCATGTCTTATATTATTAGTCTTATTTATGTTTCATTAGATATAATTAATCATTTATTTATTTACACTATTTAACATCTATTTTATTAATACTTTCTTATAAAATAGATATATTCTTATGTTGAAGATCTTTATTATCATTTGTATGGATCATTGTGTAATTCATAATTATTTATTTAAATATTTATGATTATTGTATTTATTCACACTAATTTGGTTAATGTAATTAACTAACTAAATTATTTTGTCTTAATTATAGTTTTATCTAAATATTCAAATGGTAATAATTATATTACGTAAACCACTTTTACAAACTTTGATATATTATCTTTGACATACAACTCTTACATTAATTCGATTTATCATAAAAACTCTAATTCCCCAAATCGACTTAGCAAACCCTAATGCCTTAGACCCTAGTTATCTTAGACTTTTTAGACATTTTCCTTATTAGTATTATTACACATTATAGGTTGAATTCTTCGGAATTCCCATTACTTAGCTCACGACCGCTTAAGTGGATTTTGATCGCTTTCGCAAACTGTGAGTATATCTTTCCCCTTTTTACTATCTTACTATTTTGGGGTGACTCGTGTACTTACTATCAAGTTTCTATTTCATTTTACTAAATGCAATTCTCATGTGTGTTTGCTTTATGTTAATTTGTGTGTCTATGACTTGTCAAAATCATTAACCTTTGAGGGCCTGGCATTTCAATGAATAGATCTATGGTATATACCCCTTGTGACTCTGTTGAGAGACCTTGGTCATTGTCTTGTGATTCATATTACTAAAAATGTTTTTGATTCTTGATTCTTGATACTTATTTAGGGTTGATTTTGAACGGATATTACTTATTACATAATTGCAAACAGTATACAACACATGAATTGCGAAACACTTTTCTACTATATGTATACAAACAGGGTATGCTCACCAATACAATTTTTGTATTGACCAAAATATTTTGTACATGTTTCAGGTTGTTTTGAGACGCATCTTTTAGGCTTTTGGACTTTATATTTTAGTCTTGTCTACATTATATTTTAGCTAGACTTGTCACTTTAGAATTATTGTATCCTGTAATTTCATTTCGATGTAATAAATTATTTAATCAATGTATTCAAACTTACACTTTAGTCCATGAGCTATTGAACAATCGTCACTACGTGACACCTCGATGTTTCCGCCATCGGTTGGGGTGTTACAGATTGGTATCAGAGCCATGGTTATAGGGAATTAGGTTATTAGAATGCCTTTTAGCCTAGTCTATAACTAAGCTTACATTAACGAGTCCTCTCGTGTATATTTCTCTTTATTCTTATATTTGCTTTCGAGATATTTTCGTTATGATTATTTCTCGTTATTCTTTCAATATTTTTCTTGGCGATGAAGACACTCGTATTTCACAAACGAAACGATATCATCAAGTTAGGAGTGGTATCCATACCTTGGTGATTAGTTTCACTCCTCTATAGGTTATTTATCTTAGGAATATATCTTTGAGATAGGAGTGACATCCACACCTCAAAGAGTATTTCCTTCAAAAAGAAACTTAACCACTAAGCTGGGAGTGATATCCTTAACTTAGTGATTGGTTTCATTCCACAATCGTTTTCACTTTTGAAATACATCTTTGAGTTAGGAGTGAAATCCACATCTCAAGGATCTATTTCTACATCTCGTTGATTATGAACTTTCTTAAGTATTGGTAATCTATTACATACGTTAATTTTATCATTCACGTCATTTTAAATCTTGGTATTTTAAAACACATTCGATTTACACATACTTCATGAAATGGTTTCATTTTGCATTTTACAAACTTGTATTGCATATTTTAAAGACCAAATCTTCTGTTTTCATATGACGTGTCCAATATATATTTTCGAGAGAAACTTGCAACCAATAATAAGCCTTATAACATTTTCCAAACTCGATTTCTCGTAAACACATGAAAATGTGTATTCACGAAGATTTTGCAAATAAACCTGTTTTAAATCTAAAACACACTTCGATTTCTAAAAAATTTATTCTCATGCATCACTACTATTCTTCCAACAATATCACAAAGTCGAGTAAACTGCGAAAATTTACTTTTTACACTTATACTCTTTCAGTTGCAAAACTTATGGTTTAACAAAACATTGGACACATCTTTTTATCAGAATGTTGCTAAATGTCTTTTATAGTATAACGCATATATGTAAAACTAACTAAATTTAATCCCTTATGTCAGTAGACTATACGTCTGTTTTGCGTACTCTCATTTGCGTAAAACTTTATTATATTATTCTTGCACCACTTTATTCATAATTATTTCTAACACGTTATTTGTGATTATTTTCACATTGCCTATTTGCATTAATACAACTCGTTTACTTTCATTTTGAGCAAACGTGCGATTTACTCGATTTATATTATACTATTCTTTCAATCGAACTTTTATGCTATACTTACATGAACGCATATTTTGTATGCATATGTTTTCCTGTTTTGAGCAAAACCCTGTTATACTTTACATTATTTTGTTCATCATCATGGCCAACGAACATACTAGTTGATAACTCGTATGAGATCTAAGCCGGTGCCCA
Source organism: Ambrosia x helenae (assembly GCA_030844895.1). Taxonomy (NCBI): domain Eukaryota; kingdom Viridiplantae; phylum Streptophyta; class Magnoliopsida; order Asterales; family Asteraceae; genus Ambrosia; species Ambrosia x helenae. Next base: position 17,050,693 of record CM061225.1, on the reverse strand, counting down.
CGTACAACTCGGACTAGAGTATTTCTTTAATCTGAGGGGAACGGTGTAAATCTCAGAGTTTATCAATATGGGTGTTTAGAGCCAACGATGTGAGCAGAAGTTACCGGTTAAGGGTGAACCCGAAAGGGAAGAACCACTAACCATGTCTTATACTTACATGTTATTCTCATTACGGTTAAAGGGTAAACCCGAAAGGGAAGGACCTCTAACCATGTCATGATTGAACATTATTTCATTATAGTGGCTATTGCATATCCTAATTGCACGCATTTGTTTCTAGTATTACTTGGGATAGGGTTATGGAAAAGCATAACACCCCAGTGTAAGGTAAATCGATGATTACGGTCCGGAACGCAATCATGGGCTTACAGGTACATGAGGGTGGTGTGTAATTCTATTTAGGTTTTTGGTAAACAATCAGTATGAGTCCAAAGTATCGGGAGTGTGGTGGGTCAGCTGCGGTACACCCTATATATAAGCATAAACGATACTGCGGGAACGGACTAGGAGTTTAACAAGAACCTACCCATTACTCATAATTACCTCTTCATTAGATCGTTGACTAATAGCTAACATTTTTTTTTTGAAACGTTCTTACACGAACTTTAATTCGTCTTCCTAGAGTTTTTCTCTTGACCACCCACATAGAAAACTTGAACCTTGTACACTTTTACACACTCGATTATTTGGATACTTGTTGCATACTAGATCTAATAACATATAGTTAGAAACTTTTCTAAAGTAGGGGAGACTACCTTCATCAGTGCCTTTTCCCTCACCCATTTCACATTCCCAAAACCTTTCTCACTTAAACTCTCAACTTTCTAACTTTGGGTTAACTGTCAAAAGGATTTAAAACTTTTACTTTTGATAGTAGACAACTATTTTAAATTTTGTCAAATCATAAATGATGAAATTTCTTTTAAAAATAATCTAGTTGAGTTTTACAACGCCTTTTGTTTCATAGTAACCTTCACTTGAAAGAAATTTCGAGACGAAATTTTCTAAAGTAGGGGAGACTGTGACATCCGTCACCTCCATCTTTAATCAATTAACAAATTTAGTCCCTATACTTTTCAAACGTTTTCAAATTTTTGAAACCGGGAGTTACTTTTAAATCTTTAATTTAAACGTGGACTGTTTAACAAAAATTTGAGGAGATATCAATTGTTTTATTCATTTTGTTTTAAAAAAAAAACATAAGTTTAAAAAAAAAAGAGAGCTTAATTTATAAAGTTTTCAAAAAAAAACATTTTGTTTAAGTGACCTTAACTTGGTTAGTGTTTTATGAAAGAAACTTAACTAAAAGTCACATTAAACTAAACCAAACTAACAGAGGGACCAAATCTGCCAATCTATCAAAGTTTTAAAACAAAAAAATCCCTCCTCTTCACCCTACCCGTTTTTCCGGCGAAGGCCACTTCCGGCCGCCGGAGTTCTTTTCCGGCGAGCCCCAATCTTGCAATTTGATGGTCGTTTCAGTTTTTTAGTAATCCCATAACGTTTCTTCACCTGTTACGAGCCATAAGGGAGCAGTTACACGCGTTTCTTACCTAGATTTATGGGTTTCAATCGGGTTGGGTTAAGTAACCGTTCGTGCCATTAAAAACCAATTATTGCGCATCATGAAGACCCCATAATATAAACTGAACACATCATCTTGTTCCTGCACCTTAATCGCTCTAAACCCACACAAAAATCAAGCGTAAACGAGTCCAAGAAGCCTTATAATCGAAGCAAAACCATCGGCCTATTCAAGCTCGTGTTCATCCTTAATACGCGATGTGAGTTCGATTATTTTATGCCATTTTGATCCTAGTAGTGTCCTCTTTAAAAGCCCTAACATTTCAGGGCTTAATCTTGTCTTAATCGGGTGATTGTATAATTTAGGGTTAGGGTTCTTGGCTAGGTGAATTGGGGAAGAAGATGAGCTTTAGTTAATGGTTAAAAATATTTTTGTTCCATTAAAATTAACAAACATATGTCTTGGTCTAGTGGTTGATGTTGTTAGATGGGAGAGGACAGACCCGGGTTCGAGCCCAGGGGTCGCCCACATGTTTCCAGTTTTTTTTTATTTTTATTTTAATTATTATTTTCAGCATATAATAATCGTTTTTAGTACATATAAACTTAGAATATTCATAATAAATTCATTTTTTCTCCAAAAATTATGAAAATTTAGGTGTAGCATCTTCACACCATAAAGAAAATTATCACACTTTTGCTTTCTGAAAATTATTTAATTTTCGTTATTTTATTAATTTAAATTGTTTTAATCATAATTAATTGATTAAAAATTCATTTTTAATGATTTTTATCTCAAAATTTTTGAGAAATTATTTCTAATCATTATGAACAGAAATAAAAATTATTGGTCCAGAAAACACTTATTTTTATTAATTTTCATATTTTTAATCATTTAAACATGATTTAATATCATTAAATCAGTTTTAAATAAAAATAAGTTTATAAAAATTATGAGAAAATTATTTTCAGTAATTTACATAAGAAGGCATCCATTTTCTATAAAAACTAGCATTTTTGGATCATGTCTTATATTATTAGTCTTATTTATGTTTCATTAGATATAATTAATCATTTATTTATTTACACTATTTAACATCTATTTTATTAATACTTTCTTATAAAATAGAGATATTCTTATGTTGAAGATCTTTATTATCATTTGTATGGATCATTGTGTAATTCATAATTATTTATTTAAATATTTATGATTATTGTATTTATTCACACTAATTTGGTTAATGTAATTAACTAACTAAATTATTTTGTCTTAATTATAGTTTTATCTAAATATTCAAATGGTAATAATTATATTACGTAAACCACTTTTACAAACTTTGATATATTATCTTTGACATACAACTCTTACATTAATTCGATTTATCATAAAAACTCTAATTCCCCAAATCGACTTAGCAAACCCTAATGCCTTAGACCCTAGTTATCTTAGACTTTTTAGACATTTTCCTTATTAGTATTATTACACATTATAGGTTGAATTCTTCGGAATTCCAATTACTTAGCTCACGACCGCTTAAGTGGATTTTGATCGCTTTCGCAAACTGTGAGTATATCTTTCCCCTTTTTACTATCTTACTATTTTGGGGTGACTCATGTACTTACTATCAAGTTTCTATTTCATTTTACTAAATGCAATTCTCATGTGTGTTTGCTTTATGTTAATTTGTGTGTCTATGACTTGTCAAAATCATTAACCTTTGAGGGCCTGGCATTTCAATGAATAGATCTATGGTATATACCCCTTGTGACTCTGTTGAGAGACCTTGGTCATTGTCTTGTGATTCATATTACTAAAAATGTTTTTGATTCTTGATTCTTGATACTTATTTAGGGTTGATTTTGAACGGATATTACTTATTACATAATTGCAAACAGTATACAACACATGAATTGCGAAACACTTTTCTACTATATGTATACAAACAGGGTATGCTCACCAATACAATTTTTGTATTGACCAAAATATTTTGTACATGTTTTAGGTTGTTTTGAGACGCATCTTTTAGGCTTTTGGACTTTATATTTCAGTCTTGTCTACATTATATTTTAGCTAGACTTGTCACTTTAGAATTATTGTATCCTGTAATTTCATTTCGATGTAATAAATTATTTAATCAATGTATTCAAACTTACACTTTAGTCCATGAGCTATTGAACAATCGCCACTACGTGACACCTCGATGTTTCCGCCATCGTTGGGGTGTTACAATAGTTGAAAGAAAACATAGGCATCTATTAAATGTGGCCAGGTCCTTGTTATTTCAAAGCAGTCTTCCTTTAAGTATGTGGTTTGAATGTATACTTACTGCTGCATATTTGATTAACAGGACTCCCTCTTCTGTGCTTAATGGTAGATCTCTTTATGATTGTGTCTATGGTTTTAAGCCCTCTTATAGTTGCCTTAAGGTCTTTGGGTGTCTTTGCTTTAGTACTGTCTTGAATAACTCAGATTAGTTTGAAAGTCATGCTAATAGGTGTGTGTTAATTGGTTACTCAAATGAAAAAAAAAGGGTTATAAGTTGTGGTGTCTTAAGTCAAAACAAATTTTATACTCTAGAGATGTAAGGTTCTATGAATCTATTTTTCCTTTTAAGGAGTCTAAAATAGTTAAAGATACTGATCCACAAACCTTTGAAAATATTAACCATTCAAACTTCTTTGATTTGTTTGAGTCAACTAACAGCAGTCACCCAAATGATCTAGATGGTCCCTATGATGAACAGAGGGCAAAACAGAATGATGTTCCTCATGGGTCTCAGCAGCCTATGAACAGTTCTGAGACCACTTATGGTAGGGCTGCACAGCAGCAACCAAGTGGGGCAGCTAAGCATGATGGAACAGAAGAAGCTGAGAATCTCAACTCTGGGGGACAACCATCATCTAGTGATCAGCCAACTGTTGTTAGAAAATCGTCTAGATAGTCAAACCTTCCTAAAAAGTTTAGTGATTTTATTGTTGAAGGAAAGGTCAAATATGGGTTAGAAAAGGTTGTTAATTACTCTAACCTTTCTATTGAGAATTTCTGTTTTACTTCCTCCTTAAACAAAAGCATTGAACCCAATTCATATTATGAAGCATGTAAAGATGTGAATTGGGTTACTGCTATGAATGAGGAAATTGAAGCTCTTAACAGAAATGACACTTGGGACTTAGTTGAGTTACCCAAGAATAGGAAAGCCATAGGATGCAAGTGGATTTATAAAATCAAGTATAAATCCACTGGTGAAATTGATAGATATAAGGCTAGATTTGTAGCTAAGGATTATAGTCAAAGAGAAGGGTTAGATTTTGATGAAACCTTCTCTCCTGTAGTGAAGATGATCACTATTAGGAGTGTCTTAACCTTAGTTGTTCAAAATGACTGGCCATTGTATCAGTTAGATATCAATAATGCATTCCTGTATGGTGATCTTGTTGAAGATGTGTATATGAAGTTGCCTGAAGGCTACTTTTCTAAAAATGAGGAAAGAGTTTGTAAATTAAAAAAGTCCCTATATAGTCTTAAGCAAGCTCCACGAATGTGGAATGCTAAACTTGTTAGTGTCTTGCTTGAAATATGGTTTGTTCAAAGCAAATGTGATCATTATATGTTTGTTATGAAAAATGATATTGTGTTTGCTGTTCTGCTTGTCTATGTAGATGACATAATTTTAACAGAAATAGTCCTGGTTTCATTGAACATGTTAAAACTTTTTTAAAACCAAGTTCTTAATTAAAGACTTGGGTTCCCTAAAATATTTTCTAGGCATAGAGGTGTTAAAAGTTAGTGAAGGTGTGTGTTTGAGTCAAAGAAAATACTTTTTAGACCTTTTAGCCGAGTATGGTATGACTGGTTGTAAACCTGTCAAGTGCCCTATTGAGCCAAAATATTGTTCTAACCAACTTGTGCAAACAAGAAGGTGAAAAACTTGATTGATATCACTGGGTATCAAAGGTTGGTAGGTAAACTCATTTACCTGTCACATACTACACCAGATATTGCCTACTCGGTTCATGTTCTTAGTCAGTTTATGCACAAACCCACTAATGCTCACCTTATGATTGCTATGATAATATTAAGATACTTAAAACAGTCTCCTGGTAAAGGTATTGTCTTGACAAAAACCACTAGTCTTAGTCTATCAGCTTATACTGATGCAGACTGGGCAAAGTGTGTTGAGACAAGAAAATATGTTACCAGGTACTGCATTTTCTTAGGGAACTCATTGGTTGCTTGGAAGAGCAAAAGCAGAGCACAATATCTCGGTCTACAGCAGAAGCTGAGTATTGAGCCATGTGCACTGCAACATGTGAGATTATGTGGCTCATAAATCTTCTAACTGAGTTAAACATCAAAGTAAGTCTTCTGGTTCCTTTACATTGTGATAATTCTGCTGCCATGGCTATTGCAGCCAATCCGGTTTTCTATGACAAGACTACACATTTTGAGATTGATTTATTCTTTTTAAGAGATCAAATCTCTAAAAGGTGTATACAAACTTTTAAGGTCAATACTGAAAACCAGGTTGTTGATATCTTTACTAAAGGGTTGAGTATTACTCAACATGAACAAATCTGTAACTGGTGACACATGGTTGATGTTTTTGGTAATAAAAGTGAGGGGGGTGTTAAAAATAATGTCACTTTTATTTACCTTTTATCATTATTTACTACTTTTACCTTTTTAATTGCTTTATTTTTACCTTTGTGTTACATATTGGGCTTTGGATTGATGCTGAGTTGCTGCCCAAGAAATGGTCCAAGGATTACTGATCAAGACTAGGCTCAAGGTGTGGTCCAGGTCCAGTGTTGCAGATGGGCTGATAGATAGCTGATGGCCCAAGGCCCAGCTCGTGTGTTTTATCAAGTGGATGTGTGGATTGCCACGTTGGCAATCCCCACTCCTAAATGAACGATCAAGATCTTCTCCTGCTGTGTTTCTTTGGCTATCATCCAACGGTGGAATGAGGCTCGGGTGTGCTTTCTCCCGAGCCTCCATCCTGCCTATATAAGGCATGTCTCTCTCCTGGTTACCAGTTTTGTCGAGTCTGAGTTTTGTTATCTTTTGTTTGTCTTTCTCTCGATTAGGGTTTGTACATGATCATCTGTTAATGATCATTGGTAGCCTTGTGTAACTGAGATCATTTGTTAATGATCTCAGGTTGGTGTATGTTGGTTAAGATCATATGTTAATGATCTGTGTCTTGTATTAGGGTTTTGATTCAGTTGGTCAAACCTTTGTTCTTGATTTCTGTGTTATTGTTTTTCAGTATTAATAAAGTCATAGCTTATTACCTGTTGATTACCATTTGTTGACAGGAATTGCATCACAAATTTCCTACACCATATTTCGTAAGAAATACGTTAAAAATTGTGTAGTATATGTGTAGTAATTGGTTTCCGACGAGGGTTTTTCTAACATCAAGGTTTCGTTGCAAATGCGTAGCAAATTCAAATTTGTGATGCATTTTTAAGAAAACCTTGATGTTAGAAAAAGCCTCGTCGGAAACCAATTACTACACATTTACTATGCAATTTTCAACGTATTTCTTACGAAAATATGGTTTAAGAAATTAGTGATGCAATTCCTACGCATTTCTTACGCAATTTTCAAAGTATTGGTCGCTTTTGTGTAGCAAATTTGACCAAAAATAATGGCGTTTTTTGTCGTCACAAATTAGTAGCAAATTTGTCAAAATTTGTGACGCGTTTTTTCGTAAAAAAATTATGTAGCAAATGACAACTTTTCTAGTATTTACGTTAAGGGGTAATACATGTAAAAAAATGTTAGTTAACAAATGAAAATTACCCTCGATGTCATACAAAGTCAAACATAAAGCTTCAGAGGATTGGTTGCAAGCCGGCCTTTTGCATATGAACATATCTTTGGTGGTTAGCTAATAATGTCATACAAGTAGGAAAATTAGGTCACCTACACACAACATCTTATGAGTTAACTCAGCCATACCATTCTCCTATATAAATTGAACCACAAAACCTTAATATTCTCAACCCATAACTTCAACGTTAAATCATATTCTTGAACATGGCACAACATCAAAAAACCAGCACAATCTTGATGCTTCTATTGGTCACAATGACTGTCGTATATCACGGTGCAATGGCTCAATCATCAGGGTGTACAAGTGTGTTGATTAGTATGTCACCATGCTTGAACTACATTTCGGGTAACACATCTACACCGTCGTCAGGATGTTGCACCCAACTTGCTAATGTGGTCCGAACACAACCGCAATGCCTTTGTCAAGTTCTTAACGGCGGTGGCTCGTCTTTGGGGATCAATATTAACCAGGCTCAAGCTCTTGAGTTGCCTAAGGCTTGCAATGTCCAGACACCACCAACCAGTCAATGCAATGGTAATGATCTAACCATTCACTTAAATAGCAAGTTTTATTTTCTAATGATTTTTAGTTTTAAAAATAGTTTTGTTAAAAATAATTTTGTAGATGAGTCTATATAGAATAGACGTGGCAAAAGGGGGCAGGTAATGGGACATATTGTTTTTCTATCAAAACGAGTCGGGGTGTGACACTAGACATTAACCAGAAAAATAGCAAGTCAAATATGATTAGAGTGATAATTTTTTTTTTTCAATAGTGTAACTGTTTAATAATATGATTTAGAAAGCTTTATGAATTAAAAACCCATGAACAACTTTTGACCGGTTCTCTTTTGATCAGTTTTATTTTCTTATTTTACCCGGTAGATATAAAAATAACTGTCCTTAAAGGGACATCCCGGTAATTAATATGTGTGTCTCTTAACCAAAAGATTGTGGGTTTAAATCCTGTAGATTTGTCATTTGTTATTTAAACACATAACCCGAATCGACTCATAAAAAAGGTAAAAATTAAACCTCTAGTTAAGTTTTTCAAAATCATGAAAGAAAGGTGGTCAAATGTGTCATGTTTGACCTTAAAAGTCAAACTTTGGTTTTCCCTATATTTGAAGTTCAAACAAGTCGTAAAAATGTGAAATTAATGAAGTAATACACGTATTCATTGTTCTATGTTTTCAAACTGGGCAGCTGCATCTCCAACCAACTCTCCTTCAGGAACACCACCATCTTCTTCAGGGGAACCTTCGGGTCCGGGACGCGAAACAAACACCGTGCCATCAACAGATAATGGTTCATCGGATGCAACTTCAATAAGATTCACAACCATTCCTCTAATATTTTCACTGCTTGTTTCCATATACGCTATGGCATTCTAGATTACCCGCTTATTATGTACGAAATTCTTTTATGGCCTATATTTGTATTGTTTCGGATAAATACATTGATTTTTGTTATGTACTTTTGTGAGTTCCATATGATGAATCAAATTGAAATTAAGTTGAACTCAATCAAAGAGTAAGTTGACTTTGTCACGTATTAGCATTGGCGGATCTAGCATAGGTTGAGGGTAGTCGCACTACCCCTCAACTTTCTTTGCGAAGTACATTGTTAGTGCATAATTTTTTTTTCTTCTTTATGTCAAAATATGGTAAACTCATAGACAAGAACAAGAACTAAATGATTTATTTCTGAAAGACTCAAATACAAACAATAACAACAGATCTGACTAGACACGAATCAAACCCTAAAACAGCTTAGATCATTAACAGATGATCTATGAAAACAATATACTAAGCTGAGATCATTGATTGATGATCTCAGATGACAATAACAAAGAAGATCAAAAGATCATTGACTGATGATCTTTTATATAAACCCTAATAACAAAGGGAAATCAGAGAGAGAATACACGAATAAGAAATAAACTCGTCTAAACTGATAACAGATCTCGAGGATGCCTTTATATAGACCAGCAGGAGGCTCGGACAACTAGCACACCCGAACCACTGCCAACCGTTGATCAGCTCATAAGAAACACACCTAGATTTAATCAAGGCCTCTCATTTGTCCACCCTGGCGATCCAAGTCAAGTTAAGCCACACTCCTAACAGCTTCGTAACCAGATGGGCTAATGGGCTTGACCTCTCAGCAACTATCAACTGGGCTCCTTTCATGGGCTCTAACATCTTGACCTCTGGGCCTCGTACAAAAGCAATCAGTGTGCAATCCAAATCAGATCCATATCCAGCTCCCATGTGATCCAGCCAATTATAAACATAGTCATAAACAAAACATAAAACACATTTAGACATATTAATACCAAACCAATAATATAACATGTTATACGTGTTATATAAAAGTGATGTATGATATGTTATATGTTATGTTATATAACTTTTAACACCCCCCTCACTTTTATAACTAAACACATCTAACATGTTTAACCATGAACAAATCTGTTCATGTTGAGAAATACCCAAACCTTTTGTGAAAATATCAGAAATTTGTTTTTCAGTTTGAATACAACCTTTATTTATTTGATCTCGTAAAAAATATAGATCTATCTCAAAGTGTTTCGTTTTGTCATAAAAGACCGGATTGGATGCAATTGCAAGTGCAGCCGAATTATCCCCATATAGTTTGACAGGAAGACTAACCTTAATGTTGAGCTCAGCTAATAGATTGATCAACCACATTATTTCACATGTCGCAGTGCACATAGACCGGTACTCAGCTTCTGCTATAGACCGTGCTATTGTGGTTTGCTTTTTACTTTTCCAAGCAATTAGTGAGTTTCCTAAAAAAAAATACAGTATCCCGTAACTGACTTCCTGGTTTCAACACACTTGGCCCAATCCGAGTCAGCATAAGCACACAAACTCAGATCAGAACTCTTGGAAATGTGTATGCCTTTACCAGGAGCAAGTTTAAGATACCTAAGCACTCTCATAGCAATTATTAGGTGTGCCTTAGTTGGTTTGTGCATGAACTGACTTAATACATGTACTGAATAAGTAATATCCGGCCGAGTATGAGACAGATAAATTAATTTACCTACAAGCCTTTGATACCCTGTAATGTCCTCCAATGGTTCACTTTCTTGCTTACACAAGTTAGTGATCACATGATTGGGTTCAATAGGACATTTCACAGGTTTGCAGCCTGTTAGTCCATACTCAGCTAGTAGTTCAATGCAGTATTTTCTTTGACTCAGACACAAACCACTATTAGTTTTTAACACCTCAATTCCTAGAAAGTACTTCAGGAAACCTAAATCTTTAATCAAGAACTTGGTTTTAAAAAATGTTTTGACATGATCTATAAACTCAACATTATTACCAGTTAAGATTATGTCGTCAACATATACAAGTAAAACACAAAAAATGCCTTTAGAAGACATTACAAACATCAAATGATCACATTTGCTTTGTTCAAAGCCAAGTTCAAACAAAACACCAACTAATTTGGCATTCCACATTCGAGGAGCCTGCTTAAGTCCATAAAGGGACTTTTTAAGCTTGCATACTCGACTATCATCTTTAGAGAAGTACCCTTCAGGTAACTTCATATATACATCCTCAAATAAATCACCATATAAGAAAGCATTGTTGATGTCTAACTGATACAAAGACCAACTATTCTGGACTGCAATGGTTAAAACACTTCTTATAGTGATCATTTTAACCACGAGGGAGAAGGTTTCATCAAAATCTAAACCTTCTCTTTGACTATACCCCTTTGCAACCAACCTAGCTTTATATCTATCAATTTCACCACTAGATTTATACTTTATCTTATAAATCCATTTACAACCTATGGCTTTCCTATCCTTAGGTAACTCAACAATTTCCCAAGTATCATTCCTGTTTAATGCTTCTATTTCTTCATTCATAGCTAAAAGCCAATTTTTATCCTTACAAGCTTCATAATAGAAGCTGGGTTCACTAGTTTTATTTAACACAGAAGTAAAACACAGATTATCAACAGATAAATGGGAATAATTTACAACTTTTTCAAGTCCAAATTTAACTTTTCCTTCAACAATGTAATCACTAAATTTTTTAGGAAAGTTAACATTTCTACTAGATCTCCTAACCACAGTGGGATGATCAGCTGATGATGTGTGTCCCTCAGAATTAGTAGTGTCATCATTATCTGATCTATCACCCTCAGCCCCACCTCTGCGATCAACAGCACCACTTGGTTGCTGACTACCAGCCTTACCAGGAGTGGAATCACTGTTGTCAGCCGGTTGCCGAGTCCAATGATGATCAGAGTCTAAATTTGCCCTCTGTTCATCATCGGGATCATCAGGACCATTGGCACTTGTGTTATTTGTTGTCTCAAACATGTCAAAAAAATTTAATTGGTTTATAGTTTCATAATTGTTAGAATCACATTCTTTTAAAACCTTTGGTTCCTTAAATGGAAAAATTGTTTCATAAAATCTTACATCTCTTGATAATATAATTTGTTTTAAATCAAGATTCCACAATTTATAACCTTTCTTTTCATTTGAGTAGCCAATTAAAACACATTTGTTTGCATGTATATTAAATTTATCAGAATTATTCAACACAGTACAGTAACACAAGCAGCCAAAGACCTTAAGGTGTTCATAAGAGGGCTTAAATCCATACATCAATTCATAAGGTGACCTACCATTTAACACTGAAGACGGAGTCCTGTTTATCAAATACACAGCAGTAAGAATGCATTCAGACCAAAAGGACAAAGGTAAATTGCTTTGAAACAATAATGCTCTAGCAACATTCAATAAATGTCTATGTTTACGTTCAACTATACCATTTTGTTGAGGTGTATGAACACATGAAGTTTGATGTAAAATCCCATTTTTGTTTAACAATTCTTTTACCCGAGTGTTAACAAATTCACTTCCATTATCACTACGAAAAATTTTAACATTTTTCTTAAACTGATTGTTAATAACAGCCAAGAAATGAACCATGTTATCAAACACTTCATCTTTAAATCTCATGAGATACACCCAAACAGACCTAGTATAATTATCGACAATAGTCAAAAAATACCTAAATCCTTCTTTACTCTTAACTCTATAGGGACCCCATACATCCAAGTGAACTAACTCACCAAGACAAGTGGTTTTATGATCACTGATGGGAAATGGCTCCCTATGTTGCTTAGATTTATGACAAACATCACAAGGTTCATGACTATCATTGGTCAACACATTTAGTTTTATGTCATTTTTTAAGACCTTTAAAACAATGTTTGAAGGGTGACCTAACCTAGCATGCCATAAGTTTTTCATTTCAAAACTGTTACAACACATTCCAGCAAACATAGAGGACTCACCACAAAAATATAATCCATCAACTTGACTACCAGTCACCAGGACTCTCTTGGTTAAAGAATCCTGTATATAACAGTTTGACTCATTAAACAACACATCAAGTTTGCTATCTTTAGCAAGTTTATGAACTGACATTAAGTTTACACAGTAGTTTGGAACCATAAAAACATCATATAAGGTGACTTCATCAGTAAGTTTTACATCTCCTATAACAGTGACCTTAGCACTAGTCCCATTAGGATGATTAACACTTATATTCAAATCACTTACATTAATTTTATTTATAACATATTCATCATTCATGACCATGTGCTGGTTAGCACCTGAGTCAGTTATCCACCCTAAGTTTCTAAACAGAGAATGAACATTTGAAAAAGAGAAAACAGGTTTAGAGTTGCTTGCTGAGCAAAAGAAGTTACATGACCTACCTGCAGAGTTGCAGCTAGTTGTACCTTCTTCACTCTTCTTATTCAGCAGGCTTAATAACTGTGAAACCTGATCAGGGGTGAGAGCACTAACAGAACTTTTATTTCCATTTTCAAGAGATGAACCACCAGAAACATTGTTACTGGATATGTTTCTTTTATTAAAACCTACTTTATTTTTCATCCATGGAGGATACCCTATAATTTCAAAACATTTATCAACTGTGTGTCCTATTTTATCACAATGAGAACACTTAAGATTAGGATTCTGATTGTTAATCCTAGCATTTCTCTTCTTAGATTCAATGTTTTGATTGGTTTTTGCAAGAAAACCAACAGTGGGACCCTGTTCTTTAGACACAGTAACATTAGAGTTTCTGTGTGATTCTTCTCTTGAAACTATAGCAAAGGCCTCCTTTACTGTGGGTAAAGGATCCCTTATTAATAGATTAGTTCTAACAGAACTATACACATTATCCAACCCCATAAGAAATTGCATCAACTTAATCAAATGACTAAAATCATTAAACTGTTTAGATGCATCACAAGTACAGGCAGGTATATGCAAGATTTGATCTAAATACTGCCACATAATATGCAGCTTATGGTAATACTCAGCAACAGTCATGCCATTCTGACTAAAATGATTAATTTTTTGATATGCATCAAATATAACAGACCCATCAATTTTATTGTAAGTATCTCTTAAGTCTTTCCATACATCAAATGCAAGTTTAGAGTAGACTTGTCCCATATATAACTCTTCAGATATAGAATTTAAAATCCAAGTAAGGACAACAGAGTTACAACGATCCCATTGTTTTCCTAAAACAGGATCATCTACAGACCTTATGCATTCACCATTAACAAACCCTAACTTATTCTTAACTTGTAAAGCAAGAATCATAGCATTAGACCAGATAGTATAATTTTCTGTCCCTTTAAGTTTTACACTAATGATAGTAAGATTAGCTGAGTCACTAGCATGAAGATAGAGAGGGTCACTTGAATCAAGTTTGCTGATGAGGGTGACCCCCCCAAGTCTCTCTCTACCTTCACTGGAACTGGAACTATTATTATCATTATCATTATCATCAGACATGATTGACAAAGGATGCAACACACAGAATACACAACAATTCAATCAAAATAATAAACCACTAATAGATCTGTCAACTCAAACTTAGTGATAGACGAAACCCTGCCAGTGATCAAGATTCCAGGGTCATCACTCAAGGGTGCCTGGACATGTCTTAACAGGGGAGTCTATAACAAGTTATATCAAAGACTGACAGTCCTATAGTACTTTATTATACAAACAATACTCACAAAGACAGACTATCAAACAATGAGCCAATACCGGTCCACCTAACCCGGTCAGTGCTCCTAGACACAACTTATATAAAAGCAAGGGTAAAGGAACAATCTCACCGAAGAGACCCAAGTTACACTGTGTTCCCGAGTTTACTAAATAAAAGAAAAGAAGAGAAAGGGATATTAGGAGAGCATAGAAAGGAAATATATAGTTTTATTTCGTGTTCCAAAGTTGAAAGGAAAAGAAAAGAAACTAAAGATTTTATGTGTTTCCGAGTTGAAAGGAAGAGAAAAGAAACGTATATTTTACAATTATACCCATGTAAGATTTTATTATACGTTAAATGAGAGGGTAAATTGGTAAATAATATACTTAAAATTTTTCTTACTTTCCCTTCCTTCCGCTTCCTTCCAATTTGAAGGATTGTTATTTGGAGGAATTTTCCTTCCTCTTCTCTCCGCTTCTTTCCTTTAATGAAACTCTGGAACACAAAATTGTTCCCCTTTCTTTCCGCTTCCTTTCCTTTCCTTCTATTTTTAAACTCTGGAACATAGTGTTAGGGTTTCGCCAACAAACTCGTAACTCGTAACCTTCACTTAGGGTTACGAGCCAGAGAGCAAGAAGAATAAGCTTCCAAGATGATTCAAAGTCCAAGCACAGCAGTAAACCAGTTTCCTAGATTCTAGATCTGATGATCAACTTCAGATCTAGAATACTTCGTGTAGATCACCGTTCTTCAATCAATAATCAACACAATACTTTCCCAAGAAACCCTCAAGAACTCAGATAAAACCTCTGAAAAGCGGAAGACACCAAGACGAGAGCCTATAGCTCTGATACCATGTCAAAATATGGTAAACTCATAGACAAGAACAAGAACTAAATGATTTATTTCTGAAAGACTCAAATACAAACAATAACAACAGATCTGACTAGACACGAATCAAACCCTAAAACAGCTTAGATCATTAACAGATGATCTATGAAAACAATATACTAAGCTGAGATCATTGACTGATGATCTCAGATGACAATAACAAAGAAGATCAAAAGATCATTGACTGATGATCTTTTATATAAACCCTAATAACAAAGGGAAATCAGAGAGAGAATACACGAATAAGAAATAAACTCGTCTAAACTGATAACAGATCTCGAGGATGCCTTTATATAGACCAGCAGGAGGCTCGGACAACTAGCACACCCGAACCACTGCCAACCGTTGATCAGCTCATAAGAAACACACCTAGATTTAATCAAGCCTCTCATTTGTCCACCCTGGCGATCCAAGTCAAGTTAAGCCACACTCCTAAAAGCTTCGTAACCAGATGGGCTAATGGGCTTGACCTCTCAGCAACTATCAACTGGGCTCCTTTCATGGGCTCTAACATCTTGACCTCTGGGCCTCGTACAAAAGCAATCAGTGTGCAATCCAAATCAGATCCATATCCAGCTCCCATGTGATCCAGCCAATTATAAACATAGTCATAAACAAAACATAAAGCACATTTAGACATATTAATACCAAACCAATAATATAACATGTTATACGTGTTATATAAAAGTGATGTATGATATGTTATATGTTATGTTATATAACTTTTAACACTTTATTTTATGTATCAGCTACTTCTAAACAAAAAACTTTTGCCCGCTCTACCCTCGACTTTTCTTCTAGCTCAGCGATTTACGAGAGTTGTGATTTGTTTTTAAAACGAGAGTTGTCTAGCTACATACGAGACTACAAATCATCATAGACCATTCAACGACGACAGGCATATCTGCCAGTTTTTTTTAACGGTGAATTTCTTGCTCTTTGTGAGACTTGAATCTAAGACCTCACATTTTAAGTGTATTAAAAGACATATCCACTGTCTAGCTAGTGAACGGATGACATGTCAGTATTCCATTAGTAAAGGTCCGTGGGAAAATAGCGTAAATAGACTTCACCAACGGATCATCAACAACTGTGTCACCGCCAGAACAACGCGATTGATCAAAAGATGTTACTAAAACATAAGAAAACCCCAAATATAACAGTATAACGCATAGTAGAATTCATCTACAAACACAATAACCAAATTAAGAAACTAATTCAACTAACTTAACACTAGCTCAGGATCAAAGACAACCAAAGACCGCCCTGATCCGGCCACATTCTTCATATCATACAATATTATCATCAAACAATCATGAATCCGAAACAAGAAGAGCATCCCAAATCATATCCATATCCAAAGACGGCATCTTACTAAGCTGAACTCCCTCAACAGCATCCGAACACACCGGTTCCAACCGCGGTTTCTTCATCTCTTCAACAACAACCTCGGATGTTTCAACAAACTTCACCTCCATCAAAGGTTTTGGTACACTTGTAGCCACCTTAGGTACCGATTGCAACTTCGCCTGAAGCAAAGCAGCAGTGCTACCACTAACCGAATTCGCCATCAACTGGCTTTTTAAATTCGGGAAGTTTAAGTGTGCCAAATCGCCTCGTATCATATACGCGGCGGTATCATACGCGAACGCAGCCTCTTTCGGCTGTTTTAAAACGTCCCTAGCCATACCCGCATTCGGTTTTTTGGTAACCGGATTTCGGCTACCCATTTTCCCCAATGCCGTTGTCTTACCCCTCTAAATTGTTTTTTAGCTCCACAAAGGGGCGTCGTAGCAAGGGTAGTTTTGTCATTTCGTCTTTTTTCATGTTTTGCTACGTGATTTTGTTTGGGTTGGTAAAATCTTGAATCTTGTGACAAGGTTTCAAGAATGGTTAAGGGAAGAGAAGAATTAGGTGCACCACGGCTACCGCAACCGCTGCCGCCACGAATACTGGTGGTTTTGATGGTGAAATCATCGGAACAATGCATGTTTTGTGTCATTTGGTGATTAACAATAGGTGATGGTTCCTTGTGCAAGTTGGGTACGTTTTATTCTAAGAAACATGTAAAGATGCATGTGAAGAGAGAGGGTTTATATAATACTTTTTGTTGTATGAGAGTAACATGGTTATGTTGGTTTAAAAGTTAAATTATTATTAAAGTTAGATCTACTTGTAATAGATAAAATGGAACATTGGAACAATCCGACATGGTTTCACGCATGTTGCATGCATCATTGCATCGTGCTAGCCATTCTTTGAAATTATGTGATCTGCCAATAGAATCTAGCCACGTCACCTCCTAGGTGTTTTCCTACTCTTCTAGAGGTGGAACATGTACAGATAACCATGTATAATTTATGTTTGATGGTAACTAGAATTGATGCGTTGTAGCGGTAGACCAAAACCAGGAAAAAAAAACATAGAGTGAATTACAAGTTTTGTCCTTTATCTTTACATAAAATTGCAACGTATGTCCTTTGTGTTTAAAATTGATGACTTTTATACTTAATGTTTTCAAATGTTACATGGTATGTCCTTTCGTCATAACTGAGTTACTTTTTAACGTTAAAACAGGTCACGTGAGAAACATGTGAGGGTATATCTGTAAATTCACGTTCCCCCATCACTTTCCCCCATTTTATATCTGATCGATCCATCATAACCCTCACTATCACATATCCAAACCCTAAGATATCACGATCACACCCATCATCGTCCTTCTTCTTTCAAGTTTTAGGGTTTAGGCACAAATTCTGCAATGGATGGTGAAGAAGGCTGGTACATTCGAGATGCTCCACCTAGCAATGCTGTTCTTAATCTTTATGGTAATGTCAATGCATAAACCCTATTTTTGTATTAACATTCGATTGACTTATCAAATGTTGAATTTTGCAGGTGGGGATCCTAATCTATTCACAATATGCATCCATCATGCTGGTAGATTAACATCAAGTCCAGGTCGTACGTATGTGGGAGGTAAAATAACTTATGTGGATTATATAGACATAGATAAGTTCTCATCCATGAACTTGATATGATGTTGGACTTGTTAGGGTATAACGGCACTGAGCCCTTGTATTACCAGTTTTTACATCCTGAAAAAAATCTTGACAATGGTCTTGAACATCTAAGTTGTGACAAAGATTGCTTGAATTTGGCTCAACATGTGTCAGGATTTAAAATCATTAATGTTTACATATCACATGGAGTGGAAAACATTAAGGAACTATTTTCACCAAGTAAGACTAACAACATTACTATAGAAGAGATTGATCAACCTGGTCCATATGCCCTTGTTCCTTTAAAGCTAAATATGGATTTTGAACCATCAAGTAGGGTTGGAAGTGGGTTTGTGCAGGGTGGTGACAGTGGGTTTGTTCAAGCTGGTGACAGTGGGTTTGTGCAGGGTGGTGGTAGTGACTTTGTCCAGGGTGGTGACAGTGGGTTTGTGCAGGGTGGTGGTAGTGACTTTGTCCAGGTGGTGACAGTGGGTTTGTGCAGGGTGTTGGTAGTGACTTTGTCCAGGATAATGATGCAAATTCTAGTGGAGATGAAGATTATGATCCAAATGCTAGTGGAGATGAAGAGAGGGATGAAAGTGATGGTGGTGTAGGTGAAGGAAGCGATGAAAGTGATCCTGATTATATTGTGGATGCTAACAATATGATGAATGACCATGAGGTTGACATGGCAGATTTTAGGATGAATATTGATGCTGATGTAGAAGACAATATCAACACACATGCAGATATGAATGATGATGTTTTAGACAATGATAATTTTTATAGTGGCTCAGAATCTGATGAGAATGACACAGGCCTAAGGAGGCAATATTTACACAAACTCAGAAGGGCAAATGAAAACATGGCAAACTTTTTTAAAGGCCAAGTGTTTGGAACAAAGGAAGAAGCTAAGAAGCTGATAAAGAAACATGCTGTTGAAACAAGAAGAGTTATCAAAATTATCAAAGATGATAAGGTAAGAGTTAGGGCAGTATGTCAAGGTGGGTCAAAACAGTTACATTACCAAGTGGGTCAAAACAGTTCCCAAAATTGTGCATTTTTTGCACTTACATTAATATTGAACAATAATACATACATAATACATTACATCCTGTATTTCCACACTACATTTCCTACACTTACAACTTTGTTACCCTATCATTCTCCTAAAAAAAGATAACATAAATAATAAAACAGATCCAACTCAAGACCAACAGCTTCTTTAATTTCATTCGATTAGCTTCAACATCTTTGTTTTTGTCTTTAAGCAACCTGTTTTCAACTTCAAGATTGGAATTTGTAGCTTCAAGATTGTTCTTAGCCTTGAGTAAACCTGGGATGATGTCCATGCATGTCTGACACTTTTTTGATTCGACCCAAGCAAAGAACCCACAGTTGCCCTAAACAATCAAAATCAGACATTAAAAAAAGTCGAGATTAAGGGACTGAAATTAGGGTTAACTTACCGGACCACCACAACCATAGAATCGGCGACCAGGGTTTTTGGATGTCCATGAGGTGCGGATAATTGCTTGTATCCCACAATGACAAAATACCATGGCTGCACGATCGAAGCTTTGAAGATTAGAACCCTAATTTGCAAATGAACGATCGTGAGGGTTATTAGGGTTTCCTTATGATGGATCGATCAGATATAAATTGGGGGAAAGTGATGGGGGAACGTGAATTTACAGATATACCCTCACATGTTTCTCACGTGACCTGTTTTAACGTTAAAAAGTAACTCAGTTATGACGAAAGGACATACCATGTAACATTTGAAAACATTAAGTATAAAAGTCATCAATTTTAAACACAAAGGACATACGTTGCAATTTTATGTAAAGATAAAGGACAAAACTTGTAATTCACTCAAAAACATATTTTATAACACCAAGTTGGCCACATAACGTAAAGCGTAGACGAACTCAAACTTTTACCGACACGTATTAAAAACTCGAGGGTTCAGAGTAAAATTTTTAGAAAGTGTATCGCAAAAGTAACAGCTTGAAACTTGAGGAAAGCGAAAACTCTTCATTAGAAGGAAAAAAGGATGAGAGATCAAATATGAGCAGCAAACATAGTTTTGTGGTATAAAAGAAAATAGACGAAACGAACTACAGATTTAATATTAGATTGAGACTTAATGATTGCTAGCTACCTCGTGTTTTCAAAACATATACATTCAAAAGTCTTGATGATTCATGTTGAAACATGTGCCACTAAAAAAAAAGCAGTGTTTAATTTATAAAAACAAAAACTAATGTGTACATTTGAAAAGAAGCAAAAACCAAATGGCCCAAAAAACATGTTATCAATTGATATGTATAATAATAATATAACCAATCTTCTCCAACTCATCGCTCGTGTGAAAAGCGCTCGTCTGTTGTGAAGGAGAGAGGGTGTCGCCAGGAGGAGGGAGTTAGGGGATGAGGATGACGTGGGTTTCATGAGATTAAGGATGAGGAAAGAGAGCCAGGTCCGTAGGGAGAGCAGAGAAGTCAGACAGATCACTGTAAGGGGCGGACCTAGGAAAGAGCTAGGTGCCGCGTCCGTTGCTGATAAACTTCGCGCGCATAGTGGAAAATTAGTGGAAAATTTGGACTTTTTTTACGAAATTTGGAAAACGTTGCTACTAAAATGGAAAAAAATGAAAAACGTTACTACTGAAAATCATTTTTAGATCCGCCATTGGTCACTGTGGAGGATGATTAGTAACGCCTGCCCCATCTTGTGTACGTTTAAGATGGTCTTAGGCCTTAAGGATTTCAACTTTAGGTGATGGATTACTAGCATTGGTAGTGATCATTAATGTTTTTATGTGTATACAACATATTTATGTACATACGCGTACGTATTCACATACACGTTTGTTCTATGTAGTGATTACTCGAGTATGTATGTAACTTTTTAAATTTAAGAAACTATATATCAAACTATCAAAGATCCTTTAGTCATGGAATTATATATTTTGATATATTATCCCTTGAGTTTATCATTCAATTTGTTAGCTCTTTCACCTTCATTTGTAAGCTCTCTCATTTTGTTGACTATTCTATGTCCATTTCTAAGTGAGATGAACATCACATGTGGAGATTCCTAAAGTGTCCATGTTCATGTAACAATATGGTTTGCTTTATGAACCTTTGTGTACAAAGGGTTTGGAAGTGGCACATGGTGCTTGTTCACTAGCTAGGTACATGAGCCCATGTTTTCATATGGTCGGTTACTTTGGACTTCCCTTTATTCTTGCATATAAATCTTAAAACCAGCATATGAAATTAGTTATTTTTATGACTCAAAATAAATAATTAGATGGATGAACATATTTGGTGATCACGACCATCTACCATTTTGTCAAACTTTGAAATCACGGTAGAGGTTATATTACTTACTTAAGATCAATAGTTAAAAAGTTGAATCGATTCAGATTTAAACAAACTCTAGCCGAGCTCAAGACTAAGTTGATCATCAAGTAAAGAAGCTCGAGTCCAAGTTTAATACATCCATTAAGGCTATAAATAATGTTAATATTACATGCATAAATATCACAGTATATTTGTTAACCTTCTGTTTAAACTCGATTTTTGTTCATATATTATATTAAAGCATAAACCAATTATAGAATGTCGGAGCTACACACCAGCGGCTCATGGATACACTTTTCAAAAATCAGATTGGAAAGAATCTAGAAGTGTACGTGGATGATGTTGTCACCAAAAGTGTAAAAGCAGATTCCATGATAAAGGATGTCACCGAAACCTTTGCTAAGCTTCAGGAGATTAACATGAAGTTAAATCCCAAAAAGTGTTCATTTGGTCCGGAAGAAAGGAAGTTCCAAGGTGTGCTCATGGCACGGGACGACATCAAAACCAACCCTGAGAAGGTGGAGGCCGTGCTAAAAATGCAACCTCCCACGTCCTTAAAAGAGATGCAATCTTTGAACGGGCGGTTAGTTGCCCTCCACTGGTTCTTGTCAAAAGCTGCGGAGAGAACTCTCCCGTTCATGAATGTTTTGAAGAAGAGTATGGGAAAAGAAAAGTTCGAATGGACTAAGGAGGCTGATGAAGCCTTCGTCAAGCTGAAAAGATGTTTCGTTGATCTGCCCACCTTAACAGCCCCCGAGCCAAGAGAGACACTGATAGTGTATCTCTCGGCCTCGGAGGGAGCAATATGTTCCGTCCTTGTGGTAACAAGATCCGTGGCTTAAGTCTCGATTTAATTACAATATAAGTCGAGCACTCCGGAGTATGAGGTCCGATACCCCATCTTAGAAAAACTGGCACTTGCCCTTGTCCACACTTCACGGAGACTCCGAAGGTATTTTCAAGATTTGGACATCGAGGTCCAATCCGAGCAACCTATTCTCAGCATACTCCGCAAACCAGAAGCCTCCAGAAGAATGGCTAAATGGGCCATCGAATTGGGCGCCTTTGATATTACATATAATACCAGAGGGCCGATCAAAGGGCAGTGTCACACCCTCAAATTTCCACATGCGGGGTTTTACCGCGAGGCGCGTGACACACCAGGATCCAAGTCAACGGTCACAATAAACAACACTATATGATACGTAAAAATGACATAATCAAACCATTAAGTTTTCATAAAGGATCCAACGCTGCGGAAGCGTAAAACTTTATTACAACGTGAAATCAAAAGTACGAAAGTCTGAAAATACTAAATGAGATGCACATGAATCCTAGACGGCGTGAGACTCCGTGCGCCTATCGACAGCTGCTACCTTAGCGACCTGAGACAAACATGCTAAATACGTCAGCAAATAATGCTGGTGAGTTCACAGGTTTTTAATGAATACCGACTCCAATGTATACCAACTCCAAGTGAAAATCGATTCCAACTGAATACCCATGGTCAATCCAGACCACATGCATGCAAAACATATGAATACCTATTACTACTGCGATTGGAAAACCATTACTGGACTCGAATACTGTGAATACTGAATACGTGCCCGAATGAATACTGAATACTGAATACTGCATACTGAATACTGAATACCTAAGAGACAATATGCACCCGTCCGACCTCCAGTCGACGAGTGGGGCGGGTCAAGCCCAAATAGCGCTATCCACATTTCCCCCGTTGTGCATCCCCGCACATTCATGGTTTCCCCCGGGACTTCCAAAGATCGCGTAGTAATATAATGAATACTCTAAAACATAATGAATACGTGAAAACATAATGAATACTCCAAACCCAATGAATTCATGAATACCAAAACGTAGTTGACACATCTTTCCTGAAAACTTAGTTGAAACGCCTTTTATGAAAACATAGTTGAAACGCCTTTTATGAAAACATAGTTGACACATGTTTAAAGGACACAGCATGTTTTCTCCCCCGAAAATGTAAAACCAGTAAAAGAGTGGGCCGTGAAACTCACCTTATAGTGCATCTTCCGATAACTAGAATTCCAACACGTGTATGATAATCCCAACTAATGACAACCTATCAATGAGTTTACATAAGTGTGATGACTACTAACCCGAAGGCTAACAAGTCCCCGATTGTCCAGATCATAACCAAGTATGTTTTAAAACGTGTTTAAATGTTTAACCGACACACTAGACCGACCCGACATCCCGTTGGTGACCCATTACCCTAACTAATCAAGTACACATAGATTACATGCAAGGTTCAAGCATAAAACACTTAGTTTGTATCAAAAATCTCATTTCTGCTAACATAGGGTCGAATGTAGTGGTAAGTGGTCGAAGGTGACTTGGGTTGGTCGAATGTGGGTTCAACCTTCCACCTTCGCCCCTTTTTCTTCCACCTTCGCCCACTTGTGATTCATTCGCCCCTCAAGTTTCCAGGTTCGACCCTGTTGTATTGTTTACTCAAAAACGCGTCCAAAAACATCCGAAAACATCACGAAACATCATGAGTTACAGCAGTCAAGCATCATTAATATATTCCTACGAAACCCCACCAATTTTACCCCAAAATCTATCCGTTTTTACAAGTTTCCTAAAATAGTAAATTATGGAGATGTCACATCATCATGCATGAAAATATTACCCAATTAGGAAACTTCTGAAATCAATCAATAATCAGCTCATCATCATCAAATCATCATGAACAAGAAACCCTTATCCTAACTTTATCATAACTATCCAAAAACAAGCCCTAAATCTAACTAAAAACCCCTTTTATCGTCAAAACACCATCAACAATCAAAGGTAACATGTTTCAATCATAACCCATCATTAATAACAGCCCTAGGTTGTTGTCATATCATCTATACAACAAGTAATCATCAAACAATGCATAATATCATATTAACACATGTTTAGTTTGCATAAAAACTCATTGTTTATGAATAGGTTTTATTTAGAAAGATATTACGAAGGTTTTTACCCATAAAACATGTTGATATCAGATCTGGACCCTTGGGGTTTAGATTAAAACAAGTCAAAATTGTTTAAAAAGGATTTGTAATGAAGAACACACCTTAGATTTTCACTTGTAATGATTTAGAGAGTTAGGTTATGAAAAACAAGCTCAAAAACTCCTTCCCCAATGATAATAGCTGATAGAGAGTGTTTGGAGGCGTTTAGGGTTTGTGAAATGGTGAAAAGTGACTAAGGATGGTATTTATACCCAGTCCAGGTTCGCCCCTTTTATGTGGTCGAATGTGGAACTTTTCCACATTCGCCCATTTGTAATGGTCGAATGTGGAACTTTTCCACATTCGCCCACTTTGTTTCTACGTTCGCCCATTTTTCAAGTTCCATTTCCACGTTCGCCCACTATTTCCACATTCAGGTCATCAGCACTTTTTAACACATGTTAACTGCACTTTTTAACACATGTTAACCTTTTTCCAGTTTGTCGTGTTTAACGCATTCTAACACATCTTAACACATAAGCATGCATCCATAGTCTATACTTAGCATGTTTAGGCACGTATAATCATTTGTACATCATTTAAGCAAGTATAAGCATACAATCCACCACACGACCCATAATCTACACATATACTTAATTAATTCATGTAATGTCACCAACGACGGAACCCGGTACTAATGTATTCCCAAAACGACTCCCAATGATCCTCCAGATCATTGAACCCTGGACAATCCTAATTTGACCCGACTCAACTAACCCAGTTAAGTTTGTTTATAAACGTTTCTCGCTAAGGTAGACTTATGTGTTTATAAAATGTTGACCCAAACATGTCGGGTGTCACATCATCCCCCTGTTGAAAGAATTTTCGTCCCGAAAATTTCCCGAAGTCAAAGAGAACGAAGCGATAAAAAGAAAAATTTTCCCGGTCGTCACATCATCCCCCTGTTGAAAGGAATCTCGCCCCGAGATTCACTCTTCGACAGTAATGAGTGTCGACCTAACCCAAGTAACGTTTCCTAGAACACAAACGAAATGATAACCACGAACGAAAGATGATATCAACGAATACTCTATGCCGGGGAACCGCCCTCCCCAAAGTGAATAGAAAACAATGAATCCCCCTGATCGAAGGCCTACTAGAGACTACTATGATCGGTATAAATGATACACCGGTACCGTCCAAGTAACATCTCCAAAGGACCCACATCAGACTCATGAATGCAAAATGATGACCAAATACCAAACTGAATGCACACAATGAATACGAATTGCCAAACAATGCGAACGAGAATGAATACGAGCATAACGAGAATCAAGAAAAGAATACTCACCAGTAACAGTGTCAGGATCCTCCTGGTTCTCCCTAGCGCCAATGACGTAGACATGACCACGAGTAGTTCGACCGCCGCCTTCATTCCCAGCACCACCTGCAGTCCCTTGGTTCAGCTTAGGACAATCCCGCTTGAAGTGTCCATTATCCCCACAGTGATAACATCCCTGCCTCCCCTGAGGAGCAGTAGCAGTGGTAGTAGTAGTGGCCTGTGCCGGTTGTAGCTGAAGAGTAGTCCTACAGTCCTTAGCATGATGACCAAAACGCTGACACCGTCGACAGCGAAACCTCTCACAATCACCCGTATGATGAAACCCACACTCACCACACTTCGGGAGTTTCCCAGTGTATCCCCCAGACCTCTGCTCGGATGATGCTCCCACAACTTCTTGCTTCTTCGTCTGTGGCTGGGACGACCCAGCGCTCTTTCCAGCATTCTCCCACTTTCTCTTGTTGTCCGCAGGGGCTTTCACAGCAGCGCCCCTCGGAGGTAGAACGCCCTCCGCAACCTTCATGTTGGTCAGCTTGTGGGCTGCCCGAACAGTGGCCAACATAGTAGTGTGATCAGCAGCAGCAACCAGTCCAGCAATCTCCGGCACTAACCCAGCAACGTAGTGTTCAATCCTCCGTACTCCGGTGTAGCCAACCCGGGGCACATCACAGCCAACTCGTTGTGCCTAGCAGTAAACTCCTCGATCTCCGACCCAACCATCTTCAGATTCCAGAACTCATGCTCCAACTTCATAATCTCGTCTCTTGGGCAATACTCTGCCCTTAACATCTGAACAAACTCGGACCACGGCATAGCATTGGCCTCACCCAGACCAAGGTTCGCAGTGGTGGAGTTCCACCAGGTCAACGCATGTCCCTCCAGTGTAGCAGAAGCATACTTGACGCGATCAGCGTCGGGACAGTTACACATAGCAAACACCGACTCAATCTTCTCCAACCACCTAAGTAGTCCCACCGCTCCTTCAGTCCCATTGAAGAAATGGGGCTTACAGTCCATGAACTTCTTGTATGTGCACCCAGTCTGCATCTGATTAGTATTTCCCAGGGTCTGCTGAGCAGCCTGGAAAGCAGCCAACGCAACGTTCAACTGTTGTTGCAACATGTGCTCCAACTCCGCCTGAGTCATGGTGATGTTCCCACCACCTCGTCCACCGCCATTGCGACCCCCGCCGCCACCACGGCGTCCACCAGCACGTCCACCAGCGCGACCAGACATGTTCTGCCAAACATGAGACAAGATACGCAAAATCACCAACAGATCGAGCTACAAGTGACCAAACGAATTCAGAACATGGTTCCAGCATGACCATTAGTCCGAACACGAAGTCCACCAAGATTTTCATGCATTTTGATTTATGATTTCGTGTGCACCCGAAATAACAAATCGCTCTACATGGTCCTCTAGGCGTGCTCCTAGCTAGAACTTCAAATCACCCGATACCCACATTCCTAAAAGAAATTGTTATCGCACGAAGATCCCAAAGTGAACAGTCACTCAGGAGTGTACTATGACAAGTACTAGTGCATGATAGTGTGTGTGCAGGCAAGTATGTACATTAGAGCATAGAGGGGAGATATCCAAAACCCGGAAAGATCTCAAGAATGTGCCGAAGCCACCCCAATGTACACTACTGCCAAGTATAAGTGATAAGCCCCTTCATCTTCAAACCCGAAGAAGAAGATAGAACCAAGGTAGGAATAACAAAAGATAGATAATGTGATACTGTGTGATGAGGACACTGACACCCCGACAAGATTAGTATGTTTACCAAATGACACGACTCGTAACTATGTGTGACCGTCTAACGTGTGTGATACTCGGCTATAGACTAGACTCTACATGCAGTCCTAGTTCACTATAACCATTGGCTCTGATACCAATCTGTCACACCCTCAAATTTCCACATGCGGGGTTTTACCGCGAGGCGCGTGACACACCAGGATCCAAGTCAACGGTCACAATAAACAACACTATATGATACGTAAAAATGACATAATCAAACCATTAAGTTTTCATAAAGGATCCAACACTGCGGAAGCGTAAAACTTTATTACAACGTGAAATCAAAAGTACGAAAGTCTGAAAATACTAAATGAGATGCACATGAATCCTAGACGCCGTGAGACTCCGTGCGCCTATCGACAGCTGCTACCTTAGCGACCTGAGACAAACATGCTAAATACGTCAGCAAATAATGCTGGTGAGTTCACAGGTTTTTAATGAATACCGACTCCAATGTATACCAACTCCAAGTGAAAATCGATTCCAACTGAATACCCATGGTCAATCCAGACCACATGCATGCAAAACATATGAATACCTATTACTACTGCGATTGGAAAACCATTACTGGACTCGAATACTGTGAATACTGAATACGTGCCCGAATGAATACTGAATACTGAATACTGCATACTGAATACTGAATACTGAATACCTAAGAGACAATATGCACCCGTCCGACCTCCAGTCGACGAGTGGGGCGGGTCAAGCCCAAATAGCGCTATCCACATTTCCCCCGTTGTGCATCCCCGCACATTCATGGTTTCCCCCGGGACTTCCAAAGATCGCGTAGTAATATAATGAATACTCTAAAACATAATGAATACGTGAAAACATAATGAATACTCCAAACCCAATGAATTCATGAATACCAAAACGTAGTTGACACATCTTTCCTGAAAACTTAGTTGAAACGCCTTTTATGAAAACATAGTTGAAACGCCTTTTATGAAAACATAGTTGACACATGTTTAAAGGACACAGCATGTTTTCTCCCCCGAAAATGTAAAACCAGTAAAAGAGTGGGGCCGTGAAACTCACCTTATAGTGCGTCTTCCGATAACTAGAATTCCAACACGTGTATGATAATCCCAACTAATGACAACCTATCAATGAGTTTACATAAGTGTGATGACTACTAACCCGAAGGCTAACAAGTCCCCGATTGTCCAGATCATAACCAAGTATGTTTTAAAACGTGTTTAAATGTTTAACCGACACACTAGACCGACCCGACATCCCGTTGGTGACCCATTACCCTAACTAATCAAGTACACATAGATTACATGCAAGGTTCAAGCATAAAACACTTAGTTTGTATCAAAAATCTCATTTCTGCTAACATAGGGTCGAATGTAGTGGTAAGTGGTCGAAGGTGACTTGGGTTTGTCGAATGTGGGTTCAACCTTCCACCTTCGCCCCTTTTTCTTCCACCTTCGCCCACTTGTGATTCATTCGCCCCTCAAGTTTCCAGGTTCGACCCCTGGAACCCACCTTCGCCCATTCGACTGGCCGAAGGTGTTCCAGGTTCGACCCTGTTGTATTGTTTACTCAAAAACGCGTCCAAAAACATCCGAAAACGTCACGAAACATCATGAGTTACAGCAGTCAAGCATCATTAATATATTCCTACGAAACCCCACCAATTTTACCCCAAAATCTATCCGTTTTTACAAGTTTCCTAAAATAGTAAATTATGGAGATGTCATATCATCATGCATGAAAATATTACCCAATTAGGAAACTTCTGAAATCAATCAATAATCAGCTCATCATCAAATCATCATGAACAAGAAACCCTTATCCTAACTTTATCATAACTATCCAAAAACAAGCCCTAAATCTAACTAAAAAACCCCTTTTATCGTCAAAACACCATCAACAATCAAAGGTAACATGTTTCAATCATAACCCATCATTAATAACAGCCCTAGGTTGTTGTCATATCATCTATACAACAAGTAATCATCAAACAATGCATAATATCATATTAACACATGTTTAGTTTGCATAAAAACTCATTGTTTATGAATAGGTTTTATTTAGAAAGATATTAGGAAGGTTTTTACCCATAAAACATGTTGATATCAGATCTGGACCCTTGGGGTTTAGATTAAAACAAGTCAAAATTGTTTAAAAAGGATTTGTAATGAAGAACACACCTTAGATTTTCACTTGTAATGATTTAGAGAGTTAGGTTATGAAAAACAAGCTCAAAAACTCCTTCCCCAATGATAATAGCTGATAGAGAGTGTTTGGAGGCGTTTAGGGTTTGTGAAATGGTGAAAAATGACTAAGGATGGTATTTATACCCAGTCCAGGTTCGCCCCTTTTATGTGGTCGAATGTGGAACTTTTCCACATTCGCCCATTTGTAATGGTCGAATGTGGAACTTTTCCACATTCGCCCACTTTGTTTCTACGTTCGCCCATTTTTCAAGTTCCATTTCCACGTTCGCCCACTATTTCCACATTCAGGTCATCAGCACTTTTTAACACATGTTAACAGCACTTTTTAACACATGTTAACCTTTTTCCAGTTTGTCGTGTTTAACGCATTCTAACACATCTTAACACATAAGCATGCATCCATAGTCTATACTTAGCATGTTTAGGCACGTATAATCATTTGTACATCATTTAAGCAAGTATAAGCATACAATCCACCACACGACCCATAATCTACACATATACTTAATTAATTCATGTAATGTCACCAACGACGGAACCCGGTACTAATGTATTCCCAAAACGACTCCCAATGATCCTCCAGATCATTGAACCCTGGACAATCCTAATTTGACCCGACTCAACTAACCCAGTTAAGTTTGTTTATAAATGTTTCTCGCTAAGGTAGACTTATGTGTTTATAAAATGTTGACCCAAACATGCCGGGTGTCACAGGCAGGCGGTGGCTGATTTATTGGTAGAAATTCCCAAGTCTTCGGCTCCTGAGCCACAAGTTACAGCTAAGATGACATGGGCCTTATATACAGATGGAGCCTCTGGTATCGAAGGGTCCGGAACTGGGTTGGTACTAAAGGAAGCCAAAGGACAGGAGTTGTTGTATGCCATTCGGTTGAACTTCAAAAGTTCTAACAACGAGACCGAATATGAAGCACTCCTAGCAGGACTCCGATTGGCAATCAAGATCGGAGTCAAGAAGGTATTAAGAAAATATCGCCTCTAACTCCCTGATATATGAAAAGTTCACCAATATTCTAAAATTAAAAACATTTTGCCTAGTACAGGTCATCTCGCACGTCGATTCTTTGTTGGTTGCAAACCAAATATCCGGAGAATATGAAGCTAAAGATGCTAACATGACTCTCTATTTGGCTGAGGTATGGGCATGACCCAGAACCTTCAACCCCCAGCAACAATAACAAAGAAAGCGACTAACTTTTACCTATGTTTGCAGGCTAAAAGTTTAATGAAACAATTCGAAGCATGCCAAGTACTCCACATACCGGGAAGCAAAAACAAGAAGGCAAATGCCCTGAGTAAGTTGGTTGCTTCCACCACTGACATATTCAATCAAGAAGTCCATATTGAAGCATTAAATAACCCTTCTATTTTAGCAGCCGCGGTACCATCAGTAGCTCAAGTATCGGACACCTGGATGACCCCATAATCCGGTACTTGACTAATGACATCGTGCCCAAAGATAAAGATAAAGCTAAGGCCCGGAAGCTAAAAGTTAAGGCACTTCAGTACCAAATGGTCAATGGGCAGCTGTACCGAAAGACGTTCCTTGGTCCCCTACTCAAGTGTGTGGACTTGGACGAAGTATCATACATCATGCGGTATACATCGGGGCATATGTGGTATACATGCGGGGTCAAGGATGATGGTCACCAAGATCATGAACACTGGATCCTGGCCAAGCATTCACAATAGTGCCGTAACTGAGCTACAAAAGTGTGAAAATGTCAGAGGCATGCACCAGTCAGCCTTCGAGCTAAGAACAAACTAGTCCCAGTGACCGCAGCCTGGCCTTTTCAGTAGTGGGGGATTGACATAGTTGGTACGTTCCCTAAGTCTACCGGGGGAATGAAGTTTTTGCTAGTAGCAGTAGATTATTTCACCAAGTGGGTAGAAGCTCGTCTCCTCGCCAAAATATAAGGCAAAGAAATCAAGAAGTTTGTGTGAGAGCACAATGTTTGTAGATTCGGCTTACCACAAACTATTATAAGTGACAATGGGAAGCAGTTTCCTGATAACCCCTTCAAGAAATGGTGCCAAAACTTGCACATCAAGCAGTCCTTTGCCCCGGTGGCTCATCCGTAAGCAAATGGACAAGTGGAACGGACCAACAGAAGCCTAGTGGAAGGCATCAAAAAGAGGTTGGGAAAAAAGAAAACAAGCACGGGAGAGACGCCCTTTAGCCTGATGTATGGCACCGAGGTAGTTATTCCAGTGGAAATTGGGTCCCCAACCCCCAGGATACAAAGTGTTTTAAACAATGAGAAGGAACTTCGGTTGAATTTAGATCTCTTGGAGGAAAGGAGAGAAGCCGCGGCCATCAAAGAGGCTCGGTGCAAAAAAAAAAAAAAAGAATTGGAGAAATTCTACAACTCCAGAGTGAAAGAAGTAAAATTCAAACCGGGTGACTAAGTGCTCCGAAGCAATGAAGCTATTGAAGCGGAAAGAGGGGAAATGGCTCTGGCATGGGAAAGACCATACGTGATAAAGTCGGCTGGAGGAAAGGGAGCTTATACCCTCGAAACTTTGGATGGAAAAACCGTACCACGCACATGGAACGGCATCCATCTAATGAGGTGTTACATGTGAACACTCTTGACCAGCTATGAAAACTTAATTTATTTCTTTCCTTGTAAAATGGGATATAACATTCCCCAATCTATGTTTTGTTTTAATGTTTCAAGTCCGGGATGAGTCATTCCCTGGGTCATCAATAAATGTTGGTCCTTTGAAGTTAATTATTGTTGATTATGTAAGGGTGTATCTAACTAGAGAGAAACCTAAATGATCGTTCGGTATTAAATCCACATGGTAATAACAAGATAAACAAAAAACAGTAATAGAAATAGGGCTCCAGACCAAAGTGGATATTTTTTTGTACCGGCCTCAACTAACCTGAACAAGCACCCTATCATACAATGGCCGAGGGACATACGAAGCCTACACTAAAAAAAAAAACAAAGGCTCGAATGAACAAAATCCGTAACACCGTACCTCAACCCATACACTTGTAAATAAAAAAGGGAATTCTAACCCCTTAGCCACGGCATGGATAATGGCCGTAGCCGAGAGAGGGAGCACTATTCAATTAACCATGGTTCGTAAAAAAAAGAGAAACACAATAGTGACATGATCCATATCAAGGACATGTCGTAGCTAGCTAACAGATAAAAGCTCCTGGACATTAAGTCCCGGACCAATGAAACCCGAAGCACTAAGACAAGCGTGGACGCACGATTGACAAGCTTCGGACTCTTTAAGGTTTTGCATAAAAGCCTAAAGCATTTAAGATAGACATATAAATACACGAGAACATAATAAGATCGAAGGATGTATGTGTGTGTGCGTATATATATATATCAGACCCATAACAGGGTCCTACCACATGATAATAAAAATATATACAATTCCAAACCAATCCCAAGGTTCAGAGATGAAACTTGTTCTTGTTAATAGTTACAGACAGTACGGGCCCATGAAAGGGTCCGGAAAACAGTAAATTGTTTAACAAAAAGTTACAATCATAAGCATCAACTATTGAGGATCGGCAGGAGTATCAATCTTCAGCTTATCAAAGGCTTCCGAGATGGACTTCGGTGGACCGGTAAGAAGATCGGCCCGCTTGGAAACAGAGGGAAACATCGGGGAGTCGTAAGTCTTCACAGTAGCTACAAGCTTCTCATGGGCATCCTGCACCAGCAACGACATCTTTTCAACAGGAATTCCCCTGGCCGCAGAAGCATACCCTGCTCGAACTCCCACGTTGAACCCGGTGTTGTTCATGGCATTATTTACCTCACTCACGGCCTTTTGCATGGCCGGGCTTTTATGAACATGTCGGGCGATGAGCTGAGCCCCCTCTGTCAAAAAGAACTTCTTCTAAGAAAACAATTCGTCAGTTTCGTTCAGAAGTTCCTGCTTTTCCGCCTTCCAAGCCTGCTCATCATCAACCATCTTCTTCTCGGTCATGGCCAACACCTGCCTTGCCACCTTCTCACCTTCCCGAGCCTCATTACGCTCTACACAAAAACAAAAAAAAAGTTGGTATAATTTATGAAAAACACAAGACGAAGCTCGTAAAAGTGCGTACCTACTGTCAACCCATTCGTGCCTCTCCTCAGGGTTGCCATGGTGACCTCCATTTCCTTAACCAGGTCTTGGAGGTTCTTATGAGACGCAACATGGGAGGCTTCAGAGTCATGAAGATTTTTCTTCAAGGCCGCCACTTCCTTGACCAGCTTATCACGGGATTCGGCGGCAGCA
Source organism: Ambrosia x helenae (assembly GCA_030844895.1). NCBI lineage: Eukaryota > Viridiplantae > Streptophyta > Magnoliopsida > Asterales > Asteraceae > Ambrosia > Ambrosia x helenae. The sequence continues at coordinate 17,016,385 of CM061225.1, read as the reverse complement.
GCTGTAGCAGCCTGGGAAGAAAGGGCTTGCTGTTGAGCACTCCTCAAATCTGTCTTCAGACTGTTCAGCAACGCCCCCATGGTCACATGCAGCAGCCTTCTTCCTAAACCTCTCCCGGTCTATATCGGCATCCATCCAGCGACGGTAGGCCTCAGTCACTAAGAAGTTGGATTAGGCCCGGTTGAGTAGCAGAGCTTCACAAAGGGTAGGGGACTCTATCTCATGGTAAAAAGCCATGTCCGCAGGAGTGTCCAAATTGAACAACATTATCCTAGCCGACATAGCATCGACTACCCTATGCCCGTTCTTCAGCTCCTAATCCAGATCGAACCTCTCCTCAGCCGCAGTTGGGTCAACCCCTGACCCCTCACCAAACACAGCTAAAAAACCAAATGTAGAAAAAGTTTCAGTCTCAAACCATTGTGGGAGAAAAGTATCATCACCACCCTCCACGTCAGTTTGAGAAAGAAGAGGGGAATAGTCAAACTTAACAATTGAAAATGTCCCACCGCCTGCAACCTTGTCAGCAATTACTGGACTGTTAACTCCAGTAAAAGGGTCATCTTCTTCCTCGTCTTCCTCTTCCACTACAATCTCCCCCGTGCTCCTTCCAACCTGAGGATGATCTACAATGAGTACTAGAGCTGAATCACGGGAGGATTGTCCCCCGGATAGATGCATTTCAAGGTTGTCTAAAAGGTTAGAAAATACCTCTAGGGGCTTCGACAAGAACTTCAACTTCTTCTTTGGAGTTTTATTGCCCTCCCCGGAACCTTTTAAGCTTCTATTTTTTCTTTTATCTGATCCTCTAGAAGCAGAGGTATCAGTTAGAGCACGACCATCGACATCTCTAGAGGTGTCCTTTGAAGTAGATTTAATGCCTTGGGAAGGGTTAGGCTCAGTTGGGCCCGTGCTGGCAGTAGATTGTGTGTGAAGTACGCAGCGGTAGCTTCAGCAGTAGATGCCACGGCTTCATGACCAGTGGTCGTGGCAGTCTTGGTAGTATCTATAACGACCCTAGTGGTCGTAGCATCTACATGAACCCCTTGGGCACCACTTGCTCCGGTGTCGGGGGTCTCCAATGGCCGGATCGGCTGCTGGGCCTTCTCAGTATGTGGCACGATGGGCTTGTTCCCGCCCAAAGCTTCTTGGGAAAAATCTAAATCCGCATCATCAAATGACGTCAGCTTCAGGGAGTCTAGCAACGACATCTCTGTAGCAAAACCAAAGATAAGTTAGGAAAATATCGAAAACAAATGGAGAAGGAAAGCAGATAAGACGTGACTCTTCACTCACCCTCCCTATTATACAAAATGACGAGCCACCTATTGGGAAGATCCCAAGCCTTACTAACACCCCCAAGAATAAGGATGTGCTCCAGATACTTCTGGATATTAGACTTATGCTCAATAAGACGAGTGTAAAGCTTATGGTTGTACACAAAAACCTCAGGTAAGTCCCATTCAGATGACTCAAACCGGTTGCACCACTCCATGTCCGAGGGTAAGAAACGATCATCGAGCTAAAAGAACCAGTTCTTCCAATTCTTAAGACTCGTAGTCTGTCTATCATGACAGCTTTCCAAATCCCTCCTCTTCTCGAAAGTAAACCAATCCTCAGCCCAGATCAGTTTATAAATACACCTGAAAATGTTCAGGTCCGCCCCCTTTGCTAACGCATGGCACGACAATTCGAAGTGATTGATTCGGCTGAGTCCGAAGGGGTTCACATAGGAAATGTAAGCCCCGTGAAATTTCAAAACTTTCATCAAGAATTTGCTGAAGGGGACTCGGTAGTTGGAAGATTCACACACTCGGGCATAGAAACCAAACTTCCCATCTGGGAAAGGGTAGATCGGTGTTCTAGGTAAAGGGATAGTGGGATGAAGATCATAAGGAATCCTAAAATCATCGATAAACCGGTCTAATTTCTCTTGAGTAAGTTTTGTATAACTAATGTTCATATCGTCCTTCACCATCTCGAAAAAGTAAAGGAAAAAGACTGGAAGAAGAGGAAGGAGAAGGAAATGCACCTTATATGAATGGTTACAGGGCCTCGGATCAGTGAAAAAGAGTGGAGAAGAACTTGTCTTTGGGTAAGATTTTTAGGAGAAAGTGTGAAGGAGAAATGTAAAAAGTGAAAGGGAAGTGAAAAGGGAGATATTTATAAGGAAAGGGATAACCGTTCAAATTCAAACGTGGTTAACAGCTGTCGATGAAAACGAACAGCTCAGATCATCTCGAAAAATGAATCGCCATCCCATCAGACGATATAATACGTGGTCGTAAATGTGTCCACGTGGCTCGGAGCAGAGACCAACATCCAATCAGTCCACCTAAGGGTTTCAGGACACGTGTCACGTGACACCTCATGAAAGTTGCAGCTACATACAAGTCCTAAAAGTTTAAAAAATTAACTTAAGAACTTGGGGGAACATGAAAAGGTATAAGGCTTTATACCTCGGCTCTTGCTAAGCTACGGCCTTGGACTTTGGGTCGAGGCCTGACAAAGGACGAACGATGGCCATAGGGTCTGAAGTAAAGTACAACTTTGCTAACTAATATAAATACCCCCTCAAAGTAAAATTGACACACAAATGCACACACTCCGAACTACACTCTCTCTCTAAACAAATACTTATCCTCACGCCTGAGGGTGGTCACAGAGAGGCCCTCTCTCCTCCTCTGTGACGAGCCTAACGGTTTTCTACCGTGTGCAGGTTCATTCAAGACATCAAGCTCACAAGATCTCATTGGATCGTCCCTGTTCTTGTCCTTTTACAGGTTCGGCCACTTTTTGGATTTTCAAGGCGAGACATCTTCTAAGTTAAAAAGAGTCAAGTCTTGACCATTGTTCGAGTGATTAGTTATCTTAGAAAGCAGCTTGAAGCTATTATTAATGATTATGGCTAAGCAAAGTTTAAAAAAACGGCAAAGGCTTGTTAAGCACACTATTTTATATTCCTTCCCGTGGTCCAAAGGCCAAAACAGGCGATAATCAGAACCTAACTTTTGATCGGAACCACATGTGAAGTCTTGATTACAAAATAATGTGTTTAGCTTTAAGCTAAAAAAAAAAAAAAAAAAAAAAAAAGCCCTACATTTTTTTTATATTTCCATTATTGACCTTTTATCCTTTATATTTGGAACAATCAATTGTTTTTCTTATTTTTTGCTTCATGTTAATTAACAGTTAAAGAATTTTAGAAAACATAGTGTGTTTTATTTTTATGAAGTTTTCACTATAATTCTATTAGCATTCAGTGCAGTGGCAGAGTTTGAATTTTTTTCGGAGGGGTTGAAAGTCATGGCACCTTAAAATGGAGGGGACAAACTCAATACGTATAAATTTCCGAACGAAAACGCATAAATTTATACTAAAAAACGGTAGAGTTCGAACACTTCCGACCCCTTAAATCCTTTGCCCCTTTTGCCAACGATCTAGGAAGGATTTTGCAAAAATATAGCCACTTTAACTAGATGGAAGGCACTAATTGCTCGGGATTCCTAATTTTTCACCTGGATCCACCTCCCATCCTAGATAGGGAGGCTAACGAGTTAAGTCGTTCGTAGGTTACTCGAAAGTGGTTGTTTACAACTTGAAATAAATCGAGCTAAACAAGTTTGATCTCCAGCTTCACTACAATGCTTCACTACTAGAAAAAATACATTTAATGACACGCAAACTATGTCACACACTAATTTCATGACACGCAAAAGTGTTTGTCATAAAAAAAACGCTATCTTTTGTTATATATGAAAGATTTTTGACAAGTTTTTTCTGTGTCATTGTGATATCTTCATGAGGGTCTTGAACCAAAAGTAGTCCATCGTGATATCAAATCCATCAACATATTACTTGATCGACAATGGAATCCTAAACCATCTGTCTTTGGGCTTGCGAAGCTCTTGGGTTCGGATACAAGTTAACTCATGTAATGGGAACATTTGGGTAAGTAAAACTGGTTTCTCTGCTCCGTCAACATTTTACATATCTATTTTGCTAGAACTATCTAGTGACTGTATTCCTGTAGAAACTGATGCAAATGATGTCTATCTTGAAATTGAAATTTTGGCCTGTTTTCTTCAGGTATGTTGCACCAGAGTATATAGCTTTGGAATACTTATTATGTAGATAATAACCAGAAGAAATCCAGTTGATTATGGCCGACCACAAGGTGAGGTTAGCAATCACTACTAATCTTGTCATCTTGATATGCATCCATTAACCATCTTGGTATGAAATTTGTACTGTGTCTAAACAATTGCATAATTACAGGTGAACTTTGTTGAATAGTTAAAAACTATTTAGTCAATTTTTAGTCTTGAAGTTATCTTGCATTTGGCAGATTTGTTGGTCGTACCGGTCTTTGTCGATGGCATAAACGGCGGAGTAGAACTTGATTGAATTTGAGATTTGATATATTTATTGTTAAATGTAGTTGTATATGAATTGATTGAATTGTATGAAATGAGTTTATAGATTTTGTTATTGGTAATTCTGCAAATATTTAAAACCAGGGTAAATTAGTAATTTTATAAAAAAAAAAAAAAATTTTGGTCAAAAAGATGGCACGCAAGGCGTGTAATAAACGTGTCTAATGAAAAAGTGTCATAAGCTGGTGATATGAAAGAGTGTCATTAATGTGTTTCATTAAAAGATGACACGTTCTTGCATGTCATGTTAAATTTATGACACCGACATCAATGACACTCTTTTTTCTATTATTAGATCCCTTTCTTGACGCGCAATGCGCATCAAGAAAGGTGTTTTTTTCTACTAGGGCTTGATTTTAATATTATTAATTATAGAGAAACTATATAAACAAATATAAATAAATATTATTTATAATATATTATAATGCATTTCTAATGAGTATTTTAAGATACTCAAAAGATGAGAAAATATATAATCACACATGACACTTGTAAGACCATCTCCACCCTTGATTTAATGTCATTTCTTCTAGCTCTCCTTTTAACCCTAAATATTATTTTTCATAAAAAATAACCTTTTACTCCGAACCTAAATCTCTCCATCACTCCAACTGAAATCGATCACTCACTCTGCTTGCTAGCTAAATAAACTCCCACCGATTGTTTTCATCTCCGCCAGCACCATCGTTTTTAATAAATCACGCGTACGTTGTGTTCCCCCAACAAGTTCACCAAACTCGGCTAAAACTCTTTTCCAGTTCAGAGCGTTGTTGCGGCCACGAACACAACCCCGACCACTGCTAGTTGATGTGGCGTTGTTGTATACGGTGTCGTACGCGATCACTAGGGAAATTTCCTCCTCTTGCGTCCAAGCAACCATTGTAAATGTGAATGAGGATGATGAGTAGAATTTTGTGATTTTTTTTGTGTGTATAGGAGAAGAATTTGTGTGAGTGTGGGTATGAATGGGTAAATATGTATATATAGGTAGGTAAAAAAAAATTTGGTTGGTCAACATGACCTTTGAAAGCCAAAGGCTAGCCAGTTGCAGCCCGCGATGTGTGTCATGTGAATTTTGAATCACAACCGCGATAAACTTTATAGGGCGGTGTTGGTGATGGTCACAGTCATCACGGTTGGTTCATTACAGACTACCCCAAGTGCCCTAAGTAAATAAAATTGCTAAACCAACCAACTTTTAACATCATATGTGTAGATTTGTGAATGTCATAAACACTATACTTCACTATAAATCCATATATTAGTTCATAAATCAACTTAAAATTACCAAATAATTAGAAGATGAATTTATGTGGATCTTAACCACTCAAAGATGAAGATAAAGTATAATTCACTTATTGGGCCTCTAATTTTCTTCTATAATTTTAGTTCCTTTTATCTTGAATTTCTTAGCTTTTGTTTCTTTTCATGGGCCGACTTCAAACGTGCAAACATATCCAAAATGTATAGAATTCTTTTTGGCATAGTTGGTTCCTAAAGTGACAAAAGTATGGACATTGAGCACTTTAATACTTTACACTTTAACATTTTACGATATTTCTGGTATATTATTTCATAATATTTAAACTAAATACAATGCCTTTCAAAAAAAAAATTAAACTAAATACAACATATTATGAAAGAGAACTTTTTTATTATATTATAAAATACAGTATTCCTAATATAATATCTAAGATATATAGTCAACATTGCACTCTTGTAACTTGTAAGATATGAAAATGATCATGACAATAGTAATCTTTAATCGTGTAATATATCGTTGAAAAGTCACATTCACTAATGCTTTCTAAAATAAATAAATCACTGACTTCGTAATTTACTCTAGTTAACCTGACAAAAAAAAAGAGTTATAAATTAACATAACTAATATAAATCATATGATTTTTTTAAGATTATTATCTAAAATTTATTAACATTTTTGTTGTTTTGCATGTAACATATTTATATGGGATTGAACTCCTCTTGAGTTAGAATAAATATTCATGTTGTCATCAAATATTCATATTCTCAGGGGGATCTAGGGGAACCCCCTCGGTTTGGAAAAAATGAAAATTTTAGTGGAAAATTTTTCAAAATTAGTGAAAATCAACGGAACCCCATGGGAATTGTTTCTGGATACGCCACTGCATATTCTCGTCACCAATATTAATACAAACTAGTGGAATGCCCGCGCGTTGCTGCGGGTATGTATTTTTATTCACATTTTAAATTGCCAAAACTTTATACACCATACTGTCATTTATCCAATCCGATCTGTGCTTGATTTTTATTTGCAACATTTAGTTACACACATGAACCAAAGAGCCTTTATCTTACTGGTTACAAAGTGTTAAATAAGGCTTAGCGTTTTCTTGTGGTGATAGTTCAAATTCCATTGGTAACAAAAAGTTAATCCATTAAAAAAAAGTTACATGAATTAATCTATTACTTGGTAATGGTTCTAGGTAACAAAAAGTTAATACATGAATTAAATGTATTGAATGGTGCAATTGATTTGTAGTAGTGACTTGTACATAAGGGCATAGATGGAAGAAAATGGTAAAAGTTAGAGATTTATGCATGAGACCTTTTGTATGCCATCTTAAAATGATGGTGAAATTACCTTCTTACCCATCTCTCCTCCTTAATAAGGTAGTAGAGATATGATCCTTTTAAACATGGGTTTTAAGTAAGTTTACATACATTTAATCTGATGAACTCATTAATTAGCTAATGTTAGCATGTTTTAAGATGAAAATTTCTGGGTGATGGACTATAAGTAAATTTCCTATTTAAATGTTTTTGGGACTGAATACACGCAAGACCCAAGAGTAATGTATTTGTGTGCAAAATGCAAATCATTAAGTCTGTAGAATGGGCTCGAGGCATATATGTGTATAGTCGGGATTGTATTGTATAATTTGCATGACGCCTAGTTCCAATCAAGGGCAAGGGGAAGGTTCCAATATATATTGAGTTTACATATATGCTAGTTGAATTCAATTGGCGATGAAACCATTGAATAAGATTTAATTTGTTTACAATTTGTAATTCTAACACAATAGACCCGATTTGTTTGATTCTTCTTGAACCCATGGGTTTCAAACTTTCAAATGATGGGTTGTTTTAAGCGTTTTATTTTTTTAATGAAAACGTTAAGTGAGAAATATTTGTCGATTTTCTATATAATGTTCACAATATGGGGCATGTAGATTTCAAATGGGGCCTTCGAGCTCGGATTTAAAGACAAGACTTAAACTATGTTGATCTAAATTATATTTAAGCTGAAACTCGTATTGGCTTGTTTTTCTTTAAATGTTTATAAACGTTTGTCGAACGTGCTTTGAGAATGCTAGACATAGAACTTACGGTGTAAATTAAGTTGTTTTAGCGTATACTTCGGGTACAATTGTAGTCTCTATTGCAAGGGCATTGAGTGTTGAGTTAGAAGGCATAGTATATTTGGTTTTGAGGACCTTAATACTTCCATTGTGTTTGTTAATCCAATAATGTGTTGTGTGTCAATCCAGTTGTCCATTGTGCCCCAGATTAGGGGTGTGACAAGGGGATTGTGATTATCGGTTTTGTATAAGTATAATATATGACTTTACACATATCAAATGTGATGTGTAATCATGATATATCTTAAGTTTTGCATCCGCACTTGTATTTTAAAATGAATATATTTTATGACCAATATATTAGAAAGTTATAAATAAATTAAATTTGAAAATGTTCAATATAAATGTAATTATAAAATTTCGCATGCTGTCTGTCAAAATTATACTGAACAATAATAAGAACAAACTCCAATCTTATTATTTAATCAAATCTGTACCAACTGTATGGAAAACATCAAGAACACAGTTAACAATCTCTGAACACTACTCTAAATGCTAGACAAAACTATGAACAAAGGTTTGATAAAGAAAGTCACAAACAAGAATGATCAGATTCAATATGAATCTACAATCACACAACCACATAATCAAACCCTAAATTAGAGAGAAAGAGATAAAACGAACTGTGGTATGACATCGACAACAAATGATCTGTGAAACAAAGTCGATCTCTTCTTTGGAAGAACCCTAATCGCCTCTTCATCATATGTGTAGGAGAGTCGTCTTTGATTAAAGAGTAAGTTGTTCCTGACTCAGTTGTATGTGTGAGAACAAGAGTTTTGATATATATGAAGGAAACCCCAAATGACCTGATATGAGGGTTATATAACCCTAAGCAAGTCGGTGCTCCTTTTGACGAGTTGGGCCGACTTCTTTTGACGAGTTGGGCCGACTTATGACTAAAAATGAAACAAGCCAATAAGCCCATAAATATAACTTGTAGATCCAGTAAGCATAAACCAGTCCAGAACCCATCAACAGCTCGGTCCAATGATCCAACGAGAGTTTAACCTGCACAAACACTCATGCAACATGATAAAGAACGCTGTAAATAGGAACGAGTAATAAAATTGAACCGGGAGAACAACTGTCACTTTCAACACCCCCCCCCCACACACACACACACACAATTTTATTACTCAAACATGTCTAACATCAGCACACGCACCATCATATGTCAACAACCATTTAGAGAGAAGAAACAAAACTGATATAAAGTGAATTCAGACTAACAACCTTTAATAGAAGGTTTTATTTAGATAATCAGTTAGATTTTGAGGCAATAAAAATCTTGAATAAAACCACATAAACAACTCACAATCTATTTCTCACAGCCTCTAAATCAACAAGATCTAACTATAGACGCCAATTAGAAACTAAACCAACAGAAAGAATATATTGTTGATTCACATAAACACCAATAGAAACAAGAGGAAGAAATACTTGAAGAGTAGAAAAAAGTTGAATCTCTTGATTGAATTCTTAAGACTCGATAATAATACGAGTCGCCAAACACCAAAACCACACAACGGCAATCTCAAATAACTAGTCGGAAAGATAAAGCATATTATGCACAGGTTAATGAACAAATGCAGTACAATCTTATTTGACAAAAGACAGATTGTCACACCACGACAAAGGCGGAAACACGTGGCGCGACGGTTCAAAAGCATAAAGTCAAGGTTATGGCTAAACACAAGTAATTTAAAGAAAATGGGTCATTTATTATGACGTCGAATTAGTTTCAAACATTACACAAAAGATAATTGTTTTTGAAATAAACTTAGAGGTTTCTCAAATATATCCCAAATGCCTTGGGAAATAAAGGTGAAACCCCACAAAAGCTCGACGTTTGCATTGGAGATTTCCCGACCCTGCCTGCTTGATCTTTCATCTTCTAATTACCTGAAAGATATGTTTAAAAAGTTTCGTCAATATAAATATATTGGTGAGTTCACAGGTTTTCAGTTTCTAAAACTTGAATACTTGGGAATACCATGTTATGACAATATATAGGAGTTGCAAATTCCTTTAAATCTACTTGAGACTATAATCAAACCAAGACATATAATAATTGTGCCCCGCTCCAAGTCGTTACTCGGTTTCCCACGACTTAAGTTCAGAATATTTGCACCCCAGGCATAACCTAATGCATAATCGACGCTATCGATTAGGGGTGGGCCTTGTCAGGCACCAATAGTACTATTCGAATATTCCTCCGGTTTCAATTCCCTGAACAAATGATTATAGAGGCGAGGACTCAACCCCGAGTGGCGGTCACACCTCAAGTATTAAATCCGTCAAACACTATCCCTAACATATCTTTCCCCGGAAAACGTGAAAATAGTTTAAAATGGGGCCGTGAAACTCACCTGTAACTGCGTCTGGCTCAATGAGGTGAATAGCAAAGGGTGGTCTTGCACCTATAAACGTCCTAAACGTATAAGTCACTATTCCTATAGTGTATGTGTCTTGGCAAGTTGTACACCCAACTCCCGACCACAAGTTGTTCCAAATCCCGTTTAATTATGCGTGTATCCTAGGTGTTGTTGGCGTTACATTACCCTTTTGTGTAACAAGTTATATATTACTCTTGTTAATATTTCCATAACTTGTATCTTATTATCATCGACTCGACTTCACTTAACATATAATTATTTTCCCATTTAAATAATTATACTTAAGATCGCATTGCTCGATATAATATATAATTCAATCCTCGACCCGACTCACTTTGCCACACATTTGTTTTCCCATTTAAACAAATATGCTAAGATTTTGTCGTTCGATCGTATATTCTTAACGTCCGATTCAACTCACCACACCGTATATTTATTTTCCCATTCAAATAAATATACTAGGATTTCGTTGATACGACATACACATATATATGTCCTTGTCTTCTCGTCGCGGCTTTCCTTCCCGCACATCTACTTTCCCATTAAGTAGATATACTAGAATTTCGCCGAGGCGAGCGTACAAATATATATAAATGTGTGATTTTTCTTGTTAAGTATATACGTTTGTTTTAACGTCTTATTTGTTTACGTCAAGTGTTTCTCCCACGAATTAATCCTCCAACACTTAGGAAAGTGTTTATTTATTTTCACCCAAGGTGTATATATATATTTTACCTCTTAAAATATATATTTTTCTTATCTTGCCGCAATGGCATTTTTCTCATATTTTTGTCCGGTTATGGTTCGTTAACGCGTTTTAGTTCGATATCTTAACTCGATTAGTTAATTTTTCCAAGTTTTTCCCAACATGTATTTTATAGAAATATTTTCCATATTTCTTCCTATTTTCACATGTTACTTGGATGGTTAAAATACTTATGTATTTTTAACCCAACTTGTTAACTTAACTACAAAAATGTTTCCAACACTTTTATATTCCCATTTATATAAAAGTATTCATTTTTGTATAAGTTTCCCAAGTTTGTTTAATATTTTTATAAAATCTCTATTTTATAAAAATCCTTATGTTAAAACCCTTTATATTTTTATAGCTTTCAAAAATACACTTTTGTACAAAATACCCAAGTATTTCTACTAGTATTTACAAAAATCATCCTTAGACTTTAATACTTACATTTTTGACACCAAACTTTCCATACTTGTATTTTTGGACTAATAGTTTCTAAAATGTTCATTTTAGTCCCTTAACTTTCAAAGTTACAACTTTAGTCCCTTAACTTACAAAAGTTGCATTTTTCTATTCTAACTTTCAAAGTTGGCATTTTTCACTCAAAATAGTTAACTTTGAAGATTCAACTTTTTATTGGTAAGTTATTTTTGTATCAAAACACTTATGTTAGTCTTATATTCCATATGGAAGACTAATTATATGTGTGTTTTATGTATTTGTCCATTTCTTCAAAATATCATCCATCCAAGTGAGTTAACTTTAATTTTCCATCTTATTCATTTATGAACTTCTAACATGTTTTACCACATATTATTACTTAAATGATCATAATAAGATGAATTAAAGTTAGTTTTATCATATTCAAGTTCATCTCAAAATATTAACCAAGACATCATCCTACTTAGTCTTACATGTAAAATTTATATATTTTCAAGACTAATATATCATCATCATCAAATCCATGGTTTATTTCTATATCTTTAACCTTTCATTTTACACATGAAAACCTATTAAAGATTATGTTCAAAACCATTTTTAAACCCTTCATGTACAACTTGCTACTAGGAACACATACATGAAAAATAACAATCAAAAACAAGATTAAGAGGCTTACTACTAGCACAAGGCTAGGGAAGACAAAAACCTTGAATTTGAGGGGGGTTTAGTGTGTTCTTCCTAGTGGTTTAGCTCCAAGCTCTTGAAACACACAAAAGGGGTTTGGATGATGGATGATTTTAAGTATTTTGGAGATGTGAAACTTGAAAGAACAATGTATAAAGGAGGGGTGAAACCCACGGCTTCAACAAGAGGAGAAAAGGAGAGTTTTGTTTTGTTTCTTCTAATGGTTAACACATGTATATATAACCTTATCACATGTAAGCTTCCTTGGATTTTATGATCATTACTAAGATATGAGAGATATGTATTGTACTAGAGTTGATCTTGGATGAGTGTGGAAGAGGAGTGGTGGCCGTAAGTTTTGAGAAGACAAGAGGGGTGGAGTGCAAATCTTGGCTAATCTTCATGCACCATCATAATCCTACTTATAAGACCTTTCATCCATGCATGCATACTTGTGTCATGATGGTTAAGAGTGTTGTCTTGGCCTTTAGTGGCCTATGGCCGAAAATTTGGCTCAAGGGGACAAGAATTGAGCCACTTTTGTACTAGTGTTCACTCATGCTTTTCTTACAACTTTTGGCCTCACATGTGTGCATGCTTTATTAGGTTTCTAGATGTTAATTATTAAACATAAAATGTGAGTGTAATAAGGCTCTTAGGCCGGCCCCAAGTGGGTTTAAGTGGGGTCTACAACTTCAAATATTTACCCATTAATTGTTATGTTTAATCCCCCGTCGTTCGGGTGTCGTTCGGGTATTTTTCGGGTTTTAATCACGCGTCATCCGGACATTAAATATACCTTAAATAACACTTAAATATAGTCTATTTTAAGCGTTGATTGATTATTTAGGCTTTTACCGGGTGAAATTACGAGTTATACGCGTATCGGGTGCGATACGCGCACTTTATTCGTTACCGGGAGATTTGTACAAGACGTTTTCATTTATGGTTTTGGAGTTCCAAAACTCATTATATCTTATGAAAATACCCTTTATTTTATATCCTGGGTGTCCGGGATTCGTTTCGTTTATTTAATTATTACCGGGTAATTGCCAACATCCGTACCGGATAGTTTATTCGCACATGATCCAATCATGTTTTACCATTAAACGTATGCATTCCTATGCACTATTTGGAAATTGCTATTCCCTAAGGCCTTGATAATTAAATCACACATAATTGCATTTAATTACGTTAATCATATATTAATTAATTGTACGGAATTACCTTATTTTTGCCGGTTGTTACATTCTCCCCCCGTTAAGAGAATTCCGTCCCGGAATTCACTTCGAGTTCTCCGGTACAGGTGTCTTCTCGAATAGGGCGGGGTATTTTTGCTTCATCCGGTCCAGCCTTTCCCACGTGAACTCCGGTCCACGCTTGGCATTCCAGCGCACTTTGACCAACCTGATCTTGCTGCGCCTTAATTTTTGGACCTTCCAATCAGTTACCTCGATTGGTTCTTCCACAAAATGTAACTTGTCGTCAATCTGGATCTCGTCAGCAGGAATAATGAGAGTTTCGTCGGATAGGCACTTTTTCAAGTTCGACACATGAAACGTGTCGTGTATTCCACTCAGCTCTTGAGGCAACTCGAGCTTGTATGCCACTGTGCCTACCCTTGACAAGACTTTGAATGGTCCAATATATCGCGGGTTCAGCTTCCCGCGCTTCCCAAAGCGCGCGACACCTTTCCAAGGTGACACTTTCAATAGGACCCTGTCTCCAACTTGAAACTCTAAAGGCTTTCTCCTCATATCAGCATAGCTTTTCTGGCGGTCCCGGGCCGCTTTGAGGCGTTCCTTTATCAAAAAGACCTTATCCGTGGTCTCTTGAACAATTTCGGCCCGGTGAGTTGCTTTTCCCCAACTTCCGCCCAACACAATGGCGATCGGCACTTGCGTCCATATAAAGCTTCAAACGGTGCGGCTTGAATGCTTGTATGATAACTGTTGTTATAAGAAAATTCTACCAATGGCAAGTGCGTATCCCAATTACCTCCGAAATCTATCGCGCATGCCCGCAGCATATCCTCCAAGGTCTGGATGGTTCGTTCACTTTGACCATCCGTTTGGGGATGATATGCGGTGCTCATGTCGAGGCGAGTACCGAGGGCTTCGTTCAAACTTTCCCAAAATCTGGAAGTGAAACGACTATCTCGATCAGAGATGATAGATACAGGTACACCGTGTTTAGATACTACTTCCTTAATGTACAAGCGGGTCAGTTTCTCCAATCTGTCCGTTTCGCGAATCGGGAGGAAGTGTGCAGATTTCGTCAATCGATCTACGATTACCCAGATCATGTCATGGCCGCTTGTCGTCTTAGGTAACTTGGTAATGAAATCCATGGTGATTCGTTCCCATTTCCATTCCGGTATTTCCGGTTGCTGGAGCAAACCGGAAGGTCTCTGGTGCTCAGCCTTGACCTTTGCGCAAGTCAAACACCGCGCAACATAGGCTGCTATATCCCTTTTGAAATTCGGCCACCAATAAAGTTCCTTCAAATCGTGGAACATCTTGTCTGCACCTGGGTGAACCGAATATCTAGAACTGTGAGCTTCGGCCAAAACTAGCTCACGCAAACCACCATATACTGGAACCCAAATTCTATTCATGAAATACAGTGTCTGGTCCGCTTTTGGTTCCAGCGAATCAACCATCTTTCGTAACCTTTCACCCTTGACATTCTCGGGTTTGAGGGCGTTAACTTGAGCTTCACGAATTCGTTCAGTCATATTCGTGTGGATAGTCAATCCCAAAGCTCGAACACGCAATGGTTTAACCCGTTCCTTGCGACTCAAGGCATCGGCTACGACGTTCGCCTTACCGGGATGGTACTTTATCTCACAATCGTAATCGTTTAATAATTCAACCCATCGCCGTTGTCGCATATTCAGATCCTTCTGATCGAAGATGTGCTGTAAACTCTTGTGATCAGTGAAAATCGTGCACTTGGTTCCGTACAAATAGTGCCTCCATATCTTGAGAGCGAATACCACTGCACCCAATTCCAAATCGTGTGTAGTGTAGTTCTTCTCATGGATTTTCAGTTGTCTGGAAGCATATGCTATTACTTTTTCCCGCTGCATCAATACACATCCCAAACCTTGATGCGAGGCATCGCAGTAAACCACAAAATCTTCCGTACCGTCTGGAAGTGACAGTATCGGAGCGCCACATAACTTGTCTTTTAACAATTGGAATGCTGCCTCTTGCTTGTCCGTCCACTCAAATTTCTTGTCTTTTTGGGTTAACATGGTTAAAGCTTGCGCTATCTTTGAAAAGTTCTCGATGAACCTTCTGTAATAACCCGCGAGGCCTAGAAATTGTCGTACTTCGGTAGGAGTTCGAGGTGCTTCCCAATTTTTAATCGCCTCGATCTTGGCTGGATCAACGTGAATGCCCTTCTCGTTTACCACGTGACCTAAAAAGTGAACTTCCCGAATCCAAAAGTCACATTTCGAGAATTTAGCATAGAGCTTCTCTTTGCGTAATACTTCAAGAATTAACCGAAGGTGATTCTCGTGGTCTTCTTTCGTACGTGAATAGATCAAAATATCGTCAATGAAGACAATGACGAATTTGTCCAGGTATGGCTTACACACGCGGTTCATTAGGTCCATGAAAACCGCTGGTGCGTTGGTCAAACCGAACGGCATTACCAAAAATTCATAGTGACCATACCGGGTTCTGAAGGCCGTTTTTGGTACATCTTCTTCTTGTATACGCAACTGGTGATAGCCTGACCTCAAATCGATCTTGGAGTAATAGCTGGAACCTTGGAGCTGATCAAATAAATCGTCGATCCTGGGGAGAGGATAGCGATTCTTGATGGTTAGCTTGTTCAGCTCTCGATAGTCGATGCACATGCGAAATGTGCCATCCTTCTTCTTCACAAATAAGACGGGAGCTCCCCAAGGTGAGAAACTCGGTCTTATAAAACCTTTGTCCAATAATTCTTGTAGCTGGCTGGACAGTTCCTGCATCTCTGATGGAGCTAGGCGGTATGGCGATCGTGCCACAGGAGCTGCTCCGGGAACGAGGTCGATGCGGAACTCGACTTGTCGAGGTGGTGGCAACCCCGGCAAATCTTCTGGAAATACATCCGGAAAATCTCTGGCGACTGGAATGTCTTCCAACTTTCGCTCGTCGGCCTTCTTGTCCACTACGTGTGCCAAGAACGCGACAAGCCCTTTTCTCAGACACTTACGAGCCTTCATGCTCGAAATAATTCTTAGTGGCGTCCCGTGTCTTTCTCCTTGAATTGAGAGAGTTTCACCGCTTGCGAGGGGAACCTGAATAATCTTATCGTTGCAAACCACAATGGCACGGTGCGCGGACAACCAATCCATGCCAACAACGATGTCAAAACTTCCCAATACGACCGGTAATAGATCAATCCCAAACTCGTGCCCACAGAGTTCTAACTTACAATCTTTAGCTACCTCTCTCGTTTCAATAGTTTTACCATTAGCCAGTTCTATAGAGTAGGGTGTATCTAGTTTGCTAGTTTTTAAACCAAGTAGTCTTTTAAACTCAATGGATACGAAGCTAAAGTCAGCACCGGTATCAAATAATACAGAGGCATAATGACCATTTAGAGGAAACGTACCAGTGACCACATTGGGGTCTTGCCGTGCGTCACCGGCTCCAATTACAAATGCCCGGCCACGGGCCTGATTGTTGACTTTGGGGCAATCTTTCTTCCAATGGTCCAATGACCCACATGCAAAACAGGGTCTGGCCCCTCCGTTCTTTGGTGCTCCAGATCGGCACTCTTCAGTCTTGTGCCCGGTGCGGTGGCACTTCCCGCAAGTCAATCCATTATTTCTCCCTTGGTTTCCCTGTTTGTTGTTGTTATTGTTACCACGTCCTGTGGCGGCATAACCCTTTCCTTTCTTGTTCGAGCTTCCCGATGCTCGATCCCTTTTCCCTTCATCTCTCTTCCTTTTCCCAAACCTTTGCCCGTTACCCTGATCATTAGTTGTAACTGCTGAACTTGATCCTTGTTTCTTGCCCTCAACACTACTTGCTTCAGAAATTTTCAACCCAGAAACTTGGCGGATTAAGGTACCCATGCGGATAGCATCCTCAGTCAGACTCAGTGCCAGATCAATTGCCTCGCGCATGGTCGTGGGTTTGGAAGAGGTGACCATGCTGCGAATCTGTGGTGCTAGCCCGAATAGGTATCGTTCCACTTTGTTCTTCTCTGGTGTAACCAGGCGAGGTACCAGTCGTGCGAGATCATGAAATCTTGACGTATACCCAGTGACGTCTGCTCCTATCATGGTGAGGTTCCAGAATTCAGTTTCCAACTTCTGAACTTCACTTGCCGGGCGGTATTCGGCAGTCATTAGTTCTTTCAGTGCCGCCCATGATAGAGAGTATGCAACATCATCTCCTAAGGACTGTACTTGGCCGTTCCACCAAGTTAGCGCTTGATCCAAAAACAGATTAGTGGCGTACATGACAGACTGTCGAGGGGTACACCCGCTGATGCGGATAACTGCCTCGGTCTTTTCGAACCATTTGACCAGGCCTATTGAACCCTCAGTGCCGCTGAAGTTTAGTGGCTTACAGTCCAAGAAAGCCTTGAAAGTGCAGCCGCGCTCTCCCGAGGCTGTCCCTGTAATAGTAACATAGTATGTTATTATGGGATAGGAGTTTGTGAAATATTCTCCCATCGCTTTTTCATTTATTTATAAACCTCTTACCACTGGGGGAGGTCTCACGTCGCTCACTCCCTGTCCTGTCATGGGAGTGTTCAGAGCGTGCGGCTTCGTGTTCAGCGATGGCACGAGCTATTCGTTCAGAAATCATAGTTTCGAGCTCAGCTGGTGTTGTGGGCAGTCCGTCTGCACCACTGTTGCTTCGGGTGGCAGGTGCCATTTTCTTCAATAATAATTATCAAAGGTTAATTTGGCAAACATTTATACAATACAAAGCATAAATAACAAACCAAAGCATGAACACAATAATCAACACCATATCATCACACAACATACCAACACATCATACATAAATATAAATAGGAATCAACACAACATCACCACACAAATATACAAACCACAACACATGGAGTAAGCAATAATAATCATAGACAACAACATATTTCACCATAATAATAAGATTTTTCATTAATTTCAATAATGTCAGTACAATGCTTGTTCATAATACAAAATGGAGAATACATTTCTCATACAATACATTGCTTTTGAAATAATAAACCATCATATCATACGCCGTAATACCCGTACGGCTAGGCAAAATGCAGACGAGTGTCATCACCCGTGCTGTACTACCATAGTGCTGCTAGTATATACATAACCTGGTGCGTCTTCAGTGCATCCCCAATATATCCTACTGTGGCGGTGGCGGGGGGTACTGGTACTGCGGCGCGTGCGTACTGATCGTCATACTGATCTTCATGATACGCTCGTACAAGAAATGTCGATGCGCAAAGTGCGCATCCCCTGTGATACCGCACTGAGCGTCCAGGCTCAGCAACTCCTCCGCGTAATGCGCCAAAGCATCCCGCGCATCTATCATCCTCGTCCACATCAGACGTGTCTGATGCTCCACCTGTGTTACGGTGCGCTGCACCGTATCAGCGAGAGTCTGAAAATCCCGCTCTAGTGTGATGGCAGTGGACCATGCTGGTCCAGACAAGGGTGTCGTCCTGGGTGGCTGGGATGGTCCGGGTATGTCTGGGTGTGTGGATGGGAATGGCCCGAAGGGGAATGGTACTGGTATGTGGGGCAGTAAGAAACTGGGTGGTCTGATGGAAAAATGGTGTGGCATCAGATAAGGGTCCCCTGCACCTAGAGGGTATGGTGCAGGTGTCATACTGGGTATGGTGGGGATAGGTATAGTCATGGCAATGGTGGGTGGTGGCATGGGCTCAGCTAGTGGGGCTATCAGTGGCTCAGAAACAGTGGCCCACTCTGGAGTGGACACCACTACAGGGGGTGTGGGAGGGCTCGCAGTGGCGAAGGCCTCCAAGCCTGCCCTATGTAGCTCGGAGCTACGGGCGGGACTACCCTCGTGTATGAGTGCTGCTGGTGCTGGCTCCTCATGGGGTATAGGCTCGGGTGCTGGTGGGGCTATGGGGTCCGCTGGGGCGTCCTCTAGCATGGGAGCCACTGGCTCCTCCTGGGCAGCCTGAATCTCGGGCACCAGCATGTGCCCTACTGAACCTACCGACTCGTCATCTGAGTCGTCGGATATCCATCCGTTTCTTCCACGGGGAATGGGTAGGAGTCTCATACCTGCCGGTACGTGGATGTGGGGTACCGGTGCCGGCTCGTGCTCGGCGTGAGCCTGGAAAGGAGACTCTGCTGCGTCTGACTGGGCGGGAACTGGTCGCGAAGGACCGGCACAGCCGTCAGGGAAGTCCCTGATGGCACGAACGGGGCGTACGGCCAAAGGTGCGGCCGGTACGATGGGCTGTGGCGCGTCGATCACGGCCGGTGTCCAGTCAGGATCCTCGCTAGGATCTGTCTCGTCTGAGTCGTCGTCTGACCCTCCTGCGACGTCCATCTCTACGTCGTCTTCCTCTGCATCGAGTACAACCAACTCGACTGGCTCTGGTGGAGGTGCGGGTATAATCTGGATACTGCTGTCAACACTAGGTGCTATACTTCCCGCGTCCGACATCCTGGCAAAAGAACCGTACATGTATATATGATTTATTTAAATTAGACAGTTATGGCGTACTCTATAGTAACCTTCCTAACTTCTAATTTCTACATTACAATACTCGTGGCTGGCTTGGTCGGAATCTCCTCATGCCCAATGCTTCTTGAAAATTACTTTTATTTTAAAACCATGTACATTTTCTTTTAAAAACTTTATCTTTAGAACCAAATCCGGTTATAGTCTAGTTTTTAAAGAAAATACTCTAGTTCGCTATAACCTTGGCTCTGATACCACGTTCTGTCACACCACGACAAAGGCGGAAACACGTGGCGCGACGGTTCAAAAGCATAAAGTCAAGGTTATGGCTAAACACAAGTAATTTAAAGAAAATGGGTCATTTATTATGACGTCGAATTAGTTTCAAACATTACACAAAAGATAATTGTTTTTGAAATAAACTTAGAGGTTTCTCAAATATATCCCAAATGCCTTGGGAAATAAAGGTGAAACCCCACAAAAGCTCGACGTTTGCATTGGAGATTTCCCGACCCTGCCTGCTTGATCTTTCATCTTCTAATTACCTGAAAGATATGTTTAAAAAGTTTCGTCAATATAAATATATTGGTGAGTTCACAGGTTTTCAGTTTCTAAAACTTGAATACTTGGGAATACCATGTTATGACAATATATAGGAGTTGCAAATTCCTTTAAATCTACTTGAGACTATAATCAAACCAAGACATATAATAATTGTGCCCCGCTCCAAGTCGTTACTCGGTTTCCCACGACTTAAGTTCAGAATATTTGCACCCCAGGCATAACCTAATGCATAATCGACGCTATCGATTAGGGGTGGGCCTTGTCAGGCACCAATAGTACTATTCGAATATTCCTCCGGTTTCAATTCCCTGAACAAATGATTATAGAGGCGAGGACTCAACCCCGAGTGGCGGTCACACCTCAAGTATTAAATCCGTCAAACACTATCCCTAACATATCTTTCCCCCGGAAAACGTAAAAATAGTTTAAAATGGGGCCGTGAAACTCACCTGTAACTGCGTCTGGCTCAATGAGGTGAATAGCAAAGGGTGGTCTTGCACCTATAAACGTCCTAAACGTATAAGTCACTATTCCTATAGTGTATGTGTCTTGGCAAGTTGTACACCCAACTCCCGACCACAAGTTGTTCCAAATCCCGTTTAATTATGCGTGTATCCTAGGTGTTGTTGGCGTTACATTACCTTTTGTGTAACAAGTTATATATTACTCTTGTTAATATTTCCATAACTTGTATCTTATTATCATCGACTCGACTTCACTTAACATATAATTATTTTCCCATTTAAATAATTATACTTAAGATCGCATTGCTCGATATAATATATAATTCAATCCTCGACCCGACTCACTTTGCCACACATTTGTTTTCCCATTTAAACAAATATGCTAAGATTTTGTCGTTCGATCGTATATTCTTAACGTCCGATTCAACTCACCACACCGTATATTTATTTTCCCATTCAAATAAATATACTAGGATTTCGTTGATACGACATACACATATATATGTCCTTGTCTTCTCGTCGCGGCTTTCCTTCCCGCACATCTACTTTCCCATTAAGTAGATATACTAGAATTTCGCCGAGGCGAGCGTACAAATATATATAAATGTGTGATTTTTCTTGTTAAGTATATACGTTTGTTTTAACGTCTTATTTGTTTACGTCAAGTGTTTCTCCCACGAATTAATCCTCCAACACTTAGGAAAGTGTTTATTTATTTTCACCCAAGGTGTATATATATATTTTACCTCTTAAAATATATATTTTTCTTATCTTGCCGCAATGGCATTTTTCTCATATTTTTGTCCGGTTATGGTTCGTTAACGCGTTTTAGTTCGATATCTTAACTCGATTAGTTAATTTTTCCAAGTTTTTCCCAACATGTATTTTATAGAAATATTTTCCATATTTCTTCCTATTTTCACATGTTACTTGGATGGTTAAAATACTTATGTATTTTTAACCCAACTTGTTAACTTAACTACAAAAATGTTTCCAACACTTTTATATTCCCATTTATATAAAAGTATTCATTTTTGTATAAGTTTCCCAAGTTTGTTTAATATTTTTATAAAATCTCTATTTTATAAAAATCCTTATGTTAAAACCCTTTATATTTTTATAGCTTTCAAAAATACACTTTTGTACAAAATACCCAAGTATTTCTACTAGTATTTACAAAAATCATCCTTAGACTTTAATACTTACATTTTTGACACCAAACTTTCCATACTTGTATTTTTGGACTAATAGTTTCTAAAATGTTCATTTTAGTCCCTTAACTTTCAAAGTTACAACTTTAGTCCCTTAACTTACAAAAGTTGCATTTTTCTATTCTAACTTTCAAAGTTGGCATTTTTCACTCAAAATAGTTAACTTTGAAGATTCAACTTTTTATTGGTAAGTTATTTTTGTATCAAAACACTTATGTTAGTCTTATATTCCATATGGAAGACTAATTATATGTGTGTTTTATGTATTTGTCCATTTCTTCAAAATATCATCCATCCAAGTGAGTTAACTTTAATTTTCCATCTTATTCATTTATGAACTTCTAACATGTTTTACCACATATTATTACTTAAATGATCATAATAAGATGAATTAAAGTTAGTTTTATCATATTCAAGTTCATCTCAAAATATTAACCAAGACATCATCCTACTTAGTCTTACATGTAAAATTTATATATTTTCAAGACTAATATATCATCATCATCAAATCCATGGTTTATTTCTATATCTTTAACCTTTCATTTTACACATGAAAACCTATTAAAGATTATGTTCAAAACCATTTTTAAACCCTTCATGTACAACTTGCTACTAGGAACACATACATGAAAAATAACAATCAAAAACAAGATTAAGAGGCTTACTACTAGCACAAGGCTAGGGAAGACAAAAACCTTGAATTTGAGGGGGGTTTAGTGTGTTCTTCCTAGTGGTTTAGCTCCAAGCTCTTGAAACACACAAAAGGGGTTTGGATGATGGATGATTTTAAGTATTTTGGAGATGTGAAACTTGAAAGAACAATGTATAAAGGAGGGGTGAAACCCACGGCTTCAACAAGAGGAGAAAAGGAGAGTTTTGTTTTGTTTCTTCTAATGGTTAACACATGTATATATAACCTTATCACATGTAAGCTTCCTTGGATTTTATGATCATTACTAAGATATGAGAGATATGTATTGTACTAGAGTTGATCTTGGATGAGTGTGGAAGAGGAGTGGTGGCCGTAAGTTTTGAGAAGACAAGAGGGGTGGAGTGCAAATCTTGGCTAATCTTCATGCACCATCATAATCCTACTTATAAGACCTTTCATCCATGCATGCATACTTGTGTCATGATGGTTAAGAGTGTTGTCTTGGCCTTTAGTGGCCTATGGCCGAAAATTTGGCTCAAGGGGACAAGAATTGAGCCACTTTTGTACTAGTGTTCACTCATGCTTTTCTTACAACTTTTGGCCTCACATGTGTGCATGCTTTATTAGGTTTCTAGATGTTAATTATTAAACATAAAATGTGAGTGTAATAAGGCTCTTAGGCCGGCCCCAAGTGGGTTTAAGTGGGGTCTACAACTTCAAATATTTACCCATTAATTGTTATGTTTAATCCCCCGTCGTTCGGGTGTCGTTCGGGTATTTTTCGGGTTTTAATCACGCGTCATCCGGACATTAAATATACCTTAAATAACACTTAAATATAGTCTATTTTAAGCGTTGATTGATTATTTAGGCTTTTACCGGGTGAAATTACGAGTTATACGCGTATCGGGTGCGATACGCGCACTTTATTCGTTACCGGGAGATTTGTACAAGACGTTTTCATTTATGGTTTTGGAGTTCCAAAACTCATTATATCTTATGAAAATACCCTTTATTTTATATCCTGGGTGTCCGGGATTCGTTTCGTTTATTTAATTATTACCGGGTAATTGCCAACATCCGTACCGGATAGTTTATTCGCACATGATCCAATCATGCTTTACCATTAAACGTATGCATTCCTATGCACTATTTGGAAATTGCTATTCCCTAAGGCCTTGATAATTAAATCACACATAATTGCATTTAATTACGTTAATCATATATTAATTAATTGTACGGAATTACCTTATTTTTGCCGGTTGTTACACAGATGTAACTAAAATACCTTTTTTTGTGAAAAAATATACATGTAGCAGCACATTGGTAAGACACTCAGTTTATCTGTGTGTCCTAAAGCTATGAACTGCCTTTGCAAATTTTCCAAGTTTCTTAGAAATTCTAGAAAATATACTAAACACTTCCCAAATATGGTTATGTAAAATTTTGACATTAAAATTATACAAAATGTGAACAATAAAGATGACACATAATAACTCCAATAATACAAAAGACTTTGAATATGATTACAAAGATCACAAAAAAAATTCATACTCTCCTTCAGATTATTAACACAACAACCTGAATACAAACCTCGCACTACGAACAAACTACCAAGATTCAATCACATGATGAATCTGATTTGAACAGTGAAAGAACCAACGAGAGAGAACAAAGATCTTTAAAAAGACTCAAAGACAAAAATTATAGAGAAAACAGTAAAGCTTTTATCTTAAAAATGTCACTATTTGGGAAATGTTTAAGAAGTTCTAGATTCGCTTAAAAAAACTTGGTTTGTAAACACAACAAAAACTTCTAGATTTAATTATTGAAAACCAGAAAAAGTATCAAAGAACGAACAGTCAAATAACATACATCTCAACTATCTAACAACCACCCCTAACAAGCTAGACAGATTACAAAATGTAACCCGATCACAAACAATAACCTCAAACACCCAGACTCAAGACTATGAATCTACAGATACACAATTATGAAAAACATAGCTTTTAGAAAGAGAGAAAACGAGAGAAAAAATGACTACATAATTCTCAATAACACAACTAGATCTAAGAACTAACATCAACAATGACCATCAACTTGAAGATCAAACATATTAAGAACAAATCTAGCTTCAAATGTGTTACAAACATTTTTAAAGGAAAACAAAAGAAAATTTAAAAACTTATTTGAAAACGAATAATCATCAGAAAACATATTCTGATTAAAACAACTGAATCACAATTCATACAATTCAGCAATTATTTTAGAACATCTGAAACATTTGAATCTTCGGACCCAACAACATTAACAAAGTTATTTCAGACAAATAAAAAAAAAAATCATATGACTTTTAAGGATTTAGAACCAAATCGACAATATTCGTGAAGAACTTAAAAGAGTAATTTGAAACATGTAAAATCTTTTATAACTTCTCAAATAAATGGATCACCTGATTCAATAGGACTATGTCACACCCTCAAAATCCACTTGCAGAGTTTTACCGCGAGGCGCATGACAAACCAGGATCCAAGTCAACGATCACAATAAACAAATCTAAATGAACATATGCAATTTCAAAAACATAGTTTAAATCCCCAAATACAGCGGAAGCTTATTCTCAAAACATAATCCAAATGTAAACCCAAATTATTCAATGTTTGAAAACCATGCAATCCTAACTAGACGCTGTGCAGACGCGTGCGCCCTAGTTCCGTAGTGCTACCTTAGCGACCTGAGAAAACATGTAAGAGTTACGTCAGCACAAAAATGTTGGTGAGTTCACAGGTTTTGTAATCAAAGCATCAAGTTCAACCTGTCCATACTATATCAATTTGCAAACCAAAGTACGCTAGCTAGGCGTATGTTTTGTTACATCTACGATTGGAAAACCATTACTAACTCGCAAACCAGATGTTGTGCCCGAATAGTAAACCTGTTCCTGTTTGAGACAATATGCACTCGCCCGGCCCTCCAAGCCGACAAGCGGGGTTGGTTACTCCCAATAGATCTATTCACATTTCCCCGTTGTGCTAACCCGCACATTCATGATTTCCCCCGGGACTTCCAAAGATCGTATAGTAAACCATAGAAACCCATAGTATGACAGTTGTTACCAAAACATAAGTTTAACACATGTTTTCTCCCCCAAAAAGTGAAACCAGTTAAAAGAGGGGCCGTAAACTCACCTTAGGTTGCGTTACTTCGTAATATGAGTAAAATCAGCAAGCTATGCTAGCCCCGTAAAGCGGCGACCTAACATATGACAGTTACAAGTACTTAGACTAATAACCCGTAGGTTAGTTAGTCCCTAGATGTCCAGACCATAACCAAGTTCGTTTGAAAACACCGTGACTGTTAAATTAACCCAATGTACAAGACTCGACATCCCATTGGTGACCCGAGACTCCCCGTGTTATCCTTGCACTCTCAAACATACAATCATGCAATCACACTTAACATACGTTAAAATCCAACAAGTTGTAGCACGTAGTTCAAGTATCACGTAAATAAGTCCGAGCACATATTACCAAGTTACTAGGTATGTTACGGGGTTCCTAGCATGTTCCTAGGTGTCCAATCGGGTCCCGAAATGCTAAATTACACTTACAGCAGCAGTACAGGCGATTAGGAAAAGTCAACTAGTGATTACGTAGGTCAACAGGCATTTAGGAAGGCTAATCGCCTATACTATAGGCGATTAGGGTCATACGGTATGCAAATCATGAGTTGATAGGCGATTACGTCGTAAGGCATGCAATTCAGGGCTTAACTAGCATTTAGGATCGTAAATGCATGAAGTAAAGGCAAATAGGCTCCTATTCGCCTATACTATAGGCGATTAGGGCATCCCATCAGGCGAATAGCCTCCTAATCGCCTATAGTATAGGCGATTAGGG
The DNA here is from genome assembly GCA_030844895.1 of Ambrosia x helenae. Classification (NCBI taxonomy): domain Eukaryota; kingdom Viridiplantae; phylum Streptophyta; class Magnoliopsida; order Asterales; family Asteraceae; genus Ambrosia; species Ambrosia x helenae. The sequence continues at coordinate 16,989,810 of CM061225.1, read as the reverse complement.
TTCCTATTCGCCTATAGCACAGCTGTTCCGGTTTTTCGCGCGTTTAACACTCCAAATCAAATCCAGAACGTGTGTAAACATCAAATATCAATCAAACAACCATATCAAACATATTTCAATCAAACTCCTTCGTTTAACCTCGTTCTATCAGCCCTGCATGCAACCATGTATCCCAAAAACAATACACATAGCATGAAACATCACATTAACATGCATAACCGTAACCCTAATGAACAATTACTCAGATTTCATCAACATACTATCATTATTAATCTGTAACTACCTTAATATCATGTTACCAATCCTTCTTGAATCACAAAAACCCTATCTTTTAATCATAAACACACATACAACATGCATAATAGTTAGAATCCAATTAACAACGATTATTAACGAATTTCAGAAGACACATACGTTTATAAACAGGTCTGGACCATTAGGGATTCAATAAAAACATTATTAAAGATTGCATGAATGAAAACCACACCTTAGATTTATGATAGATTGATGTAATAGGCTTGAAATCTTGTGTTTTGATCCAAAATCGTGTTCCAGAGGTTGTGTGTGTGTTGGGGCGAGTTGTGGGACGACTAGGGTTGTTATAATGAAGTTTAGGAGGTCAAGTATTGTATTTATAGGCGTTTTTAGTCGTCCAGCACGTTATAGGCGATTACGCAGCAGCATCAGGCGAATAGGGCTCCTAATCGCCCCTAGTATAGGCGATTAGGGCCTATTCGCCCCTATTGGAACCCTACTCGCCCCTCCCTATAGGCGATTACAGATCCTAATCGCCTATAGGGTCTGGTTCAGCACATTTGGCGCGTTAAACTCCGTTTTAACATATGTTAACACCTTTTCACATACCGACAAGTCACATAATGATTGTAAACACATAATACTTGCAAACAAACACATTCACACTCGATCACCAATTCCCGGGACTCGAGACGTGTATGTTCCCTATGCTCTGACGATTCTACGAATCGTCACCCTTTGTACACTTGGTTAAGGACGGACATCTAATGAGCCTCTAGACTAAAATCTAATGATCCTCTATACTAAACTAACAGTTCCCGAACCGTAACACGACTCAACTAACCCAGTTAAGTATAATATACGCGTGACTTGCTAAGGTAGACTTTAATCTATACAACGTTGTTAACCAGAATTTGCCGGGTGTCACATCATCCCCACGTTAAAAGAATTTTCGTCCCGAAAATTGCACAAGTACCAAAAGGAATAACAAAGGAATAACAAAAGAAACAGATAAAAGGTAGAAACCAAGAATGAGATTTACCCGAGTTGTCACATCATCCCCACGTTAAAAAGCAATCTCGCCCCGAGATTCATTCAGCTGCAGTGGTAACATATCTCGATTCGAACGCTTCCTTAGGAAAGAGATGAGGATACTTAGACTTCATCTGATCCTCCCGTTCCCAAGTGTACTCTGGTCCCCGGTTCGAGTTCCAGCGAACCTTAACAATGCGAATCTTGCTATGACGTAGGCTACGAATCTTGTAGTCAAGGATCTCAACAGGTTCCTCCACAATCTGAAGACGGTCATCCACCTTGATCTCTTCCAGTGGTACAATAAGAGACTCGTCCGCCAGACACTTCTTTAAGTTGGACACATGGAAGACGTTATGTACGTTGCCGAGCTCCGTCGGTAAATCAAGACGATATGCCACCGGTCCAATTCGTTCCAGGATTGTAAATGGACCGACATACCGAGGGTTGAGTTTGCCACGCTTCCCAAAGCGTATGACGCCCTTCCACGGTGAAACTTTCAGAAGTACCTTGTCATCAACTTGGAATTCCAATGGCTTGCGACGCTGATCGGCATAACTCTTTTGCCGATCCCGTGCCGCTGCCAACCGGTTACGAATCTGTATAATCTTTTCCGAAGTTTCGTACACTAGCTCGGGCCCAGTGAGTTGACTCTCACCCACCTCAGCCCAACAAAGAGGAGACCGGCATTTCCGCCCGTACAGTGCCTCGAACGGAGCTGCCTTGATGCTCGTGTGGTAACTGTTGTTGTAAGAGAATTCTACTAACGGTAGGTGAGCTTCCAAACCTTTGCCAAAATCGATCACACATGCTCGCAGCATGTCTTCTAAGGTTTGAATCGTGCGTTCACTCTGACCGTCAGTCTGTGGGTGATAAGCCGTACTCATGTCTAGATGGGTATCCAAAGCCTTGTGCAAAGACTTCCAGAAGTGAGAGGTAAAGTGGGAGTCACGATCCGAAATGATGGAAACCGGCACCCCGTGCTTAGAAACAACTTCCTTCAGATAAAGACGAGCCAAACGATCCATGGTGTCGGTCTCCTTAATAGCGAGAAAATGGGCTGATTTCGTCAACCGATCAACAATCATCCATATCTTATCATTCCCGCTTGATGACTTAGGTAGTTGCGTAACAAAATCCATTGTAATCCGTTCCCATTTCCACTCCGGAATTTCAGGTTGTTGCAAGAGACCCGACGGTTTCTGGTATTCCACCTTGACCTTAGCACAGGTCAAGCATTTGCTCACGTATGAGGCTATATCCGACCTCATGTTTGGCCACCAGTAAAGCACCTTCAGATCTTGGTACATCTTATCCGAACCAGGATGAATAGAATACCGGGACTTGTGAGCTTCATCTAAGACAAGCTCCCGAAGTCCCCCGAATAAAGGAACCCATATGCGTTCTGCGAAGTAGTGCAGACCATCAGGCCTTCGCTCGAGGTGCTTGTCGGCACCGTGCATAGTCTCAGCTTTAAGGTTTTCCTCCTTCAAAGCTTCTAGCTGAGCAGAACGGAGTTGGTCAGGTAGAGAGGAATGAATGGTGAGCTGCAACGCCCGAACGCGACGAGGATTAATTGATTCCTTCCTGCTCAAGGCGTCTGCTACTACATTCGCCTTGCCAGGATGGTACTTAATGGCGCAATCATAGTCGTTCAGGAGTTCAATCCAACGACGTTGTCGTATGTTCAAATGTTGTTGGTCGAAAATATGTTGAAGACTCTTGTGATCGGTGTAGATGGTGCATTTGGTACCGTACAAGTAATGTCTCCAAATTTTCAACGCGAAAACCACTGCACCCAACTCCAAGTCATGGGTGGTGTAGTTCTTCTCGTGCACCTTGAGTTGACGAGAAGCATACGCAATCACTTTCTCGCGATGCATCAACACGCAACCGAGACCATGAATAGAAGCATCACAGTAAACAACGAAATCATCAGGGCCTTCAGGCAAGGACAAAATAGGAGCAGAACAAAGTTTAGACTTCAGTTCTTGAAATGCCGACTCTTGTGGTTCACCCCAGGCGAATTTTCTATCCTTCTGAGTAAGAGTGGTGAGGGGTTGAGCGATCTTCGAGAACCCCTTAATGAAACGACGATAATAGCCCGCAAGGCCTAGGAATTGCCGCACCTCAGTTGGCGTCTTTGGTGCTTCCCAGTCCTTGATCGCTTCGATCTTAGCTGGATCGACATGAATTCCTAGTTCATTAACCACATGTCCTAGGAACTGAACTTCGCGTAACCAAAAGTCACACTTTGAGAACTTAGCGTAAAGTTGTTCCCGTCGCAAAAGTTCCAAAACCAAACGCAGGTGTTCCTCGTGTTCGGTCTTGTTCTTGGAGTAGATCAGGATGTCATCAATAAACACAATGACGAACTTGTCAAGATATGGTTTGCAAACGCGGTTCATCAAATCCATGAAAACCGCTGGTGCGTTTGTGAGACCGAAATGCATGACCAAGAATTCGAAATGGCCATAACGTGTACGAAAGGCAGTCTTTGCAACGTCAGCTTCCCTTACGCGCAACTGGTGATAACCGGACCTCAAATCAATCTTAGAGTAGTAGCTAGAACCCTGGAGTTGGTCAAATAGATCATCAATACGTGGAAGAGGATAACGGTTCTTGATGGTCACTTTGTTCAATTCTCTGTAATCCACACACAATCGAAAACTTCCATCCTTCTTCTTAACGAACAGAATCGGGGCTCCCCAAGGGGAAGAACTTGGTCTGATGAAACCCTTGTCCAAGAGTTCCTGTAACTGACTGGAAAATTCCTGCATCTCGGGAGGTGCAAGACGGTAGGGGGCCCGAGCAATAGGAGCAGCCCCCGGTACCAGATCAATACTGAACTCAACCTGACGATGGGGAGGAAGACCAGATAAGTCATCGGGAAATACATCAGGAAACTCGCGTACAACAGGAATATCGTCGATCTTCTTCTCATCGGTAGAGGAAACAGATAAAAGTGCCAAAACGGCCGAATAACCCTTTCGAAGATACTTAAGGGCTTTCATGCTGGAGATGAGATTTAGCGGAGCACCGCCCTTGATACCGTACACAGAAAGGAATTCTCCATCAGGGAGGGGAATCCGAATAATCTTGTCGTAACAAACAATCTCAGCGCGATACAAAGACAACCAATCCATGCCTACAACAACGTCAAAACTACCCAACGATACCGGCATAAGGTCGATGGGGAACGACAAACCCGACAACTCTAGTTGACACTCCCGAAGGATACAAGTAGCTTCAATCTTTTTACCGTCAGCCAACTCAATTACATACTTAGCCTCTAATGGTACGGGTACTACATCTAGTAGTCGACTAACTTCCATAGATATAAAACTTTTATCGGCACCGGAATCAAATAAAACACTAACAGAGCGATTATTGAGAAGGAACGTACCGGTAACTGTGTTAGGATCCTGCCTAGCCTCTGCGGCTCCAATGACGAAGGCACGTGCATTCCTGCCACCGCCCCCGTTGTTCCCGTTACCGTTTCTATCTCTCACATCCCCGCCCTGCTTCAGTTTCGGGCACTCCTTCTTGTAATGACCAGTCTCCCCACAGTTGTAACAACCCTGCCTTCCCGTAGTTCCTTGAGTAGTAGGAGCCGAGTTAGTAGTTGGGGCCTGGGTCGATGGAAGTGTCGCCCGACAGTCTTTGGCAAAATGCCCAAGTCGCTGACAGCGATGGCAACGATTACGGTCGCAGTCCCCCTGATGATGACGCCCACATTTGTTGCATTTAGGTAATTTCCCCGCATAACCACCCTGTTTGGTACCAGAAGAAGAAGAACCCCCGCTATCGAATCTCTTACCCTGTTGTGCTGGCACAGATCCTTTCCCCTCATTATCCCATTTACGCTTGTTATTCTCCGGGGCCTTGACAGTCAAACCCTTAGCAGGCAAAATACCCTCATTCACCTTCAAGTTTGTCATCCTGTGAGCTGATCGGACCACCTCTGAGTATGTAGGAAGATTCCCCGCAGCCACCAATCCTGCGATCTCTGGTACTAGCCCCGAGATATAGTGTTCAATCCTCCTGAATTCTGGCACATGCAGATCAGGACACAGCACTGCCAACTCATTACGCCTTACCGTATACTTTTCAATCTCTGACCTGGTCATCTTGAGGTTCCACACCTCGTGCTCTAGCTTCTGAACTTCTTCCCTTGGACAGTACTCTCGCTTCAGTAGTTGAACAAAATTTTCCCAAGGCATAGCATAAGCCTCCCCTATACCCATATTCTGGGTGATGTTGTTCCACCAGGTCAAAGCAACATCCTGGAATAACGCAGCAGCATACTTGACTCGATCCTCTGGGAGACAGTTGCACATCAGAAACACTGACTCCACCTTTTCCAGCCACCTGAGCAAGCTCACCGCACCCTCAGTGCCAGAGAATTCCTGGGGCTTACAGTCCCGAAACATCTTGTAGGTACACATGGGTGGGGGTGGGTTAACAGTACCACCTGAAATGAAACGCATGAGAAACCACGAAGAATGTAAACAAGATTCACTAATGAGACAAAAGTGGATAAATCAACTTACCACCACCATTGTGCCCTAACTGGAAGGCAGCTTGCAGTAAGTTGTTCAGATCTTCCTGTGATAGGTTTACACCTCCACGACCACCACCACCACCACGGCCACCACCACGCCCACCAGCGCGGCCAGCTCCACGTCCTCCTCGTACTCCAGACATGATTCTGACAGAAAGAACGAGAAAATTTCAGTTTCACAACTAATGGTAACCACTAGCGTTCACAAGATCAAAGCTAGATCCAACCCAGGACTATCCATTCAAACCCAGAGCTCACTAGGGCTTTCATGCATTTCGGTTTATGATTTTGTGTGCACCCAAAATGATAAACCGCTCTACATGGTCCTCCAAGTGTTCTCCTAATTCAAAGTTCAAATCACCGGACATGGACTCTTAGCTATACACCGTAATGCTACGGTAGTTTATGGCAAGTGTTTCTATTGGAGTATGAAAGGGAGATGTCCAAGCCTTGGACAAATCTCAAGAGTACACTATTTACCCCAATATACCACACTGCCTAGAAAGAAAGTAACCCGACTTAAGATAGAACGGATGATGTAACATAGGAAGGTCAGATGATTTAAAGACACCCCGACAAGGCCATAAGTAATCCACCATAATGTTTAGTACTATGTGATCGTCTAGTGTGTGCGACTCGGCTATAGACTAGACTCTACATGCAGTCCTAGTTCACTATAACCATTGGCTCTGATACCAATCTGTCACACCCTCAAAATCCACTTGCAGAGTTTTACCGCGAGGCGCATGACAAACCAGGATCCAAGTCAACGATCACAATAAACAAATCTAAATGAACATATGCAATTTCAAAAACATAGTTTAAATCCCCAAATACAGCGGAAGCTTATTCTCAAAACATAATCCAAATGTAAACCCAAATTATTCAATGTTTGAAAACCATGCAATCCTAACTAGACGTCGTGCAGACGCGTGCGCCCTAGTTCCGTAGTGCTACCTTAGCGACCTGAGAAAACATGTAAGAGTTACGTCAGCACAAAAATGCTGGTGAGTTCACAGGTTTTGTAATCAAAGCATCAAGTTCAACCTGTCCATACTATATCAATTTGCAAACCAAAGTACGCTAGCTAGGCGTATGTTTTGTTACATCTACGATTGGAAAACCATTACTAACTCGCAAACCAGATGTTGTGCCCGAATAGTAAACATGTTCCTGTTTGAGACAATATGCACTCGCCCGGCCCTCCAAGCCGACGAGCGGGGTTGGTTACTCCCAATAGATCTATTCACATTTCCCCGTTGTGCTAACCCGCACATTCATGGTTTCCCCGGGGACTTCCAAAGATCGTATAGTAAACCTTAGAAACCCATAGTATGACAGTTGTTACCAAAACATAAGTTTAACACATGTTTTCTCCCCCAAAAAGTGAAACCAGTTAAAAGAGGGGCCGTAAACTCACCTTAGGTTGCGTTACTTCGTAATATGAGTAAAATCAGCAAGCTATGCTAGCCCCGTAAAGCGGCGACCTAACATATGACAGTTACAAGTACTTAGACTAATAACCCGTAGGTTAGTTAGTCCCTAGATGTCCAGACCATAACCAAGTTCGTTTGAAAACACCGTGACTGTTAAATTAACCCAATGTACAAGACTCGACATCCCATTGGTGACCCGAGACTCCCCGTGTTATCCTTGCACTCTCAAACATACAATCATGCAATCACACTTAACATACGTTAAAATCCAACAAGTTGTAGCACGTAGTTCAAGTATCACGTAAATAAGTCCGAGCACATATTACCAAGTTACTAGGTATGTTACGGGGTTCCTAGCATGTTCCTAGGTGTCCAATCGGGTCCCGAAATGCTAAATTACACTTACAGCAGCAGTACAGGCGATTAGGAAAAGTCAACTAGTGATTACGTAGGTCAACAGGCATTTAGGAAGGCTAATCGCCTATACTATAGGCGATTAGGGTCATACGGTATGCAAATCATGAGTTGATAGGCGATTACGTCGTAAGGCATGCAATTCAGGGCTTAACTAGCATTTAGGATCGTAAATGCATGAAGTAAAGGCAAATAGGCTCCTATTCGCCTATACTATAGGCGATTAGGGCATCCCATCAGGCGAATAGCCTCCTAATCGCCTATAGTATAGGCGATTAGGGTTCCTATTCGCCTATAGCACAGCTGTTCCGGTTTTTCGCGCGTTTAACACTCCAAATCAAATCCAGAACGTGTGTAAACATCAAATATCAATCAAACAACCATATCAAACATATTTCAATCAAACTCCTTCGTTTAACCTCGTTCTATCAGCCCTGCATGCAACCATGTATCCCAAAAACAATACACATAGCATGAAACATCACATTAACATGCATAACCGTAACCCTAATGAACAATTACTCAGATTTCATCAACATACTATCATTATTAATCTGTAACTACCTTAATATCATGTTACCAATCCTTCTTGAATCACAAAAACCCTATCTTTTAATCATAAACACACATACAACATGCATAATAGTTAGAATCCAATTAACAACGATTATTAACGAATTTCAGAAGACACATACGTTTATAAACAGGTCTGGACCATTAGGGATTCAATAAAAACATTATTAAAGATTGCATGAATGAAAACCACACCTTAGATTTATGATAGATTGATGTAATAGGCTTGAAATCTTGTGTTTTGATCCAAAATCGTGTTCCAGAGGTTGTGTGTGTGTTGGGGCGAGTTGTGGGACGACTAGGGTTGTTATAATGAAGTTTAGGAGGTCAAGTATTGTATTTATAGGCGTTTTTAGTCGTCCAGCACGTTATAGGCGATTACGCAGCAGCATCAGGCGAATAGGGCTCCTAATCGCCCCTAGTATAGGCGATTAGGGCCTATTCGCCCCTATTGGAACCCTACTCGCCCCTCCCTATAGGCGATTACAGATCCTAATCGCCTATAGGGTCTGGTTCAGCACATTTGGCGCGTTAAACTCCGTTTTAACATATGTTAACACCTTTTCACATAGCGACAAGTCACATAATGATTGTAAACACATAATACTTGCAAACAAACACATTCACACTCGATCACCAATTCCCGGGACTCGAGACTTGTATTTTCCCTATGCTCTGACGATTCTACGAATCGTCACCCTTTGTACACTTGGTTAAGGACGGACATCTAATGAGCCTCTAGACTAACATCTAATGATCCTCTATACTAAACTAACAGTTCCCGAACCGTAACACGACTCAACTAACCCAGTTAAGTATAATATACGCGTGACTCGCTAAGGTAGACTTTAATCTATACAACGTTGTTAATCACATGATTTGCAAACGGAACATACATCTCACACAAGATACAAAATACAAGGCTGTAAAAACTAAAAACATTTAGAAACAATCTTGCCAATACAATCTGTTAGAAGCACTCAAACCACAAGATACAACTAACCAGACACAAAGACTCTATAGGCCACACAAAACCATCAAGATACAGTTAAAACCTATATTAAAAAGAGTCACATGATTCACAACATGAAAACATAGTTACAGTCTCAACAAATCTGAAAAACATCAAAATCTCAAGATTTCAAAACCAGAATACAATCTTCTACATCGAAGCACACATAAGACTGCGACAACATGTACAATCATTAGAACCTAAACAGAAACCAACCAGAATTGTTTATAATCTTTTCTAACCTCTACGGTTCAAGTCATCAACAAGACAACAAACAATAACACTATCATGTTCTTAACAGATTACCAAAACCTACACATGTAGAATTTTATTCAAGAATCCTAGATCAAGTGTCAAAACCAGAGATTACAAGTGAAGACATACATCAATTGAAACACAAAATTGCCAAATCAAAACAACATGTTCCAATACCAACATTATCAGCCAAAAACAACTAATTGAATAAGAAAAATCACATGATTTCACAATTAGAACAACATCCCACAAGGAGTAAACAAGGCTGACAATCACAATTCAAATGACTAGACTAGAACACCTTTGATACTACGCACAAATTTAAACAAAAAAAAATAAGTGCAGCAAAAAATCCTAATCGTTAACAATGAACGAAAAACAATATGACTCAAATATCTAGATAAGACAGGATCCATGTCACATATCTTGTAAAGAACATAAAGACTAATTTGATTAGCTCAAAATCTTTGATTAGAATGAAAAACTCATTTATCTTTACAAAAACATGAACCAACTAGAAATGAATCATACAAAACAAACCAAATCTGATAACAAAGAATCACATAACTCTTTATCAGATTACAAAAAAAATAGCCAATTACAAAATTCTGGATGAATAAAAAAACACACGATTTTAACTAGAAAACCATTTTCCTTTGATACAAGAAAAACACGCGGCTGTACAATATTCAAGATATAACCTTGACAAAACTATTGGCTAAGCAAGTGAACCACAAGGGTCAACTATAACCATATTACAAGCAGGCCACAACAAAACCATCTTGATACGAGTTTATTTAAAGAACGGAAAAATCATCAAGACACCGGTCAAACAAAACCATCATTATATGATTTTACCTAAACTCATCAAGATACGGTTAAAGCCAATATTATAAACAAGAATCATATGATTCGAAACTTGTAAACAAAGTTACATAGCTAAAACAAAGATTTGAGAATACAACTAGATACTACTATTATTAGTAACATATATCAACAAATCCTCAACAAACACAGATTATCTTTATCAACCTCTCAACACCTCAACAAATATAGATTCTAAAAATAATAGAATCAAAACAAGCCAAGATTTCAGATAATCAATAAGTCATATGACTTATACAACTTAGACTAATAGTCCGAACACTTAAATCACACGATTTAAAAAATAAAAGTCACACAACTTTTAAAATCAGACCCATATCTAAAAAATTCATGTCAAATACAAACTGTTGAAAAAACTTTTTTTCAACATAAAAATTAATCTGATTAATAAAAAACTCTGATTATATAAACCGTTTTCAGTTTTTTCAAGAAACACGATTCAAGCAACCATAAAAGTAACGGACATACAGATAAACAAATACATAGCATTTGACCACATTGAATAGTTCTCAGTCCTTATACTTTTAACAGCCTCTATAGTCAAGTTACAAGAATCAGAAGCATGCAATACAAACAATCACAACAAATCAAGACATAAGCGAAACCACGTTAGTGTCCAGATCACAGGTTCATCACTCACAAGGTGCCTGTGCAAGTCTTAACGTGGAAGCCTTCTAAAACCTAAACTCTAAGACTCGGTCAATTGTCGGTCCAACTAACCCGGTACCAAGATTCTAGACACAACTGAAATAAAAGCAACAATAAAGAGATAACAGAACAATCTCACCAGGAGGGGGGACCCAAGTTAGGGTTCTCCAAACTCACAACCTGTACCTTCACTTAGGGTACAGAGTTGTGAGTGCAATTGAAGCAAAAGAAAATTATTCCAACTCCAATCACCAGCAAGCTTTCCTACAACAACTCCTTTTCAAGCTTTTATTATTTCCAACATGTGACCGAAATCAACTACAGTACAGGTAAAGACACAGACCCTTCACACAAAGATATAAGTCTTCAACCGTCAACCAGAAGGCTATGATATCAGATCTTCAATCTTCAACATCATATCACCAGATTTTAGAGCGAACAGCGGAAACAATAACACATGTACAATATTCCAAATATACCAGATAAACTAGTCAATCCAGACTTATACCAATCAGGTCAGATGGACGCAACCAGATAACACAAATCTGACAAATCTGGTCTTTTCCTTGTTAATTAAAAAAACGATCTTAATCACACCACAACAATAGTGTCACGATCCAGCAACAACAAAGCTATTGAAGACAGCCAACCAAGAACTTCACTTAGGGTTTCATTTGGTCTGATGTTAACACGAACCAGAATATAAAATGCAGAAACCTTGAAGCGGAAATTAACAGAAGTGGATCGACTACCAGGATCAGAACAGTTGCAGTCTGAGCAAGACGAGATACGACAAATCGATATTAGAGCCTAGGGCTCTGATACCATGTCAAAATTATACTGAACAATAATAAGAACAAACTCCAATCTTATTATTTAATCAAATCTGTACCAACTGTATGGAAAACATCAAGAACACAGTTAACAATCTCTGAACACTACTCTAAATGCTAGACAAAACTATGAACAAAGGTTTGATAAAGAAAGTCACAAATAAGAATGATCAGATTCAATATGAATCTACAATCACACAACCACATAATCAAACCCTAAATTAGAGAGAAAGAGATAAAACGAACTGTGGTATGACATCGACAACAAATGATATGTGAAACAAAGTCGATCTCTTCTTTGGAAGAACCCTAATCGCCTCTTTATCATATGTGTAGGAGAGTCGTCTTTGATTAAAGAGTAAGTTGTTCCTGACTCAGTTGTATGTGTGAGAATACGAGTTTTGATATATATGAAGGAAAACCCCAAATGACCTGATATGAGGGTTATATAACCCTAAGCAAGTCGGTGCTCCTTTTGACGAGTTGGGCCGACTTCTTTTGATGAGTTGGGCCGACTTATGACTAAAAATGAAACAAGCCAATAAGCCCATAAATATAACTTGTAGATCCAGTAGGCATAAACCAGTCCAGAACCCATCAACAGCTCGGTCCAACGATCCAACGAGAGTTTAACCTGCACAAACACTCATGCAACATGATAAAGAACGCTGTAAATAGGAACGAGTAATAAAATTGAACCAGGAGATACGCATACTCAACTTATAACAAAATGTCAAACAAGCAAAAAAAAAAAAAAAAAAAAAAAAGGTTTTGACACATAATATAAAGATGAGCAAATTCAAGCATACATGTCTTTTTTTATGAACAACTTGGTGTATAGATTACTCAAGAATATTTATGTACTCATCTTGGCAAGTCACTAAGTCAGGCTCATACAAGTCCTTTCCCCATACTAGTTTACAACCTAAAGATCAGCAGAAACCTAGTTAGTATTCTACTTTGAGCACAACTCAATACAACATCAACTATTGACCACTTTCACTAATTGCATAACTTAGCTTGGTAATCAAAATCAAACCTAACCAACCAATTGTTAGCATTCACAGTAAAATCTCCATATTTTCTTCATAATTACTCTAAAAACACTACATTTTCTCACTTCTTTCTATTTAATAATATTTATTTTATACTTTTATCATTACCTTTTCTCTCTCCTCTACTCACAACTACTTTCAAAAATATTAAAAAATTATGAAGGATGAACAGTGTCTCCTCCAAATTTACTGATGAACAGTGTCTTCTCTATATATTTTCTCTCTCCTCTACTCACACTATTATGGAGGCTCTCACACTAATTTTTTTTTTTATCAGCAAACAAACTACTTCCATTTCACCAAAATTGCACATACATACAACAGGCTAGCAAGATGCTAGACATAGTTTATACACCAAATACATCACCCATTACATAACAACTTACGAGATAGGAACATTAAAAGCGAGCCAATTCTCCCAACTCCAAGCATTTCTCTTCGCCTTATGTTTCGCCCATACAAAAATCATTGCCTGTGCTTCTCTGAATAACGCTTCCAAAACAGCCCTCTTACCAGAAAAAATCACGCCGTTTCTAGCCTTCCAAATCGCCCAACACATACCGACGATCACCAATCTGACCCATTTCTGTTTGTTCTTCTCAACGCCCATAGTCTTATGAACATTTAACATCATATTTATGGTTTCTATAGTTGTGGATGTCTTTAAAAACTATCATTTTTTTTTTATAAATTCCTATATGAACTCAAAAATCAACTTAAAACCATATAATAAGATAAATTTATGTTAGATTGTTAGATCTTAACCACTCAGAGATGAAGAAAAAGTATAATGCACTTATTGGGCCTCCAATTTTCTTCTTTAATTTTAGTACCTTTATCTTAAATTTCTTAGCTGTAAGTTGTTGTATTTCATGGGCCGACTTCAACCGTGCAAACATATCCAAAAATGTATAGAGTTCTTTTTGGCAGTGTTGATTCCTAAAGTGCTATAGTTGGGACACTGAACACTTTAATATTTTAAGTTCATTATTTACACATTTTAACATATTTTGGTATAAAATTTCATAATTTCATAATATTTAAACCACAACATACTATGAAAGAGAACTCAACTATTATTATTTATAAAATGCTAATATAATATCGAATCCCGGAGTCCCACCAATGGGGATACCCCAGTAAGGTCAACGCATGCATGCTTGCCTTGCGCCCATCCGAACACAAGAACGTCCGCTGGCCTCAAGGTGGACCGCCCGTCAAGTGGGTCCGTCAAGAAATTCACGGGAGCCTCTTTTTTGGCAAAAATCTCTGTCCTTCGTAACACATCCCATAGAACATCTCTAACCAGGTCATGTCTGTATTTAAAGCCTAGCAACTCCTTACAATGTAGGGCATGTTCTCCAAACTTGTCCAAGCGTGTTTTTTTACAGATCGGGCACGGTTCGTCGACGGGGAACATGGGAATCATCAGTCGGTATTGAAGGATCGCCCGATATTCGATAGCCGACATATGTTGCCCAAGTCCGTCAATTGGGAGTGTAGTGAGGAAATCTTGAGCATGGGCCTCCTTGAGGCATTCAAACACCGCTTTCTGGCGTGAAGACATGTTAAACTCCTCCTCCATAGTCTGCATGGCTTTACAGTTAAACTCACTCGCCAAGATTTTGTGAGGCTTTTTTGGGGCGGTGTCTTTATCTGTAAGGCCGCCCACATCTACTTTGGGGAGAGAGCTGCGAATGTTGTCCAGTGCGAGCTTATAATCATCGTCCATCCCAACCACCCCGCTGTTCCTTAATATGTGTTCCTGTAGCTTCCAGGACTGCGCCCTAGAAGCCACATACGCATAAGCGGACACATCTTCTGCCGAGCACAGGCCCAAGCCCCCTGAGCTGATCGGTAAGGACGCCAATCGCCATTGAAGATCCCCAAAAAATGCGCCCCCACAAACAACGATATCCTTAATAGCACCTCGGAGACCTTTGTCAAAAATGGATACTGCCTCCCCAACAAAGGTTGGTTGGCACGTTCGAAGCCCAAACAACAGTTTGGCCACACCCATACATGAGCGAAGCAATAAAGTGGATAAACATGAAGCGGCCTGTCTAGAGAACCAGCATGCGTTTGTGCCCTTCGCTTTTGATACATTTGGAGCGCTGGCCCCGCAAGCAATCAAGCTTCTCGAACGCGTGGAGAAAGTTGTGCAAAGTAATTCTCCAGCTGCTAAGGGCCAATGTTTTATTTTCAATAGAGTAAGTTTTGTAATACAAAAAGGGGTAGCGGCGCAACTTGTGGCCCGTTTACCAACGTATCACTTGTAATAGGCTGTATTTGATTAGTAGTTATCCTACCTTTTATCTTTAAAATATATATATATATATATCGAATGAAGAAGTTAATAAACAACGATCCACTCATGTAACATATGCTAATGATCATGACAATAGTAATCTTTGATCGTGTAATTTATTGGTGAAATTCACATTCACTCATGTAGTCTAAAATACATAAATCATTGAGTTTGTAGTTTAGTTAACTTTTTTTTTAACGTTGACTTTCATTAAACACAAGGGGAAGTCCTCAAAACGAGGACTAACACCCAAAAACCAAACCATGTACAAGGGATTAATACACCAATCCTCTCATTAGAGATCTTTGAATTGAGACCTATTCTTTAACCATAAAAACGACATAGTTTAGTTAACTTTGACCCAAAAAAAAAAAAGAATAATCATAAATAAGGTAACTAATATGATTCTTAAATATTATTTAAAACTTGATAACATTTTTATCAAATTATTCAGCATGTAACACATTTATATGGACTCCTCTGTAGTTGAAATATATATTCATGTACTAATAGAAAAATGGGTTGTTTCCGACAACAAAACACTTCGAAAATGCGTAGAAAACACCATTTTGTGCCAACATAGACACTTTAACAGTTAAATCATACTTATTAAAAAAATGCATTTTTTATTGGAAATAGGTAGGAAATTTTTGATGAATTTATGAGGAAAATGAAATTATATAAATAATTTAACATTAACATTTTGTCAGAAATGCATATAAGACTTAAGACCATTTTTCGAAGAATTTAAAGTTTGTTTATATAGTTGCTTCCTAAATTATGCCGCATAAGTATTTCTTCAGACATAGTAGAAATTTCTGACACAGTTTTTTTTTCTTCGAAAATATTCGTAAGGAATTTTACCCCTAAAATTTCTGAAATAGTAGTTTACACTATAGTAATTACGTAATTATTCTACAACTAAAATACAAGTTTAACAATATTTAAAAAAAAATGTCATTCACTTATCACGTTAAGAGCTGTTTGTAAGATAAGAACCATTTATACAAAAAATTTCATCTAAATGTTTAATACATTATCTCATTTTTTTTAAAGGATACATTGGGTATGTTTGGCAAGAAGCTTTTAAGAGCTTTTAGGTGCTTCAAGCTTCAAGCTTCAAGCTTTTAAGAAAAAGCTCCTACTTAATAAAAAGCCTTGTTTGGTTGAAGGAGCTGGAAGCTTTTAGGTTAGACAAAAAGCTCTACAGTGAAAAGCTACTAGTAGTAGCTTTTAAGAAAAAGCTCTACTAGCTACAAGCTTTTAGTTAGTAAATGACACAAATACCCATTCTATTTTAAAAATAAAATAAAAACCTTCTTTACAATCTTTTAATTATGACCATTTTGGTCATTTTATACATTTTATTAAAAGCTCCAGCTACTCTGCCAAACACCAAAATATATTTAAAAAGCTTCCAGCTAACAGCTTTCAGCTACCAGCTTGCAGCTACCAGCTTGCAGCTACCAGCTTGCAGCTTCCAGCTACCAGCCTCCAGCTAGTTTTGCCAAACATACCCATTATCTCATTTAATCTATACTGTATATAAATTTAATGCACAACAAAATCATTTAATGCAAAAGTAAAAGAAGTTATATTCATATTTATGTAAAGTACTATATTACTTATTTTATTTAAACAAATCATGCAATCAAATATTCCCTCACAAAAGCCACTCACTCATCCATCTATAGCTTTACTCTAGTGTGTAGAGTTGTCTTGCTTTGCTTTACTTCACAAACACTTTCTTTCAAATGGAGACACTATACCAGGTGGTAACAATGGTGGTGCTGGTGGTTCTCTACAGCCGTATCGCGGCTGCGACATGGTGTGTAGTCAGGAGCGAAGCCTCACGAGAGGCGTTACAAGCGGCTCTTGACTACGCATGCGGCGCAGGAGCAGATTGCGCGCCGATACAGGCGTCAGGATTGTGTTTTCTACCCAACACGATTCAAGCACACGCCTCATATGCCTTTAATAGCTATTACATGCGTCGATCCATGGCTCCTGGATCGTGTGACTTTGCTGGCACTGCCACCATTGCCAAAACTGATCCAAGTTAGTTTACTAATTTTACAGTTTTATCATTGTTTTTTTTTCTTTTACAATGACTTGATAAATGTTTGGTGTTTTTTTCCCCATGTTTTAAGGTTATGGATCCTGCAATTATCCAGCTTCTCCGAGGTTAGTGTTTTTTTTAATACTACAAAGTTAGATACTCACTAAATCTAGCCTTTGTTATTTGGTTTCCGAATTTTATAAATATTTTTATTTAGAACAACTATAATGGCATTTGATACTTTTGGCTACACCAGAAGCTATTCGTTTTTTTACCATAGTCTAACGAGTTATCCACAACAATAGTTCATCTACAGGGGGTAGGGGTTGGTTTTTGGTAGACTAGGGTTTGTAATTTAGAAAGGAGTGGCGGCGCAGCTTTTTGCCCATCTACCTTCGATTTTGATGTAACTTGACAAGTTTAAGAAATGATGCTAATCTGATTCATAATTTTTTTTAAAAAAAAAAATTATATGTTTGCCTATTTATATAATAAACATTTTCTACAAATCTCATAATTGGTTAAGATAAAGCTTACTTGACTTGTAAGTTAATTTAAACAATCTTTGTGCTGCTTACTTATTATTATTATTATTATTATTATTATTATTATTATTATTATTATTATTATTATTATTACTACTACTTTCTCCGTCCCATTTTAGATGTCATGGGCCCACAAACACATAGATTAAGGAAAATCTTTGATTGTATATTCTCTGAGTTGTAAAATAACAATAATATCCTCAAGTTATTATTTTAAATCTTTGATTGTCTTTTGTCTTTTACGGGCAAAACTGAAAATTGTTTAGAAATTGACATTTAATTTGGGACAACAAAAGGTAGCAAAATGGACATTTAAACTGGGACGGAGGGAGTATTATTATGTAATGTAGTATTACGGACTAGAAATTTATTTACTATATAACAAGTAAGAGCATTCACAACCCATCTATCAAATCCCCTCCATCAAATTACACTAAAAATCACTACCCCACTCCTAAATTTTCACTCTCCTAATTAAAATAATAATATTTTTTTCATACTTTTATCATTATATTTTCCCTCTCCTCACTCACAACCACTTACAAAAATATTAAAATATATATAGGGGTAAACAACGTTTTCACCAAATATTTTCTCCCTACTCTACTCACAACCACTCACACCCATCCTATAAAATTTCAGGGAACCCCACTAGGGGTGTAAACAAACCGAGCCCGAGCCTGACTGGGCTCGAGCTCGGCTCGTTATGGTTTTATGAAGCTCGAGCTCGGCTCAGTACGAGCCTACAATCTTGAGCTTGAGCTCGGCTCGCTAGCAAAATCAAAAGCTCGAGCTCGGCTCAAGGTGATTTGAGAACAATCTCAAACGAGCTCAAAGCTCGGCTCGAGATCGCAAAAGCTCGGCTCGCAAGTGTTATTAAATGGGCCTTATGAAATAAGGACTTGGGCTTTGGAGATGTGAGCTATAAATTATAAGAGATATATAAATAACTTATAATTATGTTTGGGCTCGTTTAGGCTCGCGAGCCCAATCGAGCCTTGTATCTAGGGCTCGAGCTCGGGCTCGATAACTAAACGAGCCATATTTCAGGCTCGACTCGTTTGAGCCTTTTGCCGAGCCGATCCCGAGTAACCCTCGAGCCGCCGCTACGTATCATTTACACCCTTAAACCCCACGGACGTGCTATTTAAAACCAAAAGAATCTCGTAGTACACTTCACTAGTTTATATTTCTCAAAATTGATAAAAGAGAAAAAGAATTGATAATATAAAATTTTACAGATAATATTTTTCCAAAGTAATGATTGCTTTCGTTCTCTTTACTTTTACTTTTCCATGAAAAAGAAAATAGAATAATCAAAGAATTCAAGTGAGCGAGGGATAGGGGGCGAGAAATGATATGATAGTGTTGCACGCAAGGGCCCACGTTTCTTTAGGTAGGCCCGCATTTCTTTGACCAGTCATTTTAGTTTTGGTGGAATGTTCTTTTATCTCATAGTTTTCAGAACCGGACCGGATGTCGAATCAGAGTCCCGGTGGTTTATCAGTCCGACCGGTCCAATGAACCGGCCCGAACAAACAAGCCAAAACCCCAAAAATTAAAAAACCGGTTTGACCGGTCGGTTTCCGATCCGACCGAACGGGTTGTTGGGTCAACACCGATCCATTGCACTAGCGGTCCGATATAGCAACCAGGACTGGCTGGGGTCCGTTTCTCGGTCGGACCGGCCGATCCGGTCCGGGTTTAAAAACTTTGCTTTTTATCTGTATGTCTAAAGTTTTTATTTTCTTTTCTTTTTATTCGTTTTACCGCTCACGCAAATAAGGGATTGTAGTAATGTTTTCAAAATCGGATCGGACCTTTCACCGGCCTGACCGGTCCGGCGAACCGGCAAAAAATCAAAAAAATTCTAACAAAATTTCAAAATTTCCGGTTCAACCTTTTTTTTACCGGTCCGACCGCCGGTTCACCAGCACAACCAACAGTTCGATGCATGTGAGATCTCAGGATCGTTTGAGGGAATGATTGAGAGAAACTAAGTGTTTTATAAACAAATAAAGTTTCATACAATTTACAAATGATGGGGTACAAGCCTATTTATACTTGGCTAATGGGTGTGTCTCTAATAGACATGACCCTTCAAACTATAATAACTACTTATAATTAACTTGTGACACAATGGTTCACTTATTTCTATTCTAGACTTAGGATATATAATATATACTTATGATAAATCAAATATTATATGCTAACATTCTCCCCCTTAATTTTGATTTATCTTCAATACTTTGCAGTGGGGTCTTGATCATCTTCATTGCGTCTTGCTTATAGCATTACTGGTCCAACTTCTTCACATTGAACTAGATGAGCTTCCTCTTTTTCTTTTAGTTTTGGACATTCGTGTTTGAGGTGTCCAAAATCATTGCAATTGTAGCATCTTATATAGCTCTTGTTTTGTTGGTACCTCTTGTTGTCTTTATTTCTCCAAGTCTTCCAATTTTTAGCTTTATCACGTCCTTGACTTGAATTTGCATGACCACAATGTTCACATTTATCTTCCTTGAATTTTCCTTTAGCATCTTCTTTGGTGAATAAGAGTTTACTGTGTGATTCACCTTCTTCTGGTTTCTTGATGCGTTCTTCGTATGCCTTTAGTCTTCCGATAGCTTCTTGAAATGGCATAGTATTAAGATCGGCAAACTGTTCGATTGCAGCAACAATTTGGATGTACTTTTCTGGTACTGAACTGAGTAGTTTCCTTACTAATATTTTGTTATCAATTGTAGATCCAAGATTGTTAGCTTGTGAGACAAGTTTACTAATTTTGCCCGTAAAATCATCTAGTGATTCTGAGTCTTTCATCTTTAGAGCTTCAAAGTCTGATTCGAGTGTTTGCATTCTTGCTTCTTTGACTCTGTCTGCTCCTACATATCTTGCTTTCAAATCTTCCCAAATGTCTTTAGCGTTTGTATGATGAGCGATTTGAAATACTAATTCTTCTGGCATGGCTTGATAAAGATAAGCAATAGCTTTGGCATTTTTCTTTGCATCGACTTCACCTGTTGGTTCTATTGCTTCCCAAATTCCATGTACGTTGAAGATTGCTCTAACTTTTACTGCCCAAATAGTGTAATTCGTCGGACTTAGAGTTGGGCATTGGAAGGTCATTGACGTTCCTTCTTCTCTTATGAATTCCTTAGTCATTGTTCGTGTCTTCTTTTTCTTCTTTCCAATATTGGTAAATACACTAACGTAACTTTAACTTCTTTGGTTTCGGATTGATTTGATATCAACTTTGCTTGTCTCGGATCAAATCAATATCAACCTTGCTTTGGATTAATTTGATATCAGCCTCAATGACTTCGGATCAAATTATCTTCTTCTGGTTTTTCGGTCGCGTAGCGAATCAAAACCTTAATTCCGAGAATAGTAACGGGGTCTTTCGGTCGTTTAAAATGAATCAAAACCAACTATTCCTTTTTATCACAACAATAACGGGGTCTTCGGTTGTGAGACAAATCAAAACCTACCAACTGGGTCTTTCGGTCGTCTAACAAATCAAACCAATTGTTGTGCGCCGAGAACAGTAACGGGGCTTTCGGTTGCAGGACAAATCAAAACCAATAACGGGGTTTTTCGGTTGTCAAGCAAATCAAACCAACTGTTCTAGGAACCGGTCCTTCGGTTGCGGGGCAAATCAGAACTGTTCCTCCCCTTTTTTTTTACTTTTCGTTTGATTGTGTATAAACGAATCTTCTGTGGATTTCGGTGACTCGCCGGAATCTTTCGGACTCGCCGGATTCTTTCTTTTCCGGTTTGTTCCTTCTTAAACGGTTATATTTTGTGTATTGATCTTCTAAATAATCCTGTTTTGGCCTTCGGATGATTGTTCCAACGAATTTCGATATACGGATTCTGTCTCTGTTTCGAAACAAAAAAAACAGGGGTCGGAACTCTTTCTTTGTTCTTCGTCTTCTTCTTGAAGTATGAAACAATTCGATTAACCTTTGCTCTGATGCCAAATGTGAGATCTCAGGATCGTTTGAGGGAATGATTGAGAGAAACTAAGTGTTTTATAAACAAATAAAGTTTCATACAATTTACAAATGATGGGGTACAAGCCTATTTATACTTGGCTAATGGGTGTGTCTCTAATAGACATGACCCTTCAAACTATAATAACTACTTATAATTAACTTGTGACACAATGGTTCACTTATTTCTATTCTAGACTTAGGATATATAATATATACTTATGATAAATCAAATATTATATGCTAACAATGCAAGCCCAGTTCAACCCATGACCCGAACCAGCCAAGGCACTGGGTCCCGATCTGATCGGCCGGTCCGTTCAACGTCAAGGTCTGAAACAACTCGATTGTAGGTGACACCGCCGCCACCCATGCTGGTAGTGGTCCCGTGAACCAAATTCTGGTTCTAGTTAACGGGCTGGTACTCGTGATTTCTCTCTCTTTGTCTCTATCTCTCTCTCTCATTGATTGTGGGTAAATAATAAGTGAAGTGTTGCCACCAAAAAAATGTTTCAGTGAATGAAATCAGTGAAATGATGTGGCAATATATGATTGGTTGAAATCAGTGAAGTTGAAAAAACTCACGGGTAGTGCCCCGTCCCCTCTAAGTAAGCTAAAAACATTTCATCTATACAACGTATATATGATGATTTAAAGTGTCTTCCAAAACTACTTATAGATTTAGATTGTTTATGTTGTATGAGACTAATATATTTTGTAAAATAAGTTACTACAATAACTGTTTTTTTTATAAGAACTAACTTTATTGTGGTTGAATTTGAATACTTAGTATTAACAATATTGTTTATAAATTCATAGCTCCAATGTATAGTCAAAGCATGTTCTCATACCAATTGGCTAACGTTATACTTATAATGTCCTTGTATTGATAGTAGACCTGGCAAAGTGGGTGGGTTGGGTAGGTTTGGGTCATAGGTCAAGATGGGTTTAGGTTAGGATGGGTATGGGTTAGGATGGGTATATAAAGAAAAAAGGTTAGGATGGGTATAGGTCAGGATGGGTTTGGGTCAGAATGGGTTTGGGTTATGATGGGCTAAAAATAAAAAATAAAAAACTTAAAAAACTAAAATTAAAATAGATTAAAATTAAAATAACAATAAAAAATAAAAAAGTTAAAAAACTAAAATAGCGACCAAGACCGTTTCGACCCGGTCGGGCCCGTTAGCGACCGGAACCGTTTCTACCCGGCCGGGCCCGGTAGCAACCTGGACCGTTTTGACCTGAACGGGCCCGTTAGCGACCGGAACCTTTTTTACCCGGTCGGCCCGGTAGCGACCAAGACCGTTTCGACCCGATCGAGACCGTTAGCCACCGGAACCGTTTCTACCCGGCCGAGCCCGGTAGCGACCCTGACCGTTTCGACCTGGCCGGGCCCGTTAGCGACCGGAACCGTTTCTACCCGGCTAGGCCCGGTAGCGACCAGGACCGTTAGCGACCGGAACCGTTTCTACCCGGCCGGGCACGTTAGCGACCATAACCCTTTCTACCCGGCCGGACCCGGTAGTGACCCGGACCGTTTCGACCCGACCGGGCCCGGTAGCGACCTGGACCGTTTCGAACCGACCGCGCCCGGTAACGACCCAGACCGTTTCAACCTGACCCGTCCCGTAGCGACCCGGACTATTTTGACCCGGCCGGGCCCGGTAGCGACCGGAACCGTTTCGACCCGACCGGGCCCGGTAGCGACCCGGACGGTTTCGACCCGACCGGGCCCGGTATCGACCCAGACCGTTTCAACCTGACCCGTCCCGTAGCGACCCGGACTGTTTCGACCCGGCCGGGCCCGGTAGCGACCTGGACCGTTTTGACCCGACCGGGCCCGGTAACGACCCGGACCGTTTCGACCCGACCGGGCCGAGTAACGACCTTGACCGTTTCAACCTGACCGTCCCGTAGTGACCTGGACCGTTTTGAACCGACCAGGCCCGGTAACGACCCAGACCGTTTCAACCTGACGCGTCCCGTAGCGACCCGTACTGTTTCGACCCGGCTCGGCCCGTTAGCGACTCGGACCGTTTTGACATGACCGATCCCGTTAGCAACACGGACCGTTTCGACCCGACCATGCCCGTCAACGACCGGACCCTTTCGACCCGAACGAGCCAGTCAACAACCCAGACCGTTTGCACTCGATCAAACCCGCTAACGACTCGAACCGTTTCGATGAGATCGGTCTCGTTAACGACCTGTGTTGTTTCGACATCGTCGTCTGTTAACGACCCGAACGGTTTCGAACCGACTGGGGTGATCAACAAATGCAAAAGATATAATTTTTTGTTTTTATTGACATTGATTTCTATGACGCATCAACTTAGGTGAGTTTTAATTTAGATTTGTATATGGTTATCTAAAAATACCCATCCTGACCCATTTGTTTTTTTTGACATACCCATCCTGACCCACTTACTTATTTTCTAAAATTAAAATTACCCATCCTAACCCCCTTGAAAATTATACTAAACCCATTTTAACCCACAAGGTCAAATTTTAAACCCAAAACAACCCAAACTCAAGTAGATGGGTTGAAATTGCCAGGTCTAATTGATAGTGAGCAATTTTGTTTACAAAAATGTATAGTCAAAGCATTCTTTCATACAAATAGACTAACGTTCTATTAATAATGTCCTTGTATTGATAGCGCGGCGGGTGGCATTATTATTCCTGGAGGAGGAGGTGCAACTACAACAAGCGTCACTCCGGCTACAAAAATCACACCCCCACCCTCATCCACCTCTACGCCGTTGTTTGCAGGTGCCGGTGGCCTAAATCCGTTTGGCATGGTACCTACATTAGCCACACCATCAAATGCTAGAGCTTTGTGTGAATTCTGCATTTTGAGAAATCATGTTTCAAGCATAATTTTCTCTGTGTCAACCTTGTGGATATTTTTGTAGCATAATGTGTTCTACAATTAGGAATTATTTAGGACAATTTTGTTGTAAGTTATGCAAATTATATTCTCATCACATGTGTTTTTAAGATACTTATTAATATTAAATTATTAATTTGTTAGGTAAGATACTTGTGAATTGTTATTATATTGTTGGTAAATTTCATCATTGAGTTTGATTCTATTGATATTTGTTAGAAGTATATTGCTATTTACTGAAAGTGATGTTATATTAAGGACTTTGAGCCGTTGGTGAGGAAAACATGTAGTGAATTTACAGGAAGCGGTTATCCGGAGGTGGTCTCTTAATGAATAAATTTAAAGCATTGAGGGAATCCATTACTATGTGGAAGGAAGAAGTGCTAAGGAAAGAAATGGAGGAAGAGAAATTGTTAAGAGGGGAACTTGAAAATCTAGATAAAGTGTTGGAAGACAGGAACTCATCGTAAGAGGAAACTTGGATTTGGGAGGAATGTACGAGTCGGGTTAGAGAAATTGAAGATTACAAAAACCGGGATTTGAAACAAAAATCTAGGTGCAAATGGACGATGTATGGGGATGATAATTCCTAATTTTTCCATGGAATCATCAACAAGAGGAAGGCGACTAATTCTATTTCGGGGTTAACGATTAATGGGATATGGGAGTCTAAACCTTCGATGGTTAAGAAAGCGGGTTTTCAGTTTTTTAGACAGAAGTTCGTGGAGGGTAATAGATCCAGACCGCTTTTGAATTGTCACGGAGTTAAGAAGTTGTCTGATGCAGAATCGGTGTCCATTATTAGACCATTTGAAGAGGGAGAAATTAAGGAGGCGGTATTCGGATGCGGGGATGATAAAGCCCCGGGTCCTTATGGTTTTAATTTTAAATCATTAAGCGTTTCTGGAGTTGTTTTTCAGGTAACTTTATGGAGATGATGCAACATCTTTATGATACGGGGGAGATTAGTACGGGAGTGAGTTCTTCGTTTATAACTCTCATGCCAAATTCTAAGTCTCCGGTTGACTTGACAGAGTATAGATCGATTAACCTCATTAATGTACTAAGGTTATTTCTAAGGTATTAGCTAATCGCCTAAAGACAATGATGGGTAACATAACTGAAGACACGCAATCCGCGTTTATAGCAGGAAGGTTCATTTTGGATGGACCTTTAGTGATTAATGAAGTAACAACTTGGGCAAGGCGTATGGGGAAAAGTATTTTTATGATGAAAATTGACTTTGAAAAGGCCTACGACAATGTTAACTGGGAATTCCAAATAGATATATTACGCCAAAAAGGGAACCCCCCCTAAGGGTCGAACCAGTTTCTTGGCTTTCAGTTTTCTATGGTTTTTTCCGTTTAAATGCGCTTTAACACATTCTAACAGATGAACATGCAATCCTAACATATGTTAAGTATGCCTAATCATATAAACATCATATAATCACGTATTTACACATTGCACATCATATGGGGAGCAATTCATGTTTGTCACTTAATTCAATTCATGTAATTTTACCAACAACGGGACTCAAGACTCGTGTGTGCATATGTTACCCCCAATGATCCTCCGAATCATTGAACCCTAGACAATACGTAATGTAAACCGACTCAACTGACCCTGTTAAATACGTTTGATAAATGTTTTTCACTAAGGTAGACTTATATGTTTGTAAAAGTATTAACCTGAATATGTTGGGTGTCACAAACATGGGCTGGGAGTTGTTATTCATTACTGAAAAAAATCGAAAAACCGTTAATAAATAGTCTATTTAAGTTTGTTAGAACTCTTACAGCGACAATGGATATGTTTCTGAAATAAACAAACATGAAGAAACAGATTAAGCAAAATAACCGGGCTTGTGTTTGACACAGATTCATCGTTTGTTCCCAGGGTACACGGTTCAACAGTGACGGTGCACTGCGGACTATCTCACTTGCCTGAAAAGAAATCAAAATGTTGTTGCTTCTGTGTTTGCGAGTCTATTTTTTTTTCTGTGAGTGTTATGCATTGTGTTTTTCACAGACCAAACATCTGCAGTTTATATAGGACTCGAAAATCATGAGTTTCAAGCTGCATTCGTGTCCGCAGGTCGTGCGGGCGTCGCGTTGGTTCAAGAATTTCCTCGAACTAGAACCCATTTTTGCACCCCCTGCGCGCGCCGATAGGTGCCCAAGTATAATGTGACTTAACATTTTAATCCTTCCAAATTAGTTTCACCTTATAAACTCATCAATTTTCCATCCCACAACCAATGTGGGACAACTCACATTCACTCAACTTCAACAATCGAGCAAACATTCTTTGAGCGCACATTTTTTCGAGCAAACGAGCGGTGAGTTTTTCGGACAACCATAAATTTGGAATGTTTCCTTTAATATTTTCGCTGTCTAGTGATGACTGAGATTCGACCATCCGAGGATGACACTAAGTCTGAGGTCCGATTGTTCGAGAATGAGGCTCAGGTTGAAGCCGGTGAAGCGATGAGCATACTACAAAGAACAATTGTCGCATTATTGCGTAGATTGATGGCAGACAGCTAATGGGAATAGGAAGTCAAGCGTGTCTTTTCAGGACTTAGGGTTTTACAATTAAACTTAGTGTTAAGTTATCATTGGGTTGACAAAGCCAGTAACAATATATATAATTGTATATATGTATATATTGAGCCAAACCTAATAGAGTGGTATGTATAAAACTATAAATATAATTGTAAATAATGTGTGTATATATAGGGGTTGTTTGGTAGCCTCTTAATGAGGCTCTTAACCATTCAACGCTGAATGATTCAGCATTAAGTGTGTTTGTTTCAGCTTCTGAATGGAATGGTTAAGTCTGAATCATTAAGATTTGGGATGTTGCTGAATCATTAAGCACTGAACTATTAAGCACTAAACTAGGCTGAACCTTAATGAGGCTTCCCTACCAACGCGGGACAAGAAAACTAACCATTAAGAGGTCCAACTTAATGATTCAGCACTTAATCAACCAAACAGCCCCATAATTATATATATAAGAAATTAATAAAAGTTATATCCAGCCGAACCGAGTCGAACGGACTTTTGCTCATACTTAGATCGTTTACAAACAGAACCGAGCCGATCAGCTCGTTTACAACCGAACGAAAAATCAAACAAGCATTTTCCAAGCAAATTTCAAGCGATTGACGAGTGCCGAGCGATTGACGAACGCCGAGCGATTTGAATAGCGGAGCACCCTACCACTCACCCTTTCTTTTGTATGTATATCACACGTATAGTGGTCCGTGGAGTAGTTTAGGGGCACTATCGTAAACTCATCTCCATAAAAACTTAAAAGGAAAGTCTCTGCTGAACCACTCGACCAAAACAAAACCCGACCCGATTCTTCTTCTCTCTACAGAACCAAACCACACGATCATCGTCTCTGTGTATCAATCAAATAGATCTGCTTGAAATTGTGTGTGTTTCCAAGCTGATCTATTCAACCATTTAACCAATTAATAATAATAATCCCATTCATTGTCCTCAGTGCATTTTATCCCAAAAGATGAATATATTCAGATTAGCAGGGGACATGACCCATTTAGCCAGTGTTCTTGTCTTGCTCCTCAAAATTCACACCATCAAATCATGCGCTGGTATTTTATTATTATTATTATTATTTATATTATTGTTTAATGAGTTGTTAAATTAGGGTTTCGATTCATATGTTAGTCTGTTAGCTTTTTCTGTTTGTTTACAGTGTTTATGTTTATTGTTTGGTCTGCATTGTTTCTAAGGCTATCTGAATTCATTTCATTTATGTAATTATGTATTTAAGTGTGAATGTATGATGTATCACTGGAATTGTTTTTTAAGTGGGTGCTACATTGTTTTAATGTAGTTATTAATAGAATTATAGTGGTTTAAAGGTTTAGACCTCACATTGTGTGTAATGTGCTCGAAAGCATTGTCGAGGCTTAATTCGTACATGGAATTAGTTCAAGTAGGGACCCATGAAATGCAAGCGGTTTTTCAGGAAAACCGCCTCTCCTCCACATGAGCTCAAAAATGCCCCTAATGCATGTATTGGGGATGCTTTAAGAGCTTCTTTAATTGGGAGGACTAAAAAACGAGTGCACGTGGGCATAGTTTAAAAAAACGGCCGAGGTGAGGTGGCAAGAAAATGAGTATGAGGCGGTGCCTCATGGGGTTATTTTGTATGTGCACCTTGTAGGGCTGAGGCGCTAAGAAAAGCTGCGCGTCAGGGTGCTTTGATGTGTGTGTTTTGATGTTTTAGACTTTTTGTGTCAATTCCAGACATTCCATGTCATTTTGATATGTGTTTTTGATGAATATGGTGATGAAATTAGTTGGTATTTTATTTCTTATAAGGTATATAATTTATATTTATTTTTTAATTCTACCTCAGTTCGCCTTGAGGGCTATGCCTCGTGAGGCTAAGGGAAACGGTCTCGGGGCTTGACTCCGTTTTTTAAACTTTGCATGTGGGCAGCTGTCTAAACGCCAAAAAAATCTGCCCCTGACAAAACCATTCCAAAACCACACTCTCTCTCTCTTCTCTCTCTCTCACACACACACATAAACCTGTTTAAGGGGGTTCTATCACAAAACGAGTCTCTCTTCTTTCTCGTCCACATCAAACCCTCTCTCCTCAAAAAGCACCCAAAAGCACTCTATTTGAGGGGCTCTGAAAACAAACGACACATTGGTGATTTGGTTTGTCATTCAATGCCTTCTGTAACATTTATAAACTTGTAGGTTGAATACTTTACTATCTACACTGTAGAGATCATAAGTTCATGCAACTGTGTTTGATCTTTAACTTTTGTGTTACGTGCAGGAGTATCATTGAAAACTCAGGAGCTCTATGCACTGGTTTTTGCTACTCGCTACTTGGATATATTTACTGATTTTATATCAGTATACAACACTGTCATGAAGCTAATCTTTTTAGGTAGCTCTTTCTCTATTGTATGGTACATAAGACGTCACAGGGTTGTTCGTAGATCTTATGATAAAGATCAAGACACCTTCCGCCATTATTTCCTGATGCTGCCTTGTTTGCTTTTGGCCTTGTTAATTCACGAGAAGTTTACTTTCAGAGAGGTATACATATCTTACCATTTAGATGTTACTTATTTCAGTTAAGTTTTATTCCGTTCACCTGACCCAATTCACCTAACAAAAGCCAATGTTATAAACTACGTAATTTTTTTACTGTTGGTTCCTGCCAATTGACTAGGATCCTGACTAGTGACTCTAAATTATGCCAAGTGATTTCTTTTTAGTTTTTATATTTCTTTAATAATGTGTTTAAGCAGATAATGTGGACATTTTCAATATATATGGAAGCAGTCGCGATACTTCCACAGCTTGTCTTGCTGCAAAGAACAAGAAATATTGATAACTTGACTGGCCAATACGTTTTTCTTCTTGGGTAATACACTTCTATAATCCCTTATAAATCTGTTAGTTGTAATTACCAGAGGTGGACTTATACACATTTAGGTGTGAATGGCGTCTATGGGTTGATTCAGGTTATGTTTCTTCTCTAGGGGAAAAAACAACACTTGTAGCCTAGTTGGTTGAGGGCCTAAAGTTTCTTATGGGAGGCTTGGGTTCAATTCCCACTAGCTACATTTGGAGGACATTGGTGGAGGGGAAATGAGGGATGACCCGGCCATTGGCTTGGGTTCGAGTCCTGATCCCGACCGGTTTCACCGATTATTTCACTGTCGTGCCTTCGGGCGGGTGAGTGGTTGGGTTTTTCCGGGAATTGGTGGCAACTGGTGGCCCGGGTACTCTCGAGTACCTGATTCGCCAAAAGGGTGCCTGAGAGTGCTCGGAAATTGATTCGTTGGCCGTTCAAAAAAAAAAAAAAAAGAAAAAGGGTCAAATCGGATAAAGAGGTTGAATGTCTTTTAACGTGTAATTATAATGCAAAAAAACTAAATTGTATAAAATTTTCTATGCAAATAGTTGGACTGTTTTTGTAGTAATACACTTTTTGTAACCACACACATAGACACACACGTATAATTTTGGACTGGAGGTGATTCCTTGTTTCCTATCAACTAGCTAAAAAACAAGCAAGAGCTCAACATCCTTTGCTGCTTAGATAAATGGAAATTCTAAAACATCAATCCTAGTTTGCATCTTAAGTTCAGATACCGGTGCACAATACATTTTTTATTTGTAAGAATTAAGATTAAGTGTTGGATAGAAACTGATTTTTATTGGACTCTGACAGAGCATACCGAGCTTTATACATTTTGAACTGGATCTACCGTTACATGACTGAACCACATTATGTCCATTGGATCAGTATGTTCTCTTCGTTCTCTCTATAAATTACACAAAATGAGGCTTAAATAATCCTTTAATATTTCTTTTCGTGTTGCAGCTTGGATAGCAGGGACGGTCCAGACGTTGCTATATGCTGATTTCTTCTATTACTACTTTGAGAGGTAAATGATGCTTGTTCTCTCATTTTTTTGTGCAACAAATTTAGCACCATTCACTAAGCCATTAAGGATGCCAAACGGGTTGTATTCATGGGTTGGTGGGTTGAACACAACACGGACCTGGATGTGAGATTTGAATAGAGAGAATTGTATAAACTTGATATATTACTAATGAAATCATCCAAATACAAATGAAGGGGTATGGGCCTATTTATACATAGTGAAAGGGTGTGATACCCTTTGATGAACCAACACAATGGTTCACTAATAATTGCCTAACTACCCATACTTAGGATATACAATAATAATACTAATTACATACTAAACTTAGGATAAAACAAATATTATGTCCAACATTCTCCCCCCTAATTTTGATTTATCCTTTCTTGCTTTAGAGTAGGGTTGGGTCTTCTTCTTCATGAACGAGAAGGGATACTTGCTCGTTCCTATCTTTCTTGTCTTTCCATTTTGTGCATTCATACGACAAGTGACCATAGTTGCCACAGTCGAAGCATCTGAATTTGCTTTTGTCTTTGTATCCTTGACTCATATTTCTCTCATACTCTTTCCTTTCTTCGCTAAAGTTTCTTCCTTGACCGTTGTTAAAGGTTCTTCCACGACCTCTACCACGGTTATGATTACCACGTCCTCTACCATAGTGCATACTTCCAGAATGATAATTACTTGACGTTGCCATTAGGAGTTTCGATTGATGATTTTCCTCTGGTTCATCTTGACTTTTGAGGCGTTCTTCAAATGCTGTTATTCTCCCCACTGCTTCTTCAAATGGCATTGTGTCTATCTCTGAATATTGCTCAATAGTTGCTACAATAGGTAGGAACTTCTTCGGAACTGAGTTGAGTAGTTTTCTCACTATTGCTTTATCTTTAAGAGTTGTGCCAAGGCTTTTGAATTTTGCTCTTATGCTGGCTAACTTGCTTGCAAAGTCACTTACTGGTTCATTTTCTTTCATCTTTAGAGTTTCTAACTCACTTCTCAATGTTTGTAGTCGTGCTTTCTGAACCATATCTGCTCCAAGGTATCTAACTTTGATTGATTCCCAAACGTCTTTTGCATTTTGACATTGTGCTACTTGCATTAAGATATCTTCTGGTAATGTTTGGAGAATCATTGCTTTCGTAGTATTTACTTTCTTTTCATCTGCTGCTTCTGCTCCTTCTTTCGCGTCAATTGTTTCCCAAAGACCATAAGCCTTTAAGATTGTTTCCATTAATAGTGCCCATGAGGTGTAATTTGTCTCTGTCAATTTCGGGCATTGTAGTGATACATTTCCTTGCTCACGAGATGATATTGAACTACTAGACGCGTTTTTGTCTTCTTTTCCTGCCATGCTTTCTTGCTTTACTTTCTTCGACTTTTTCTTTCCAATCTTGCTTTCTTGCTAACTTTCTGACTTGCTAAACTCTCTTGCTTGCTTACTTTGAAGCAAAGGTTTTCTTTCTTGATTTGCCACACAGGTCGAATTCGCCACGAAGGTCTAACTTGCCACGAAGGTCTAATTTGCCACGAAGGTCTAACTTGCCACAAAGGTCTAACTTGCCACAAAGGACTAACTTGCCACAAAGGTCTAACTTGCCACAAAGGACTAACTTGCCACAAAGGTCTAACTTGCCACAAAGGTCTAACTTGCCACGAAGGACTAACTTGCCACGAAGGACTAACTTGCCACAAAGGACTAACTTGCCACAAAGGTCTAACTTTTCTTGCTATACTCAACGAGTCACGAAGTGTCTCGGAGTCACTTGCTATTTTTTCTCAACGAACCAAGATGGATTCGGAGTATCTTACTATACGAATCGTTTATGATTCGATTTGACTTGCTATTGTGGAACTTTCAAATATTTGACTATTTGTTTAAAATCAAAATAATGTTCCCAAAAAAATTTAAAGGGTATATAATTTCCTTAAAAACTTACTGATTCTTTTAATCCCGTATGTTGACTTACTAAAGTCAATATCTCGTATATAATTTCTTGGCAGAATTATAATTAAATATTAAAAATCTGATTTCCTCCCTTTTTTTTAATAAATCTGCTAATCTTTGACTTTTCAAAAGTCAAAACCTTTCTACTAAACCTTCTGCCACTACGATTTCTTTATAATTGTGTTTGACTTTTGAAAGTCAAAACTTTCTTATGAAAGTTTCTGTAACACACAGAAAAATCGTGGCCTTCTTTCCCTTTTTTTTTTTTAATTCAAGTGGAACTAAAAACAATGATTCTTGATTCGGTTCCACACATAAAACGATTGAAATCCTTTAATCAATTCGTTTTGATCGAATACAGTTCCTATGAAATCAAATCTTAATCCAGTGACTTTGTTTTAGAAACTTGTTTTTGAAATCAAATCTGCTTTGTTGATGTTTCGGATTTAAAAAAAACAGAAATGTTTTCGTTTTCTTAAAAAAATAATTTTGGCGGGAAATTTTTATATCTTCCGAAAACAGGGGATAACAAAAAGTGATTTGATTTCTTTGATTGGATTAAGATTGTTCTATTCGATTCTTTCTAAACAATAAAGGGATGAGATATAACCGTATGTTCACGTTAGAACGTGTTTAATCTTCCTTTTTCTGATTCGCCGGTGATATGCCGGGTTCGCCGGATTCCCTTTTCCGGTTTGTTTCTGGTATGATCTACGGTTATAATCTTCAAAAAACTGATCTTTCTTATCGTCTGGATTGGAGAATTCTTTCTGTGAATCGTTATTAAACGATTATGTAACGGTCTCTGTTTTTTCTGAAAACAGGGGATGATAACTTCTGATGTGTCTCTCTTCTTTCACTGTGATGGATCGATGTGAACCAGGGCTCTGATGCCAAATGTGAGATTTGAATAGAGAGAATTGTATAAACTTGATATATTACTAATGAAATCATCCAAATACAAATGAAGGGGTATGGGCCTATTTATACATAGTGAAAGGGTGTGATACCCTTTGATGAACCAACACAATGGTTCACTAATAATTGCCTAACTACCCATACTTAGGATATACAATAATAATACTAATTACATACTAAACTTAGGATAAAACAAATATTATGTCCAACACTGGACATTGTATCACACATGAACACGAACACACGACACGTGTATTCGTAGGTTAAAAGTTAAAACACAACCCTTTAACTCGAAAAAAAAAATGTATAGTATTATTATTTATTTATTTGTTTATTTGCATATTAATATTAATACATTAGATTTAACTTTTAAAAAACGCATCCATGTTTAAATTATGCAAATTTATCTTTGAATTTGTAAATCTTGGCATATTTATCTCTAAAAACATATAAAATGGGTTAAACAGAGGTTAATCAACAAACCAGTCGGGTTGGCACGACCACATCCCGCTTTAGTTAAACCTGTTCGCACGTGTGAACTTGACTTGGTCTACCTTGAATCTTGATGTGTGTCAAAACCAGAACTAAGTTTTGATTCATTAACCAACCCACCACTACCCGACTAGTCTATTTTGCCACCTTTAGCTGTCATAGTTCACAATTTTTATAACCATTGATGAAGATGATATTTTATGTAGTGATGACTGACTGTTGACACTTTTTTTTTAATTATGAATGCAGCTGGAAGAACAATGTAAGGCTTCAGTTACCTGCTTAAACTTGTTCTTTTGACAATGATGATGCTGGGTGAGAGAGTTGTAAGAATCATACCTGATTCTCCTAGGATTGTATGAAGATTTCGGTTATTTTAGTATTGTTTTAAATGCCCATTTGGCTCTTATATACTCAAAAACGAAGTTTTAAAACCGAAACATGACAATATGGATGATCATACATTTATATTTTTGTCGGCCGAAAATATCATATATTCAACATTAAATGTAAATGCATGCTATTAACTTTTTTTTTTTTTGAACGGTGAAATATATTAAGAAAAAGTTACAAGAAACTAGCAAAAGATACAAGACCACTTATAAAGTAAAGCAACACAACACGTGCCGCTCAAGATTAGGCATTTTCGCTATGTTTTGGCCAAACATACGTGTCCTCCCGTTAAAATGTTGATCATTTCTCACCTTCTAAAGAAACCAAAGAGTCACCATGGTATTTAATCGAAGTAACTTCTTGAGAGCCTCTGATCCCAAAAGCGAAGGGAACTTGATTATATCACCAACTGAATTCACATGACCAAAATGAGTGCTGTGCCAGCGACTTAGTGAACAGAAGATACAAACCTCATCCAAGGGCATGCGCCTCTTGCATAGCTCCACCCTAGTTGGAAGCATATATTGAATTGCTCTCCATACACACACACACACAAAAATTCTTTTTAGGAGCCCAATGTTTTTTCGTTCAATCGCCTTTCGAAGATTTCTAACTGAGAACCCCGCCTGAGCCTCCACCTTTCCATCGCTACACATCCTTGGAAGTAGATGAAGAATAAGTTTGCAACATTTGTTCAAAGTGAGTTATTAGAAGCACAAGTCTTCGATACTAACAATATTCTTCCACGCACTTGCCATACTCTTTTTTCGCCGAGGGTATGTCCACACTTCAGAACAACAATGCAAGGTTTTGACAATGTTGATCGAAAGATTGTTTGGATCGACTTTAAACTTCCATCTCAATTTAGCCAATAAAGCTAAATTTGGCGCCCGTATACTACCAACACCAGCTAAATTTAGTGCACCCATGGCCCATGCTATTAATAACTAGAGGTTACTCTTTAAACTTATGCTTAGGTTGGGTTAAATGGAGATTTAAGTTTCTTTTATTAACACAATCAAACTCAACCCCTTTGCTCACAATTGAAATTCAGTCTTCTTCATCTTTTATGTTTAAAGTTGCATATGCCATTAGTCTTTTTTTATTTATTTTTTTATTTTTTTTAACCATATTCGTGTTGGTTAAAGTTTTATTGTCACATAAGGCATAAGCAACACAATGCTAGACAAAAGTCTTTTCTTGATAAATGTCATAAAATCATAATGGTAAAAAAGTTATTACAATAGTAATATAAATTTTTAACTACCAATCTCACACCAGTAATGGCTTATTCGATGACCAACAAGTGCGATGCATCTCTCAACAGTGACATCTAGGTCATGATCACTACCTTAATTAACCAACCTTCTATGTGTTATCTCTCTTTTTTATGTATGTATGAGTTTACTATTTAGATAATTTTTGTCCACTTATATTCGATGAATGGATTCATTTTTTCTAAATAGAAAAACGGGCTTAGAATCATAAAATGTTCTAATATCATATCGTGTACTCTACTACAAAAAAGATGTTCTATGATGATATTTAAGAAAATATGCACAAAACAATTTAATGTATTGTATAATCTGTTTCAGCCTTAAATTACTTTACGAGGATTATTGAATGTAATATTGTTGGCTACAAGTTCTTTTAGTTTACTTAAAAGTTATTGGGGTTGGTGGCCTAATGGTAGAAGCAAAGCTTCTAGGAACACCTAAGTTGGGGAGGTCATGAGTTCAAGTCCCAAAAGGAGAAATTTGCCGTTCAAAAAAAAAAGTTTACTTAAAAGTTAGGGTACCATTAAAAATGAATTCTTAAGTTTTTATTTCAGGCAAATTTAAAATTGTTCATCGTTAATTATTGACATTGGTAACCAACCCAAAGCAATTTGATTATGGAGGGGGGACCGAACTCAATATGTATATAATTTTCGGACGAAATGCATAAATTTATACTACTGAACAGAAAAACAGGGAGTTGAACTAATGAACCTGGTTGAACCAAATTTTCTTATAAATCTTCAAATTTTACCTTATTAATTTTACGAGATCATCCGATTCTTCCATCCATAGTGAACCGGTTCGAAGTCTAATCCGGTTCCAAACACATTGATAATTTTTCAAAAAAACTTAATCCAATAATAATATCTAAGACTGAAATCAATCAGGTCATGTGACTGTTAAATCAAAGTGCATACAATCATGGTTGCTTTGAAGTCCGAACACGATCTAATCACGTGACTCGCTTCCACGAAGAAGACGATCAAACACACACACACACACACACACACACCGTTTATATCGAAACCCTAGCAAAACACCACTCAATCAATCAACCAAATATAAACATGGTGAATAAACGAGTTCCTGAGTGGCTCAACAGCTCCATGTGGTCCTCTCCACCACCACCACCACCACCACCACCACCACAACCTAAACCACAATCACCGTCATACAACGATCGCACCGATAATAATAATAATAATAATAATAATAATAATAATAATAATAATAATAATAATAATAACACTTCAAAACCTCCGTCTGTAACTTCATCTGAATCTTCTGTCAACGAACCGCGTGAATCGCCACCGTCTCCCGGTTTAATTAGATCCAATTCGCCTCCTAAATCCGGTCCAACCGGACCGGTTCCGAAGACCGAAGTTAGGGATCCGCTTGTTTATAGTGGTGGTAGTGATAATACTGATAATAATAATAATAATAATAATAATATTAGTCCTCGTGAAGATGCTTCTCGTCAGGCGCAGCTGTTACAAGAGGTCAGAAATTGTTTACTCACAATAGTATTCAACACAATAATATGTTATGTCTATAACATAATTGGATGTTTTCTAAGAAAGAGAAATGACGAAGCATAATTTCCTAATTATAATTATTTTAAAAAGTAAGAACAGGTGTCTTAAACAGAAACAGGTGACCTAATTAAAATGCCAGTTTGTTTAGGTTTATTGTGTTTTGTTGTTGTTGTTGTTGTTGAGATTGAATGATTAGCAGGACGTTAGATGTGTGTTGTTGTGATTTGAGTGTGATCGTGTTGATATTAAGAAGGAATGAGAGGATTTAGTAATGGTAAGCTTACAAATTTGTTGAATTAGATGTTAGTTAGGCTTGTCGGTTTACAGTTATGTGTAATGTAGCTGTTGAAAGAGATTAGAAATTGTTTACACACGCAATTGGTTAAAATGTCGGTTATATATGTTTGTTTGGGGCAAATGTAGTTAGTTTGGGTTTATTGTGCCTTATGCTTGTTGAGATTTAATGATTAACAGACATTAGATGTGTGTTGTTGTGATTTAAGTGTAATTGTGTATTTGTGTTGGCATTAGGAAGGAATAACTGAATAAGAGAATTTAGACATTCAGTAATGGTAACATACAAATCCGTTGAATAAGATGTTGATTCGGTTTATTGGTTTACTCCTGTGTTATATAGCTTTCGAAGAAGACCATAAATCTAGGAGAGCTGCAAAGACTTGCTTCGCTTGGTATTCCGGATGGTGCTGGCATTCGTTCTACTGTGTGGAAGGTTTGATTTAACATATATCCTTTTTATGCTTGTGAAGTGGGCTACCTTGTCATTTGACTCATTTTACTCATTGAATTTATAGTTTCTGTTGAAGATCTTATTATTAAAAGAGGATTTTTGGATTATGAAAACGAGTTTTCTGTAGATGTTGTGATTTGTAACTTGTTAACTTTTTCCATTTCATGTTGTGATATGGGAGGATTAATCTGTAATCTGTTCACGCTTACAGCTATTGTTAGCATATCTTCCCAGAGACAAGGGGCTTTGGTCATCAGAATTGGCCAAGAAGAGGTCTCAGTACAAGAGTTTTAAAGAGGATCTTTTGAAGAATCCTGTAAGTTTTAGTTAAAAGACCTTAATTTATGATTGCAGAGTGCATTATTTGAAGAAAAGCTGAATCTGAGTGATAAATAAGTATATAACTAAATAAAGGGATTAGTCATTGAAGTTGCATTTGCTTTTTAAAGTTTTATTTGTTTGCTTCAAATTCGGGATTCTTAATGTCTCTGTGGCTAGTCAGTCAGAAATCACTAGGAAATCGGAAGAGTCTACATCTTCTCAAAATGCCGAAGACAAGGGTTTACTCGCAAGGTCAGAGATACCTGAGGGGGAACATCCTTTGAGTCTAGGGGAAACAAGTGTCTGGAATCAATTCTTTCAGGTATGTGCTTCTGCGATATATGTTTCATGCAATGATTTTTTTTTTTTTTTTTTTTTTTTATACTTAACTCTTAATGCATGCCCTCCGCAATTCTATGTGTGCCAGTAGTTGCACTTTTCAAATCTTAAACTTGATTTATTTGCTGTTTGCTGATATGATGTTCATCCCCTGATGGTATAAGAATTGAGAACAATGAAAAGGATCCAAATGCTTATGTGTACAGATTATATGTAAATCTTCTGTTTGCTGCTATGCTTTATACTTTTATGTAGAGAAAAGTTCCTCACTCAGGATTGAGGGTAAATTTTATGGCTCCACTCCACTATAGATATATCCATAATTATCTTTTCAGAAAACATTGAACATTTCTGCTTTCTCTTATTAGAGGTAGTGAGAGCTACAATTTTGGTTAAAATATGGTATTATAGAATTGTTATGAGAATATTCTGAGTGGGCAAGCTTAATGTTAAACCCTTATACTTGAATGACATTGAATAAAGGTTTCATGTTTGTTTAATATTATGCATTTAGTTTTTTTGTTTCATATGGCGGCTCAGATTACACAATACACAGATAACACACTGATATTTTTGAGTAACCCTCACGACTCTGTGTTTTTCTTAATCATGAACACCCTCCACGAAATACATTGACCTCTAATCGTCTATTTTATACTAACAATAACTTGCTAAACAAGACTTCTTAATTCTAATTAGACTCCAGCTAGTCTTTTTAGTTCTCATAGCTAGGAATATTAAATTACTAGATAAACATCTCGTGTATCTTTAACCCATACTTAATTAACACAAACAGTATAATAAACAAACTAACCGACTCAATCTAACATCTTAAACCTTATCAAGATTAATCCCTGCATCATCAAGTTAAAGTAATTATTGTTTGAAGATTGTGGGTTAAACAGCCTTAGCTTGCCTCTATGATTTTAGCACTGCCCTGGTGGAATGTGGTTCGTCTAGTTTCTTAAGTCGGGCTGGGTAACAGGTCAAAAAGGCTAATTGGTACAGATCGGCTGGGTTGACCCAAACATGTTTGTCCGAAAAGATTGAAGTCACTGTAAATAATGAATGTCAAATATGATTTCCAAAATTTTATTATTGCAATAGCAATCTAATTTTTTTAACATGTCGATTCACCCATTTCCCTTTTAAGTTTCCTTTGACATGTTAAGGTAAAACATAACCTAAATTAGCCCACATAAGTAAATGGATCAAAATAGCCATAATCTAATCATTACCTGTTTTTATTGTAGGACACCGAGATCGTTGACCAGATAGACCGGGATGTAAAGCGCACACATCCAGACATGCATTTTTTCTCTGGTGACTCGGCTTCTGCAAAAGCTAATCAGGTATCTGATCAACACCTTTTACATTTTATCTTGTGTTTGCTTACTGCCGTTGTGACCACCATGGAATCATGGATCGATTTGTGTGGCGTGTTATCTCAAACGGGTTAAATAAAAGAAGTTAGCTTGAAGGGGACTGTGTTAAACAGGTTGAATGTAGCCTAAAGTCTTATCTTCAGTACATATAACCTCTTAACTCGTTTTATTCAAAGGTTGAGATTAATCTTGTAACAATATCGTTGTCTAGTCATCATTAATACATTACTTTATAAAATATCTGACAATTGACCCATACCTTTTTGACCCTTAAATTGTCTCATACTTTCAGGAAGCTTTGAAAAATATTCTGATTATATACGCAAAGCTGAACCCAGGTATAAGATATGTGCAAGGAATGAATGAAATTTTGGCTCCCTTGTTCTATGTTTTCAAGAACGATCCCAACGAGGACTTTGTGGTAAGCATATGTCTAAATTTCCCATTCCTTTCTCTAAAAGTTTACTTTTATTTCTAAATATAAAACTTATGCAGGTTAATGCTGAAGCAGACACATTCTTTTGTTTTGTCGAGTTGTTAAGCAGTTGTAGAGATAATTTCTGTAAGCAACTTGATAATAGTGTTGTAGGCATACGTTCAACAATTTCAAAGATGTCACAGCTCTTGAAACATCATGATGAAGAGCTATGGCGACATCTTGAACTCACAACTAAAGTAAGGAACTTTAATAATTATCGGTTATTTGAAGCCATTCCAATATACCTTTTACGTTAAAAGTTGCAGATTACATTCCTCATGATTCATGAACAAGTTTTATCCATTCTGGATTCTTTAATGACAGGTCAATCCACAGTTCTATGCATTTAGATGGATCACACTTCTATTGACCCAAGAATTTAATTTTGCTGACATTCTTCACATATGGGACACACTCTTAAGTGACCCAGAAGGTCCTCAGGTGAGTTAATGCACTGCTTTTGCTACCGCAAAAATCGTGTCAAACACAACACACATATTCTTGGACTGACATGAACACGACCCGTTTAACACAATTCTTTATTTTATATTGTTGCATTTTATTGATATAATATTACAAATTTTACAACCAAAACTACAAACGTATATAAAAAGGTTTTTATAACTTTTAATAAATGATGGGTCAAACTGACTCGCTGCCGTTTATATTAAACCTAAAGCCACTAATTTCGTGTTAGATTAAACCTTATAGTTGAGTTGTCCGGCTCGCCCATTTTGCCACATGAGATTTTCAATCACATTTTGATTTGATGATTGAAAAAAAAATGTAAAGCCATTAAAATTTATAAATGTGGAAAATTGCAGGAGACGTTGCTTCGAGTATGTTGCGCAATGCTGATTCTCGTCAGGAGGCGTTTGCTCGCAGGGGATTTCACTGCAAATCTCAAGTTACTCCAAAGTTACCCGTCAACAAACATCGGTCATTTGCTTTATGTTGCCAACAAGCTACGTTCCTGATTATCTTTTTGCATAATTTATTTTCTGTAAATCTGTCAAGTATTAGCACAGGGGCATTTCTATATTTTACTACAAGATTGGTATCTGTTTTAAACTCTGTCAACCTTGGACTGTAAGTTTCTTCTGTCAGGTGACTTGGGTTGTAAGTTCTTCTGAGGTGGTACATGAAGTGTGTTAGATTTTAGTACTTTGTATTGTATGTGTTTTTCGAATTTCAATTCCATTTGACAGATTTTCTTACAAGCAGTGGCGAACTAAAGAATTTTTCTTCACGGGGCCGGATGTCTATCATCATATATTAAAACTTTTTCAGTCTGGTTCGGGTCGGGCATAATTTTTTTTCATTGGTGTCTGAATATTTTTAGGGTTGATTGTCTACCGTTAAATACTAAAACCATTTGGAAGATAGGGTCAGGTCACGTAGAACTTTTTCCGTGACAAAAACTATTATGGTAATTCCTTCCGAAGAAATCCAAATTACGTTTCACAGTTTGCTTTTAGTTTGATAACTGTGAAATATTTAATTTACAAAGGATTGACAAATACGAAGGAATTAATATAAAATATTTTAGTTAAAAAGAATTACTCAATAAAAATCCCAGCCAATGTGAGCGAGTATTTTGTAATATTTTGTGTAAAATAGGTTAAAAAGTAACATTTGCGGTTTAAAAAATTAACATTTTGTAACCTATTTTAATTATTAGTGTTCAAGTTATTAGGTAAGAACTCTTCTTTTTTTTTAAAGAATTTCCTATTTGGAATTCTTAAATTGCATTTTTTGTAAATTACTTAAAAACGTGTAATATACACAAACTTCATATTTTTCCTTCTCTTTTATACTTTTGCAAGACGACTGTGGTAGTTTTGTTTAGAAACGGGAGAATGACGTCGATTCGTTTTCAAAGAGAATTCTCATCGCCGTTGTAAGCTTGTAACGTGTTCGGTTTGTTTATTATTCATGCTAAATGTTTAAACGAGTAAAGAGATGGCCAATTACGTTGGTGATTTCCAATTCGGGGTAGGGAGTCCTAGTGGGTTGGAGGCTGTGCTCCATAGTGCGAACATCTTTTTAAATACATTCCACTCAGACGGGTCGCGGGCTATCCTCACGGTTGATTTCTCTAATGCCTTCAACCTCGTGGATCAAACGGCTCTCCTACGAGAGGTTCGTTCCCGTTGCCCAACCTTGTGGGTCAAATTTCTATATGCATAACCAGCATGGTTGTATGTCGGGGGAGATTGTATTGGGTTCACTACTGGGGTTCAGCAAGGGGACACCTTGGGGCCCCTCCTTTTTGCTCATGTTTTGCGTGAGGGATAGTTGAAACTTACCTTTCCATGCCTGGTACCTAGATGATGGCAAGATTATAGATTTATAGGGGACGTGATGGAAGTGGCTAAAGCTTTGGCTATCATCAGCTCTGAGGGGCCATGTTTGGGGCTGGAACTTAACATCAAGAGGCCTAAGGTATTCTGGTTGTCATGCAATGAGATGAAGGTGAATGGGGGCTTATTTCCCAATGGGAATATCAATAGGTTAGCTGTGAAAATGGTTGCATTCATTGTGGACATTGGTGTGTGTGTGTGTGTGGGGGGGGGGGGGG
This sequence comes from Ambrosia x helenae, assembly GCA_030844895.1. Lineage (NCBI taxonomy): Eukaryota > Viridiplantae > Streptophyta > Magnoliopsida > Asterales > Asteraceae > Ambrosia > Ambrosia x helenae. The sequence goes on along the minus strand of CM061225.1, from coordinate 16,946,182 downwards.
GGGGGTTGTTTCCATATTTTGGAGATTTTTAATGGAGGTTGGACCACATCCTGCGAGATAGTGGTATTGCAGGGTTGGACTCAGATTATGAGTGTGCATTGGGCAGTCTGCACAAGTTCCTTCCCGATTTTGATTTTGGTGGTTTCACTAACAAGGATACCCCCAAGGCCCAAAATACTTTGGCGAGGACTCTCTATAGTAAAAGCATTCAGAGTTTGGGATAGAAGTTTGACCTATCTCCACGCCAGAAAGCGATCTTAGAATGTTTACGAGGGTTTCATGCCCAAGATTTTCTAATTGTTGTCCCTATTGACAGCTTGGCCAACGCATGTCAGCGGTGGAATATCGGGCCATCCTCAGATAACATTTAAGATCGAGGTTGACGTCCCTAGTGATCCGTCCATGAGAGGTATTAGTAAATGCCTTTGTGGCTTCGAGAGCTTAGAAGTTACAGGACCACATCCTGCGAGATAGTGATATTGCAGGGTTGGACTCAGATTATGAGTGTGCATTGGGCAGTGTGCACAAGTTCCTTTCCGATTTTGATTTTGGTGGTTTCACTAACAAGGACACCCCCAAGGCCCAAAATACTTTGGCGAGGACTCTCTATAGTAAAAGCATTCAGAGTTTGGGATAGAAGTTTGACCTATCTCCGCGCCAGAAAGCGATCTTAGAATGTTTACGAGGGTCTCATGCCCAAGATTTCCTAATTGTTGTCCCTATTGACAGCTTGGCCAACACATGTCAGCGGTGGAATATCGGGCCATCCTCAAATAACATTTAAGATCGATAAGCCTTTGTTTCTAGTCGATAAGCCTTGCCCAGTTTGCCGCAAGGCTTGTTTGGATAAGTTTGGGGAGCATGCGTTTCATTGCAAGGAGTTGCGCGTTTCAAATACCAACATGACTTGGTCAGGGATATCCTATAGGACACACTTGAAGGGAGGTCCACTCTCCGTCCAACGGATGTTCTTGTGTTCAGATGGGTTAGGGGGAAACACATTTGTGTGGACCTTACTGGGGTACCCCCCTTGTTGGCATGAAGGAAAATGGGTTCGTGGCTAAACAAATTGTGTTGAAGGTGGAATGAAAGAAAGTTGTGAAGCATGAAAAAACTTGTGCTAAGAATCAACATGTTTTCATTCATTTTGCTTTCGATACATTTGGCTTTCTAGCTCCCGAAGCAATTGGGCTCCTGGACAGAGTGCAGAGGGTCGTACACAACAATTTCTCGACCCCGAGGAACCTAGGTTTTATTTTCGGTAGGATATGTTTTGCTATTCAAAAGGAGGTTCCAGCGCAGCTTGTTGTCCATTTGTGTATCATCTTGATTTGAAATATATCTTCTAGTCTTTTAATTGTTGTAACAAGTAAACAAATAGGCTAAAATAGTTGATTTTGTTAGAATTAGTTGTGTTTTAAAAGCTTATATGGGCTTAATGTTGGTATTTGTTTGGACTATAGACTTTAGTTATGACCTTCAAGCCTTCAAAATCTGATATTAAATGTTAATATTTATGTTCAACTAGGTGTATTCATCTACGCGCGTTGCGCGTTTGTCGAACTAAGATTCAAATGTGGTGTTTAGCCCTTCCCAAATTGAAATAGGTTGAGTAGTCGCCCTAGAGCGTAGAAAATAAATGAATTACACACGAAACCATCCCCTTTTGAGTATGCCTATCATCGGTGTTTCTGCTGTTGCATCATGGCTCCAGCCATTGGGTCTTGCTCCCACTGGTTGTAACCAACATTATGGTTGTTCTTGTGATTGCATCAGCATACTCTTCATAAAGTGTAAGTTTGTCCAGCAGAATAACTTGAAAAACAATTATCATACGCAGTATGAATGTATAAACTGAGACAACCTTAACAACATATAAAACACAAAAGTTACCATGACAACATACATTAAATAATCAAAATTGTTAAACAATCCAAGATACCCGGTGAATGACCAAAAAGGGAAAACAAAACTAATCTTCATCGACCCGGCCTAGAGCGACTCGACATGGACTTATACCTACCCATACAATCTGATTCCTTTTGACAAATTTCAATTCTCTAAAAGACGTCTGGGAACCAAACGCACCTCAAAGGTTTACATAAAGTCCAACACCGTCTTTGGTGTTCCTCGCAACAAAAACCACCAACCCAAGGCATTATAGCCTAGTGGTATCTTGGTGGTGAGATAAGACTTAGGGACCATAAGGTCTTGGGTTCGAATCTCACAAAGGGGGTTTTCTCATAATTATGAGTTTCCTCCTGAATTGGTGACTTGGTGGTGGAATATGATCGCGTGGCAACACTGGTGGCACGATGATACTCCAGTGTTCCGTGAGTGATTCCAATTTGTTGGCCGTTCAAAAAAAAATATTAACCAACTCACATTCAAGATGTAGCAAATCATTTAATGTTGTGTGTATACATGTAATAATGTTAAAGACGCTGAAATCATACCCATCTGCTTCTGAAATAAATACCAAGATCTGCTAGAAGCTGTCTTATTTGAGATGAAATCAAAACCAACATAACATATTCAAATTAGGAATCAAATCAAACACAATTAATAAAAAGGTTATCCGCATTGGGTGGGTACCTCCACGGGACAAAGACTGTAGCTTTTTTAATTTTATAGAGCAATCGTGTAAATCATTTTCGGCATTTGTTTGTATTTATTATTTATACCAGATTAGGTGGCCGTGTTTGAACTGTTGTGCGTCTGAAGATGGTGCAGTTGTGACTTGTTGATGTGCTTCGTTAATAATACATAAATCTTCGATGGTAAACCAAAAAACATGTTGATAATTACCAGAACTATGACTTGAGCAGAATAATCTGTTTACCATCAATCATGATAAGTGGTGTGGCGGGTGGCTCCTGTGGAATAAATACATACACGCACATCTTAAAAAAGCGAACAAACAAATGTTAACATCAAACAGATTGTATATAATATGTATGAAAGGAAACATGGATACAGAGCTACAAACAATATTATGAATAACTTATAAACTCAAGTCGATTTTACTAACCACCGTATGAAAACACAGCAAACAAAAAGCTAATAATTGAACTACCATGTTTGAGTTTACCACTTTAACCTTTACCTAAGGCTTTGGAAAACACCAAATTAACAGAAGTAGTCATTAGCGAAGCCGAAGCAAAAACCAAATACCAACAATCATGAACTCCTCAGGTACCATCTTCACTGATCTAAAACTGCCTCCTGCCAGAGATTTTCAAACGCCATACCTACATGGAATTTATTTGTTTAGTATAATGTATGAATGTTGAAGTACTTAATTAAATTTGTTTTTAATTTTCATGTAGAAATCCCAGTAGCCTCTTCTAATGACTTGAAGGGCTTCTAAAATTAGGCATGTACGTCAAAATATGTAATCATTGCCCACAGATTTGAACCAAGCTAGTCCCAAAACAACATTCAACCCCAGCAAAATGTGGCAAAATGAACATATAAACCTTGGTCATACTTTTACCAAGAAACTCCAATCCTTAACAAACACCCAATAAAGCTGACAATACACATTATCACTACCACACATAACTATCCCACACTCTTTCTTTGGCATATGCCACTTTTGTCCCTGCCTTCTCATATCCCACTTTTGCCTTTATTGTTAGCAATGCAGACGTATAGTTTCTTAACCAATGGTGATTGGAGCAAGACTTTTTGCTCAGCTACCTGAAACCAAAATTACAAACTCAAAAACAAATCAGACTAAAAAAAACACCAAAGATACAAGAAACATGTCTGCAGAAATTTGTGGAACCGTTTCATTACCATAACAGAACAATTAGTCGCATGAATAACACTCAAATTGAGTGAAATACTGCAAATGTTAAAGAGATATCTCATAAGCAACTTCATACCAGGACAAACACAATTATGCAAATGCCCTAACAGAATAAAAGGTGTTAAGCAATACCTGTTGTAACCTTTGACATGCAATTTATGCCTGGCAAAAAACACACAGGCAGAAAAAAATGAAATACAACAGCCCCATGATTACTTAGATCTCTATCCTTTCATTAGAAAATCCAAACTGAAACAACTACCAACCATTAGACTCGGACAAAAAAAATGGTACCTTTGAACGATGGTCGAAGATAGTGTTTGTTGTCGGACCAATGGTGTTCGGATTTGGTGCGTTGTGGAAAGTGGATACGCCATCGTTCGATGGTCGGATAGAAACAATGAATCCGAGAGGAAGGTCGGCTTGTTAGAGATTATTTGGTTCCGGGGCAGCAGAAACAATTTACGGCATCACCACCACCATACAACCGCCACCTAGGGTTTTGAAAGCCAGGCAACAGTGGTCATCGGATGGTGGTGGCGTTGACTGGTGAAGGCGGTGATGGTGGTTCTGATGGGGTTGTTGCGCCGACGAGTAAGCGGTAAGCGGTGAAGTATCCGGTGACGATGGAGTAGAGACGGGTGACGGGAGGTTGGTGTGGGCGTGGAAGTAGCTGACGGTGGAGATGTGGTTGTGGGGGTAGATTGGGGTGGTGAGGAGATGTTGACGGCAGTAGAGATAGAGGATGGATGAGAGAGAGACATAATTATTGAACTTGGATAGGAGACATAAGAGGATGAGTATTTAAATGGGTTACACAATGACCTTCCACGTAGCAGGCCCTTTGCTGAGTTGCTGCCACGAAGCTGAATAATATCGGTCCAATTATATGATGCCACCAAGCTGTGTAATCGCCACAATTAAATAGATTGATATAAAATCAGTTCAACTATTATACGAAAATAGCCTTAAAAAATAATAAAATAACAATAATGCCAGTTGTTACTGTTTAAATGAGTTGCTTTATTATTATAGTTGAATTGAGACCAATTATTTATATCAAATTTATATCTGTAATTATGTAGATTTCTAATTTAGTTTTTCTTAGGAGTGTCTTGATATATCGTGGGGTCGGTGTCGAAATTCCATAGAGGTTGACATCAAAATTTCATGGAGATCAATCAGGATTTTAACGTGTATAATACTAAAAAAATTCATGGGTGCAGCTGACCCCGCACCCCTTACACCCCTGACTAAAGGCAAATTATTGGTATGAGCCAGTTAGGATACAGATACTATGTGTGTTACATATAAGTGTAAAATTCTCTATCCAACCTTAAAAAAAATAAAATAAAATTCCATGTAGCTAGCTCCCTTCTCCAGTCCAGGAAGCGTCTCATACTCTCACTAAACTTTTATACTCATCCATCATATACTCTTATTTTGCTGCTAAAACCTGATATCACACAACCATTAAAAAAACGATTTTTTTTTCACACCTGTACATAATATAACAAAAATCACACACAATTAGGGATAGTAATTTCTACAAAACACTAAATTATTGCGGGAATACATTTAAATCGTGTTTTAGTCTATGGTTTATATAAACAAAATTTTTTGCTTTTTGCAAATACATGTACATAAAAACCATCATCAAATTAATTTGGTCATACATCTTTTATAATTTTGTAATGTTTACACACAAGTGTATTATAATTTATATAGATAACTGAACAATCCAAAAAACTAATTTCTTCATTTCTCTTAACTTTATAAGAAAGGAATGACCTTACATCTATCGGGTGGGGTCCTCGTACAAAGTGCATTTTTCATACAAAGGGTGAGAAGTCTATATAGGCATTGTGTTTTAAATTTTAGGTATAATGTTTTATATTCTTTTGGCATAGTATTATATAGAAAAACACAAAACATAACAATTTAAAACACTAATTAATGTATTTCTCGACATCCAATCTAAAACACAATGTGAAGAAAGTAATCAGTGTGTTTTAAATTTCATGTCTAGAATACATTTTATTGTGTTTTAAATTGTTACGTTTGGTGTTTTTCAATATAATACAATGCAAAAGAAATCGAAAACATTATAGCCAAAATTTAAAACACAATGACTACATAGACTTCTCACACTTTGTACGAAAAAAGCACTTTGTACAGGAACATATACCTAATGTTATCTTTAAATAAACGATTTAGAATGTTGCAACATTGAATGCACTATAACTACACTTTTAAGTTGTGTTTCTGAGTTCGGTTAACGAAAAAAAAGAAAGCAATCCTTTCTTTTCCTTTCCTTTCTTTCCTTCATTTCCTTCCAAATCCGAAGGATGGAAAACAATTTTTTTTTTCCTTTCCATTTCCTTTCTTTCGTTAAGTGAACTCAGGAACACAGCGTAAGTGACTTTCGACTTGTATCCTTTTTAGCCAATATTTTTAGTTTCACCCATGTGGTCCATTAAAAATAAACATAACCAAAATCCGAATCGACCGGCTTAAAAGATAATTAGATTGAAAGTCCCATCTTTTATTACCATACACACACATACATATATATATAGATACAAGATAGAAAAACATACCTCAGTATCTATGGTAAATGTTAACAAAGCCCTCTTCATGGCAGGTTGGTATCATCATTCACTTGCAAAGAGATAAAATAACCAATTCAATTTTTAACTCTATATATCTAATTACCAGCCCCTATTCATCACCAATGGAGGTCACATTGGTCATTTCCCTCTCCAATTGACCCTCCAGTATCTCAATCATGTTATCAGGTGGGCATCTATCATCAGGATTCGACGCGGATACTTGACAAAAACACTCGGGCCAAGAATTTGTATAAAAAGATTCATGTAACGCTCGCTTATGGGGCCCGCCGAAATTTGTTTTCATCATCACACGCCTAACCGCCTCTTCGAAACCATCAACGTGGCCAGCTTCACGTTTTATGAAAATCGGGGCTAAACCTTTACGGTCAGGCCAGATATTGGTCCGGAAACCGTAGTAGAGGCGGTGGCCCAAAAGGTTATTAGCAAAGTTGCTTGGGCCATCATACGTTGGCATGAAAATGTCTGATAAAAGACAAACCATGTAGTCAACCGCTGAGCCTAGTAAGCCTTGTGTATTATCGGTTAATTCACTAGATGAGTCAACGCTGCTGTGGTTCTCGAGCAGTGGGAACATGGCTCGAAACGGTTTCATGAACCGCTCACCACCAAATAACTCACGGCGGCAAGGTATATTCGAGTAGAATTATCAAATCCCATTGCACGTAAAACAAGACCAACCTGCGAAAGTAGATGCAAAATGTGAAAATTTAATACAAATATCGAACAAGAACATGTAATGGTTTGGTCGGGTTGGTTCTAGGGAGATAACGGGCTCAAAACAGTTATTTTTTTAGTACGGGTCAAAAAAAGTTGCACACCGTTTCCTTTTTATATATGAATACTCGTGTATTAAATACGATTAGATATGTTATATTTACATAATGTTAGTTATAATAATTTTTTTTGGTAAACTAATTTAAAAGGTTTAATGATCCAAAAATTAACCTTTAATTAAAAAAAAGTGATTTAGGAGGTTTTTATAAATCTGAATATAATTTGGGCGACTTTCAACCCGTCCATTTTAATAAAATCATTTATCATAACTCGTCTGACCCGTTAAAGATATAAAAAAACGAGCCAAGTTTCAACATTTATAATTTGTTGGGAAAACATGAAACTTAAGGTACCTCTTCTGGAGTTAAAGGACATTTCCCAATAGCCCTTCTTTCACTATATACAAGTTTCTTGTCAGCAAAGTTTTCCTTTCGGTATTTCATCAATATCTTTTGTTCATGAGGAGTAAATATATCAAAACACCTGAAGAAAGAAACAAAGCAATTAATTATTTATCACACAAACAAAATCCACTAGAGGTCGCAAGATGGTTGAGTTGGATAACAAATCAATATCGGTTTCTATGAATAGATCATTTGTTCATTCTTTTAATTGGTCGGTTGGGTCTAGGCAGGTTAAGCGGAGAAGCAAAAAAGGTTGTTTTATTTTTTATGAACCCTTTGCTTAGTTTAATGCGTTCGTTATAATTACAAAAACAATATTGCTACAATAATACTCTAAATTTTTAAATATAAAAGATTTAGGAGGTTGTATGCTTCATCTATGGGCTTGGGGTGACTCTCAACACGCCTTTGTCCCCCTGGCTTTTGATACCTTTGGGTATCTGGCACCGGAAGCTATCTGTTTTTTTTACCAGGGTCCAACAGGTTATACATAGTAATGTCTCAACTCCGGCGGGGCAAGGGTTTGTTTTCAGTAGACTTGGGTTCGCCATACAAAAAGTGGCGGTTGCGCAACTTGTTGGCCATCTGCGTGCTATTTTGATGTAATTTTCGTTTTTATGGAATGAAATGATAAACATTTGATATAAAAAAAAGCTAATTTTATTGTGATCATAAAACAATATGAATTTATAATAATAATAATCCAAATTGTTTAATAAAAACGATTTAGAAGGTTGTAAGAAATAAGATAATAGACTTTCTACGACTTTCAACTTGCAGCAAGTTGTTACCATTTCAGCTAAAGAAACTATTTTGACCCATTTGAGATACAAAAAGATCAACCCAAATCGACCCATTTGTAAGTAAACGGTTCTAAATTTTAAGCAAGAAATCTATGATAGAATGGTGAACTTACCCGGCAAATGACAACATATCCTTTTCAAACCGAAGATGTATCGACATGAAGTGACCTTGTGAACGAAGTTTCGCAACTATTGATTTGCTTAATTGCATGATATGCGGCTTAAATTGAAGGGCATGATAGTTGACTCTGCATCTTAACCGTTGATATTCAGGGTTATCAATTTCTTCCGATAATCGATGAGAAAATGGTGTTAGATAAATCGCACCATGTTCCTTCATTTTCTTCAAAGCAACCGTTGTGTACCAACTTATAGGAGCATCTCTGGGTGGGTTAAGCTATAAAAATAAATAACTGAAAGTTTAGAGTTCAAGTATGATTAAAATCATCAGGGGCGGACCTAGTGTATAACTAGGTGCCGCGTCCGTTGCTGCTTAACTTCGCGCGCGTAGTGGAAAATTTGGTTTTTTTTACGAAATTTGGAAAACATTGCTACTAAAATGAAAAACGTTACTACTGAAATTCATTTCTAGATCCGCCACTGAAAATCATACAAAGTGTGCTTTGCGTATGAAGATTGAGGAAAAGAAAACTAGAAGTTAATCATGTCTGGAACTTACCTGAATAGCTTTAATCTTCTTTGTCCTTCCATGTTTCCTAATCTCGGGGATGCTTTCAACAATATGAACATCATACCGCAGTGACTTGATAAAATGATCAACATCATATATACCTTGAAAACCACTGTTCATATGCAAGCAATTGTAATTAAATTTCTTAGCTTCTTTTGCATGAACATGTCTGCATTTGTGTTCTAGACAGAGAAAGTAACTTATAGCGATACCTGTCATCATGCCAATAGGAATTCGTATCAAGCTCGGGCAGCACAAGGGTGGCATTCATAATTCGGGCAGCGAGAACTGCGTTACATATCTGCATAAAATGATATAGTTTGTACGTACATCACTAACTTCATATGAATTCAGTTCCGATTAAACTATATAACTTTACTCGTTCACGTATCGATGATCTATTTATCCTTTTTTAGCAAATTAATTGTTTGCATAAAGAATTTAAAGGCTGAAAAAGAAATGCATACATCTATTATCTAGGTGCGGTTTTAACTTTCCTTATCAATTTTAGAAATCAGAGCTAAAGCTTTTCTAGTTACATCGCACCTCGCATTTAACCATTTGTTAAGGAGAGTGCACTTAAAGGGCTTATTATTAAAAAGACACATACATGTGCCATCCGTTAGAAGTAGTGGCTAAATGGGTGGGCCGGGCAGGTTGGGTAACGGGTCAAAATGAGTACTTTTGTATGGGTCGGGGTGGGTTATCCCATAATTTGTCCATTTTATTATTTTTTTATAAATAATTAATTAGTTAACATGTGATTAGTAAAACTATTTTACTACAGTAAAAACGAAAAGAAAATTAATAAAGCAGTTTAATAATGTTGTATGCATTAGGCACACACTTAATGCGTCTTTTCACCCGTTACAGATAAAGCATAACCCAAATTGACTCATAAAGACGTAAATGGGTTCAAATTGGTGCTTCTCTTGGTTTTAAAAAGCGCGAAGCGCACAAAAGCGACGAGGTCTAAAACCGAGGCGCAAAGCGCAAAGCGCAAAAGCGGTGGGCTTTTCGTACGCGAGGCGCAAGACGATTATATAATTTTTTTTATATATGCTATAGGTTTTTAACATTATTTACTCAAAATATAGGTACAAATAAGGTATATATATGATTTAACTTGAATGTACAGCCTTTTTAGCTACATGTATAACAATTTTAAGCACAAAAATAGCATGTGTACAAAAAGCGCGCTTTTAGTGCGCTTTTTTCGTGCGCTTTTTGCGCTTTTAGGGCGCTTTTTGCGCTTTTCTTGCGCTTTTTTCACACTGCTCGCCTAGGGTTACATAAGGCGCACGGGGTTGCGCCTAGGTGCGCTTTGCGCTTAAGCGCGCCTCGAGCGCGCTTTTTAAAACCAAGGTGCTTCTATAGTTGAATCATTAGTATAGACAACAAAAAGTTTAAGAAATAACAAACACAATAAGGCACAATTTTTATCGGTAAAACAAGCATAATATACATACCGCAGTCCGTTGCTGATTTAAACCACCGTTACAACGAACACGCAAAAACCCATTGCTCTCATTTGGAGGAGCTAAAAGAAACCATTTCATGGTCATAAATCAAAACATCATTTAAGGTAACATGTCACGATAAATGCAGGTAAGTACATTAGGGTCTTCGAGATTAGAACACATACGAGGCCAGTTAGATCTAGGTGTTGATGACGGCCTCCAGCCGCCAGAATCGGCAGTATTCCATAGTTTTTGAACATTAATCTGCTTAACAAAAAAAGTCAAACTCAAGTCAAACTTTAAAGTTTTGCAGTCATTAACTGAATAACCTCATTTTAGGCTTAAATTAATCAATTATCTATTTTAAGATAGCTGATTATCTGCTCCTACTTATAAGTGTAAGCATAATGTGTTTAAATAAGCAATCCCAAATAGCGTGTTCACAAACCGCCGAAATTGGCCAAACTATCCAAATAAGAGAAAGTCAGCTGCTTTTGCTGGTTTGAAATATACGCAGTCCGGTTTTAAAGTTTCACAGTTTACCGGAACTTGAAACCTGCCGTTTAACATTAACTATTTACTTTTTTTTTTTCATTTTAAACTTATGTATATATTTTACATTTATGAACAATCCTTATTGTTTTTTAAGAATTAATGCAAAATTATATTTTTTCAAAAAAAAAATATATATATGACTAAAAAGTAGGGTGAGCAGAAAACCGAAAAAAAACCGAACCAAAACCGAAAAAACGATTTAACCGAACTGGCGAGAAAAAAACAAACCGAAATTAGTGGTTCGGTTTCGGATTTACATTTTATAAAAACCAAAAAAAAACCAAACCGAACCGAATAACCAAAAAAAAATTCGTTTTTTTAATATATGTTATACATTGATTTTGGAATTATTAGTTTTATTATTGAAAATAATTAATTTTTAAAGTATTACAAAAGAAATGCCTTAATAAAAACTTTGGAAAAACATAGAAATCGTTTAGAATGTTCGGTTAATGTATGAAAATCGTTTAGAATGTTCGGTTTATGTAGACAATATTAATTTAAAAGGTTAAATATATTAATATAAATATAAACATATAAGAAAGAATCTTAAACCTTACATTATAAGTTCTATTTTTAAAATTTATGAAATTATGTTCAAAGAACCGAAAAACTGAACCGAACTGTTACTAAAACCGAATAACCAAAACAACCAAAAACCGAACCGGACGGTGCACACCCCTACTAAAAATTACAAACTGAACCGTAGTTGCCGGTTTGACCCAAAATTTTCATAACATGCCGAAATGAACAATGAACACCCTTAAAAAAATTCCCAAACACCCCCTAAACAATCCCTTTCAATACACATCCAAACACTCCCTAAATAATAAATCCCATTAAATAAATACCCTTATCCAAACACCCCTCAAATAAAAACCCACATCCAAACACCCCCTAAATCACCTAAAACCCCAAAATTGGAAGCATATGAAGGTTACAAACAAAACTGGCACTAAAACACAAACTAAACATATAAAAAGAATACAAATTTAAAATTAAAAAAAAAAAAGATTCAGTAAAAAAAAAAAATAAACCTCAGAAGGTGATGATGATCCTTGCTGTACGTGATTGATCTTGCGTGAAAAGAACACAAAGTATATGATCAAACCAACAACTAAAAAAGCTGTGATCTTGAATCTAATCAGCGATCCTTTGATTTTCTTTAATGGGTGTCGATTAATATTATAACTCGATCTATTATTAACCATGATTCCTTCTCCACCCCTGAATATTATTATTATTATTAAGATATTATTATAAATAAATAATAAATAAAAAAACAGTTTGAAAGAGGATCAGTGAAGGGGTGATTACCTCCTCATTTCATGAGAGATTTAAAAGAATGATGATCATGGGCAGGCAGGCAGGCAGGTGAACTGGGATTTTAATTAATGGTGATTGAATAATAAATAATAATAATAATAATATTGAAGCAGATGATCACGATGACGGTTGTAGAATCTAGCAAGGTGTCATGTCTGGCAGTCGCTATTGGTTTAAGGCTTTAACTAAAGGGTTTGACATGTAAACATCGGATCTCCGTGTTTTGACAAAATAAAATTTGGACCATGTATGCGGAACGTACGATGTATAAAACAATAACTAAGTGATTTAGGACCAGCGTATTGCGACAGTGTCGTTAAACGGGAAAAACTACGCGTAAAAATGTTAAATCACACACGCACGTTGTGGCATGTTAACTCACAAAATTTAAATCGAAACGCAAATGAAAAATGTAAGGGGGGACGGGGCGCTACCAAAATTGGGCACGGGTACCCCTTTACCACCACGGTAACACCACCGCCACATGTGTTGGTAGGGTTCACGTGGACCGTTTTCTGGTTGTTGTTACCGTGCTGGTACAAAGAAACGGTCTTTTTCTTGACCAATGATAATATGTCACGTTTTACCTTCACCTTTGACCGTGATATTTTGACAGTGTTTTATTTTTGACCGTTTACATTTTGACCTTGGTTTATGTTTTACCCCTATACAAATCATACTTTCACATAACATAAACACAGTGAGCTTTCATTAAAAATTTAAACACCATTACAAAATAAACATTAAACAACCGTAAACATTAATTATTAATTATATCTCACAACAATCGCCATGGCGCAAAATGGGTGAAGTTGGTCATTTGTTCACGGTAGTAGCTGTCACGAGTGAGTTGGATTGCAATGTCTTCCTGAACATTAGGGTGCCTCTCCATCGTGGCTTCATAAAGGACGTTCCAACGGAGACACCTGAACCAGAGAAGAAACCACCTACGGACGATCGAATCCTTGGAGCAGTCATTTGTGCCGGTTAAATTATTGAATATCCCCGACACCCGGTGCCAAAACGAAATTGGGGTATCGACTTCATGAACCTATGTGTTTCTCACTACGAGGTAGGCCCTCGTTAACGCGATATCCTCATTTGCATTCCACGGGTCCATTTTTTACGAAACGATTAAAGTATAACCGGGTTATTGTGTGATTTTGTTGTGTTGGATTAAGGTGTTTTTATAGACCAAACCGTAACGGTACAGATTCCAATGGTTGCAACGGTTTAAATGTAACGGTAACAAAATTAATTACCGTCTGACTGTACAACGATTAGTTTTCTCAATTTTAAATGAAATATAATGAAATAATCAGTGGAGTGCTGCCTACAAAAAAGTGTTTCAGTGAAGTAAATCAGTGAAGTGATGTGGTGTAACACCCCAACCGATGGCGGAATCATCGAGGTGCCACGTAGTGACGATTGTTCAAAAGCTCATGGTACTAAAATGTAAATATTATTGAATAATCAAAATTGTCTTACATGGAAATGGAAATTACATTTGTCTAAATGAAATGTAAATATTGAAATAAAGCACTAAATGTCTCTTGCTAAAGCACTAGATCAAACTGCACCTGAAACATGTACAAAAAAATAGGTTTGGTCAACATATGAAATGTTGGTGAGCATTCCTAGATTTGATATATATAGTAGGTTAAAAGTTATACAATTCAAGTGCAAGCTACAGTGCAAATATGTAAACTATGTATCATACAAATGAGCGAAATCAACCCTGTGACTGTATAATGTACTGTATGAACTGTAGTGTACTCAACCAATAAATGGATGATAACTTAACACTGGCCACGGATTCTCCGATGAAAAAGGGGGAGAATCAATCTAGGCGGGTTGTCAATCCAAATAGCGCTATCCAATGTTAAGGTCGGCTTGTACCATGTTAATGATTTCACTAAGTACAAATGTAATCCACATGTATTGTCTAAGCATAAAGCACGTTGTAAGCAATGCACATAGTACTAGAATTGTATTGTAAAAATGTAAACTTGTATTTGAAATTGTGTACATGTAACACCCCAAAAATGTATAAACGCAAAAAGGGGTAGGAATACTCACTGTTTACGTAATAGCTTGTAATTGAACTTGGACAACGAAATATGTGTTGGAACTATCTCAAAGTATCAACCTAAAGTAATTGAAAATGTGTAAGGGAAATGACTCTAAGATATATGTATTTCTAGGGCTTCGAATTGGGGATAAATGTTTGTTTGATTATTAAACAAATTGTTTATTAATTATGAGAATTTTAATAGATGAATAAGTAAAAGTCTCTTTGTAAAATTTTAAGTTGAATATAGTCGCAACATAAGGTTTTAAGTATGAAAATAACTTTTATAAAATTATTTTCTTGAAAATAGAATATTTAATCTAATTATTTCATATTGTCAAAATATGATTTTAATATCTAAAAATATTAAAATTAAAGAATTCTTAAATTAAAAATTGTATTTCTGTTCCAAATGAATAGAAATAATTTATGTAAAATTTTGGTACAAAAATATTGTAAAATGAATTTATTATGATTTATTTATGATTAAAACTAACAGAAATTGATTAAAAATGTTAAATAAATGATTTTTCTGAAATAAAAATCATTTTTGAAAAGCTTAATGTTATAAAAACTTAGGATAATTTTTGTAGAATTTATAAAAGGGTTTTGATATTTAAAAACGAATTTATAAGTTTAAATGTAATATATATATATGTTTAAATGTGTAAAACTGAAAAAAAATGAAAGAACTTGCCACAGCCGGGACTCGAACCCGGGTGGCTCGGGTGAAATGCAACAGACACAACCATCTGGTCTGGACCGATGGTTGTGTTTGTTTCTTGTTAATCAAATATAAATAACATAGCAAAACCTAGTGTTCTTCCCCAATATTATCAATTCGAGCCCTAGTTTTCCAATCGAGTGATTTACCCAATATTAATCTAATTAATCATAGGGTAAACACTTTGTAGGTTCCGATTAAAGAAACCCATAAACAAAAACCAACTTACAAACACGTTTGCGAACAGATTTCTTGGTCAAAGCTAAAGTCAAACAACGAACGAAGATAATTATTTAGAGTGTTTCAGAATGATTGGAGGTTAGGAGAGATATGTGAGCGAGTTGAAATGATTCGTAGGAGGTCAATTTATAGTGTGTTTCGATGGTTGGGTTAATTGGAAAGTTTGACAATTTGTTAAAGTCTAAACGCGTAATAATAATGAATTGGTCAACGATTAATCGTGATTGATGTATAAACGAGTTGTAATAGGCCGAAAATCATGAAAACATTCCATTTGGAAAACAATTATAAGTTAATGTTGGTCAAACTTGCTTTCCCCCCTTTTTTGTCTGGATCGCGTAACAGTAGCAGAGGCAAGGGGAAAGAAGATGCAGCAGTTAATATCGTGTTAAATATAATTGAGACTGGGTTAAAATCAACAAAGGCATGTGGAGCAGGTGGTGGTACATGCGTGTGTGTTTGTGTGACCCGGCTACCTGCCCGGGTTCGAATCCCGGCAGGAGCCATTCTTTTTTTTTTTTTTTTTTAAACAGTTAAGGGAGGGGAAGGAGTTGGGCTGGGCTGATGTATGGGCCTGCTGTTGGGCTCGTCTCTTGGGCTCAGCAGTGGGCTCCGAATCTTTAGAAAGGATGAACTAAAATGGGCTTAAAGAGAGGGTGGGTTTGGGTTGATTTGTGTTGTGGGCTTAACAATAATGGACAAATCTTATTATTATTATTATTATTATTATTATTATTATAAAAAAAAATATATAATGAAAAAGTGACGGATGTCACAGTATCCCCTACTTTTAGAAACTTCGTCCCGAAGTTATTAGAAACGTAGGATTATGGATGCTTGGGTAAAAATTAAGGTAACTGTGGTTTGGAAAGTTCGAATGATTTGGGTGTGAGTTAGGGATTAGGTTCGTCTCGAATAGTAAGGAGATAAAGATCTAGTAATTCAATAAGTTTCAAGTTTTAGGAATCCTATGATAAATGTACGAGTTGATTGTCCACAGAAAGACTAAATGAACTTACAAGCAAACAGAGTTTGTTCCTGGTTCGACTTCCAGTCTCACTTTCAACGCATCATTAGTGTTTGTATACAGGGTGTACCGCAGCTAACCCACCACACCTTTGATACCTTGAAAACGTACTGAACGCCTACCCAAGAATTCCAATAGAATTTCACACCACCCTAATGTACCTGTAAATTCATGATTACGTTCCGGACCGGAATCATCAATTTACCTTACATTAGGGTTTTATGTCCTTCTATGATCCCACCGATTGTTGAGCAGGTTCGATAGCCTCCACCAGCCGTGGAGTAGGTTGTAGGGCCTCTCCCGACTGTTTGAAAGGCATAGTGACCTCTACCAATCGTTGAGTATGTTCGATAGCCTCCACCAGTCGTGGAGCAGGTTGTAGGGCCTCTCCCGACTGTTGAAAAAGGCATGATGACTTCTATTAAGTGCAACAATTATTATTCACATAGATTGCAAATTGATAGCATGTTTATGCAAGCAAGTTTGTAAGTACTACAACCATTAAGTGTAAGTGTTTATCATGAATAATTAAATGTTTACGAGTATCATGAATAATTAGATGCTCAATGCGTAGTCAAATTAAGGGGAAAAATCTAGTTTCATGTAATAACCAATGATGTTTTCTTAGAAAAGCATCTGTGAGATCAAGTATCAAGTCCAAACGTTTCAAATAAATGTAAGGTAGAGTCTTGTATGATTAAAAATAAACGTAATCAATAAAATAAATTTCCAGTCTGTGTTAGTACACAATAATACGCAAGGAAATTTCTAGGTGTTATATGCCTATGAGTATGACATAATTGGGTACAAAATGATAATAAGATCAAGAAAATGAAAACACGAGTATCATGAATAATTAGATGTCCAGTGAATAGTCAAATTAAGGGGAAATCAAGTTTCACAAACAATGATGTTTTGGAAAAAAAAATCATGTAGAATCAAGTATCAGGTTTTTAGTAGTTTGATTATCATGGGTAACTAGCTCACGTGTGAGAAGGTGAAGGATATGAATTTAGTTCTTGAGAGGATGATGAAAAATTTTGAAGCAGAATCAAGGTTGTGAGAGATGGTGAATGTGAAGATAGTTGATAAAGAGTTTATTTTATAGTAAGGAGATTATATAGTAGTGTAAATTTTGGGGTTTGGATCAAAGGTTATAATCAAGTGTATAAGAAAACATGATTGTGGTGTATGCCAAATATTGTAAAAATTTGAACAAGTTGAAAATGAGTGAATCTAGAGACTAGGTATTATTTCAAAAAAAAAAATTTATTTTCAAAATTGATTTTGTACATAAGGCAAAAGTTGTTAAATAGTACAAGCTAAGTAAGCTTTGTAATAGTTTAAAACAAAAAAATCGTTTGTTACGTCAATAAATAATCAATTGAATTTAAGTTCGAGGACATCCTTTAAAAAAAAAATATTATGTACTTTGTAAAGGTACTAGGTAATACAACAAGTTTTAGAAATCTTTAGTTTGTGCTAAAGTATGGGGTTATAGTTTTTAAAATAAATAACATGTGGAGAAAAGAAATAATATGATTTGGGTAGGGTGTTGAATATTTAAAAAGTGGCTAAGAGGGTAAGGTGAAGTGTGATTGTGAAATCCATAGATGGTTATGATAGTATGAACTTGTAAGCAATATATGAAAATCGTGAAATACAAAATATTGTATATGAACCGAGAGAGTATTATTGAAAAAGCTTGCATAAAATGCTTGGAGTGCCCTTGTCTGGCTGTAAAGCCCAACAAGAACGTTGACTTTTCAAAGGAATTGAACCCAATGGTGATCAAAGAAGACGTGCTTTAGCCTATAAGTGGACACTCACTCCAGGAATCCCCAGGTAAGCATAACAGGTCCGTAAATGGATTTATGCGCTATGCTTGTCTATGCCAGAAAACCCAGTGTACAGGCGTCCACCCTTCCAGATTGCACGTGTCCTTATCACACTCATTAAAGTTCAACAACTTTGAAGGAACAAAAGTAAGAGTAGGCATTATGCCTAAGAGTGTCTTCATGAAAGGTACTGTCCCTGTTCCATGATGATGTAGACATTTCCACTCCCCGTAGGACTCCATCTCTATGCACCATGATGAAAGATAAGAAGAATAGAGAGAGAGAAGAAGGGAAAGATAGAAGGAGGAAAGTAGGGAGAAATGAGGAGTAGGGTAATTCAGGAAATATTATGCATGCAAGTTGTAGTTCGGTTATAGTCTAGGCCTATTCCATCTAGTAACCTAGTTCCCTATAACCATGTCTCTGATACCAATCTGTAGCACCCCAACCGATGGCGGAATCATCGAGGTGCCACGTAGTGACGATTGTTCAAAAGCTCATGGTACTAAAATGTAAATATTATTGAATAATCAAAATTGTCTTACATGGAAATGGAAATTACATTTGTCTAAATGAAATGTAAATATTGAAATAATTGCATTGAAATAAAGCACTAAATGTCTCTTGCTAAAGCACTAGATCAAACTGCACCTGAAACATGTACAAAAAAATAGGTTTGGTCAACATATGAAATGTTGGTGAGCATTCCTAGATTTGATATATATAGTAGGTTAAAAGTTATACAATTCAAGTGCAAGCTACAGTGCAAATATGTAAACTATGTATCATACAAATGAGCGAAATCAACCCTGTGACTGTATAATGTACTGTATGAACTGTAGTGTACTCAACCAATAAATGGATGATAACTTAACACTGGCTACAGATTCTCCGATGAAAAAGGGGGAGAATCAATCTAGGCGGGTTGTCAATCCAAATAGCGCTATCCAATGTTAAGGTCGGCTTGTACCATGTTAATGATTTCACTAAGTACAAATGTAATCCACATGTATTGTCTAAGCATAAAGCACGTTGTAAGCAATGCACATAGTACTAGAATTGTATTGTAAAAATGTAAACTTGTATTTGAAATTGTGTACATGTAACACCCCAAAAATGTATAAACGCAAAAAGGGGTAGGAATACTCACTGTTTACGTAATAGCTTGTAATTGAACTTGGACAACGAAATATGTGTTGGAACTATCTCAAAGTATCAACCTAAAGTAATTGAAAATGTGTAAGGGAAATGACTCTAAGATATATGTATTTCTAGGGCTTCGAATTGGGGATAAATGTTTGTTTGATTATTAAACAAATTGTTTATTAATTATGAGAATTTTAATAGATGAATAAGTAAAAGTCTCTTTGTAAAATTTTAAGTTGAATATAGTCGCAACATAAGGTTTTAAGTATGAAAATAACTTTTATAAAATTATTTTCTTGAAAATAGAATATTTAATCTAATTATTTCATATTGTCAAAATATGATTTTAATATCTAAAAATATTAAAATTAAAGAATTCTTAAATTAAAAATTGTATTTCTGTTCCAAATGAATAGAAATAATTTATGTAAAATTTTGGTACAAAAATATTGTAAAATGAATTTATTATGATTTATTTATGATTAAAACTAACAGAAATTGATTAAAAATGTTAAATAAATGATTTTTCTGAAATAAAAATCATTTTTGAAAAGCTTAATGTTATAAAAACTTAGGATAATTTTTGTAGAATTTATAAAAGGGTTTTGATATTTAAAAACGAATTTATAAGTTTAAATGTAATATATATATATGTTTAAATGTGTAAAACTGAAAAAAAATGAAAGAACTTGCCACAGCCGGGACTCGAACCCGGGTGGCTCGGGTGAAATGCAACAGACACAACCATCTGGTCTGGACCGATGGTTGTGTTTGTTTCTTGTTAATCAAATATAAATAACATAGCAAAACCTAGTGTTCTTCCCCAATATTATCAATTCGAGCCCTAGTTTTCCAATCGAGTGATTTACCCAATATTAATCTAATTAATCATAGGGTAAACACTTTGTAGGTTCCGATTAAAGAAACCCATAAACAAAAACCAACTTACAAACACGTTTGCGAACAGATTTCTTGGTCAAAGCTAAAGTCAAACAACGAACGAAGATAATTATTTAGAGTGTTTCAGAATGATTGGAGGTTAGGAGAGATATGTGAGCGAGTTGAAATGATTCGTAGGAGGTCAATTTATAGTGTGTTTCGATGGTTGGGTTAATTGGAAAGTTTGACAATTTGTTAAAGTCTAAACGCGTAATAATAATGAATTGGTCAACGATTAATCGTGATTGATGTATAAACGAGTTGTAATAGGCCGAAAATCATGAAAACATTCCATTTGGAAAACAATTATAAGTTAATGTTGGTCAAACTTGCTTTCCCCCCTTTTTTGTCTGGATCGCGTAACAGTAGCAGAGGCAAGGGGAAAGAAGATGCAGCAGTTAATATCGTGTTAAATATAATTGAGACTGGGTTAAAATCAACAAAGGCATGTGGAGCAGGTGGTGGTACATGCGTGTGTGTTTGTGTGACCCGGCTACCTGCCCGGGTTCGAATCCCGGCAGGAGCCATTCTTTTTTTTTTTTTTTAAACAGTTAAGGGAGGGGAAGGAGTTGGGCTGGGCTGATGTATGGGCCTGCTGTTGGGCTCGTCTCTTGGGCTCAGCAGTGGGCTCCGAATCTTTAGAAAGGATGAACTAAAATGGGCTTAAAGAGAGGGTGGGTTTGGGTTGATTTGTGTTGTGGGCTTAACAATAATGGACAAATCTTATTATTATTATTATTATTATTATTATTATTATTATAAAAAAATATATATATAATGAAAAAGTGACGGATGTCACATGTGGCATTGCAGGATTGGTTAAAATTAGTGAAAGAAATAATAACTCTACAAGGGCCCCTTTATGCCCTAAAAGATGGAAAAGTGTATGGAACTAAATTTGAAGCGGAAAAGAAATTTTTTGTAAGACTATAAGAGTAACCGGAGTGGGGCGCGAGGGGGGGGGGGGAGCTTTTGCGGGGAGAAGAAGACGGGCATGCGGGAGGGTGGGATGCCACATGTCATTTCCTGATTGGCCCTTGTTTGTTTTGACCGTTGAATAAAAAAAATTTAAAATTTTATACCGTTGGACTTAAACGGTCAATTTTTTTTTTATATATAAACCCTATTTTAATAAAAAAAAAACACCCACTACACTTCATATTTACCTCCCATTTTCACCAATTTTTATACACTACTTCATCAACTTTTATACATCTCTTCATAATCACCTCAATTTTTATATATTTTTTCAAACCTTTTTTAAAAAAAAATACACCCATACAACAGAGGCTTTGACCCGAACAAACCATATAACTACATCCCGAACCCGAATACACCACGGGTTCGTCCAACACCAAACCGTCCACCCATTCCATCACCTTGTCCCGACTACGCGGCTTTCGCAAGTTATATTAGTGGGCAAATTTATCCTAATTTTCTATTTAACGATTCCCTCGTTCCTTCACAACCACTAACTCCTTTAACGCAACCGGAAAGCATACCCGAAACACAAGAAGAACATATTGTGGGATCCTCGTCGGTAAAAAAAAAACCGGTAAAAGAACTCACAAAAAGAAGACGGCGAGAAAGCATTGAACGCTGCCAACCGCCAATCTAAAAAGTGGACAACCGACGAAGAGGTTGCCTTAACGCAAGCTTGGATAAGCGAGTCGGAAAACTCGACTCAAGGTATTTGTAATATTTTTTTAAACATTATATATTTTTTTAAACATTATATATTTTTTTAAACATTATATATGACTAACGGATTTTATATTTTTTTTTTTGTAGGAAATAATCGCCACAAATCCGACTTTTGGGATGACATAAACAACGCGTTCCATAAGTTGATGGATCGAGAGGTCTATCGATATAACGATAGTCTCTCATCCAAGTGGACCGAGATAAACAAGGCGATGAATTTCTTCAAGGGCCATTATTGTCACGCTAGAAATTATCCAAGAAGCGGTGAAACGGACGGCGACTACCTCGCCAATGCGCTAAAAGCTTTTCGCGATGAAAATGGCATTGACTTCAAGTTTTTGCATTGTTGGGACATTGCGAAAAACCATTCAAAATGGGCGAACGTCCCCTCTTCCAGCGATTCGTCAAAGAGGACAAAAACAACTTCATCTCATAACCGTTCGGTTGGCCGTGAAGACTTGGAGGCAATTAACTTGGATGATGACGAATTCGACGAGGAATTGAGTTATCCACCCGGTCGAGATAAGTCTAAAAAGAGGGCACAAAGGTCCCCTGCTTCGGGTTCGGGATCAGGATCGGGCAAAGGTGCTTACATCGGTGATTTGGCCGACTTAAACGCCAACATCGTCCAATTCAACACGATTCAACAACAAAGGATCGAGGAGAAAAGATCCATTCGCGAAGCCTTTGAAAAAAAGTTGACTATGAAAGAACAGCGCGAATATATGAAATTTCTCGCCATGAACACCGATCATCTAAGCGGTCCAGAGCTAGAGATGACGCTACAAATGAAGCGCGATATTATGGCAAAATATAATATGTAGTTTTTTTTTCTAGGTTTTTATTTTTTTTTTCCGGTTTTTTATGGTTTTTTATTTTCTAGGTTTTTATTTAATTTTATTATTAATTATTATGAATTTTAATTATGTTTTTAATTAAGTGATTTTAAATACTTCAAATTATATATATATATATGAAATGCCACATGTCACTTCCTCCCCCACATAGGTCCCACAAATGCCACATGGCGCTTCACCCCTCCCCCCAAACTCCTTATAGTGTAAGGAGTGGAGGGGGGAAGAGGGGGATGAAGCGTCATGTGCCACTTGTGGGCTCCACATGTGAAACGTGAAAATTGTGGGGAGTGGAAGGGGGAAGAGAGGGGGGGGGGGTAGGAATATTATTATTTTTATTAATGTGTGTGTTAGAATTTAAAAAAAAACATTGGCCAATCAAATAGTCCCACATCATCTTCAAGCTCCCCCACGCTCATGGATTTTTCCCCGCCCTCTTCCACGCCACCAAGGGGTATTACCGCCCATGAACCATTTCCCCGCCTCCCTTTTCAAGCCCACCCCGGTTAGTCTAAGAAGAAAAGGAAGAAATTTCAATCAATAGAAATCTTCAATTTAATAGTTATATTTAATGTTAAACCAATTTTTAAGTGTTTGTAACTCCTATAAGCTAGTTAATATATATATATATATATATATATATATATGTGTTTAAAGTAAAGATAATTTATAGTGAAGGATAAATTTTGGTATGTGTAGGATGAATTTCTAAATGTATAGGATAAACCTAATGATAATTTCGATATGTGTAGAATAAAAGTATGATAATTTCAATGTGTGTAGGATGAATTTTGATACGTGTAGGACAAGTTTTAATGTGTGTAAGATAAAATATAAAAGTAATTAATTGAATAATTAATGTGAAATGAGTTAAAGTATTTAATGTTATTTCTTCTTTTTCTTCTCAAATTAAAATTCTTCTCAAATGATCCCCCCCCCTTAGTATACACACACACACACATATACGGTAAATTGGATTTTAATAATTTGAACATGAGATAACTTATAGTGGGAGTTTAGTTAGTGACACTTATAACTTTTACTTTGTTGTTAATTGTAACTTGACTTGCATGATCATCGTAGATTTACATATGATTTTTCTCAGTTTTGTTCGCACGGAAGGTATTTTTGTGAACATCTATCAAGACTACACGAGTCATGAGTGGGATTGTTTTAATAACAAATATGAAAATCAGAGGGTTGTTACTTAAATTATGAGTATGCATAATTATCGTTCAGTCAATTATAGTTTGGATTACAAAAATACAATAATTTCATTGAAGAAGCGGGTTTAGTCGAGTATAATATGGGTGGACATTCTTTTACATATATGTCTAGTGATGGGGTTAAGTTGAGTAAATTAGATAGATGTTTGGTGGACAATGATGTTATGGTTAAGTGGCCAAATGCTGGTTTGACGGCTCTCCCTCGGCATCTGTCGGATC
The DNA here is from genome assembly GCA_030844895.1 of Ambrosia x helenae. Lineage (NCBI taxonomy): Eukaryota > Viridiplantae > Streptophyta > Magnoliopsida > Asterales > Asteraceae > Ambrosia > Ambrosia x helenae. The sequence goes on along the minus strand of CM061225.1, from coordinate 16,921,734 downwards.
ATAGTCCATTATTGCTTGCCCTTAAAAGTTTGGATTATGGTCACACTCCGTTCAGATTTTATAATTCCTGGTTACAAATCTCAGGTTTTGTGGAGTTCGTAAATTCCACTGCTGATAAATTTGTGTTTAATGGTCCGGCGGATCTAGCTTTAGCGACTAAGTTGAAATGGTTGAAAGGGAGAATTCGAACGTGGATTGATGCGAACCGTAGACGAAGGGAGGAGAATTATGTTAATAACAAGAAAATAATTTTGGATTTAGAGTGTATTGCAGATAGTCGACTGTTGACAGATGGGGAATTGGAGCAAAGGGTGAATGCGAGAAAGATAGTTTTTGAAGAGGAGAGATTAAAATGTTTGGATGCGCAACAGAAGTGGAGAACAAGGTGGGCGTTAGAAGGGGATGAGAACTCAAAGTTCTTTCATGGTATCCTAAAAATGAATTTGGCATCTAATAGAATTCATGGAGTTCGGTGTGACGGAGTGTGGATTGACGATCCGGTTGTGGTAAAAGAAAATGTTGAAGGTTTTTTCGCTAATAAGTTTAGCTTTTTTGCAGGGCCGAAACCACCTTTTGTTATTCCAGATGTGAAAAAATTGACAAGCGAAGAGGTCGGTATGCTTGAGGCTCCATTCTCAGTCGAGGAAATCACGGCTGGCGTCTTTGATTGTGATGGTGGGAAAGCCCCCAGACCCGACGGATTCAATTTTACATTCATTCGTCAGTTCTGGCAGATTCTGAAAGCAGACTTCATCAAGATGTTCGCTGAATTTTTTGATAACGGCTATATCCGAGAGAGTTGTTTCTCAGCGTTTATCGCTTTAATACCAAAGGGTAAGTCCCAAGCTACTCTTGCAGATTATCGTCCGATTAGCTTGGTGGGGATTCTAAACAAGGTGCTATCAAAGGTTTTAATGATGCGTCTTAAAGGTGTGTTATCAAGATTAACATCGGAAGAGCAAACGGCTTTTATTTGTGGCAGAAATATTTTAGACGGTCCCCTTATTTTAAATGAGACGATTACATGGTTGAAGAAGATGAAAAAAGGCGTTTTTCCTCAAAGTGGATATCGAAAAGGCTTATGATTCGGTTAGATGGGATTTCTTAGAAGATGTTTTGGTACAAATGAATTTCTCTCCAAAATGGGTTGGGTGGATTATGTCTATCGTGCGAAGTTCTCGTGCCTCGGTGTTGGTGAATGGGTCTCCAACGGAGGAATTCTCTTGTCAAAAGGGCCTTCGGCAAGGAGATCCCCTATCCCCTTTTCTTTTTATTATTGCAATGGAGCCGCTAACCCGTATAATGAAAAAGGCGTGTCAACTTGGGGTGTTCCATGGGATAAAAGTCGGCAGTAATGGTCCTTTGTTATCTCATTTCATCTATGCTGATGATGTTATCTTTTGTGGGGATTGGTCGATAACGAACGCGTAAAACTTAAGAAGACTATTAAGGGGCTATTATCTTGCTTCGGGGCTGAGAATTAATTCTAAGAAGAGCCGGGTCTTTGGAGTAGGTGTGGAGGGGAATGAAGCTGCGAGCCTGGCTTCGGCTATTCATTGTTCTTACGGAAATTTCCCCTTCACTCATCTTGGTATTCCAATAGCAACAAACATGAATCTTGTGAAAAATTGGGACCCGGTTATAGAGAAGTTTAAGAAACGCCTATCCTCATGGAAGTCTAGATGCCTTTCTTACGGTGGTCGTATTACTCTTCTCAAGGCCGTTTTGAGTTCCCTGCCACTTTATTTCTTCTCTTTGTTCAAGGCTCCTGTCCAAGTGGTGGACTCGCTTGAACGTATACGGCGTAAGTTTTTTTGGGGTGGGACGGAAGAGGTTGATAAACTAAGCTGGATGGCCTGGAATAATGTGGTGAAGCCGGTTCAATATGGAGGTCTCGGGTTGGGTGCTCTCAAGGATGCAAACTTAAGTCTTTTATCCAAATGGTGGTGGAGGTTTAAAATAAACCAAGACCATCTTTGACGAAAGGTGATTTGGGCGATTCATGGTAACGGGAGAGGTTGGTATTGCATTCCGGCAAAATTGACGATGTGTGGTACATGGAAACAGATTGCCGCTGTTCCGAAATTGTTGGTGTCTTTGAACCTGCAGCCACATAGATTGATTAAAGAAAAGCTGGGTAATGGTGGGCACGTTAGCTTCTGGTCGGACTGGTGGTTAGCCGAGGACTTGCTGCAGAATTTGTTCCCCTTGTTGTTTGAATTGGAAAAAAATAAGTCATGTTATGTTGCGGATAGATTGCGGACTGTTTTGCAGGTGAACCAGTTTAATTGGGAGTGGAGGAGACCAACTCTTTCAGCTGAAGAACAGACACAGTTGAACGGTTTAATCCAGCTTCTTTCGGACGCTCATCTATCTGCTGTGGCAGATTCGTGGACTGCCAATCTGGATGCCTCAGGGTGTTTTGAAGTTAGACTGTTGAAGAAGACGATTGCTGCAGCACAAAACACTGTACCGGAGGTTGTGTTTGAATGGTGCAATTGGGTTCCAAAGAAAGTGTCTATTGTAGCATGGCGTGCGTTTCACGATCGACTCCCGACGACTGAAGCGCTTGCTAAAAGGAATATCAATGTGGACGAGCCTACTTGCCGGATGTGTAATAGTTATACGGAGTCTGCGGAACACTTGTTTACCGGTTGTATGGTGGCTTTGGAGGTATGGCAGTGTATTTTTTCCTGGTGCAGAGTGCCGGATTGTTTTGCTTTCCACGTTCGGGATCTCCTATTTTATCACAAATCGGCAAAAGACAGTACCTCGAGCCAAAAAGGCATTTTACGGTGTTGTTCTCACTACATTTTGGAGCTTATGGAAGGCAAGGAACGGGCTTATTCATAATCAGAAGCAGGTCGTGGTGCGGCATGTTCTGGAGAAAATAAAGATCATGAGTTATTTATGGATTACGAATAGAGGGAAGATGTCGGATATGACGTGAGACTCTTGGGGTCGCTTTGACACGACTAAGATGGGATAGTTCTTGGGATAGTTGCGGGTTGTTTTTGATGTTTTTGTAATCGCCGGACTTGTTTTGGTTTTGTCTCGGACTCTTTTGCTAGCATCTTGTTAGCGTTTTAATAAAGTTTTGTTTTGCCGTTCAAAAAAAAAAATTGTCACTCTTGTAACGGTGCATGATTCGTTAATAAAAATTATAGGTTATAAACTAACCATATAAAAAAATTGTCTTTATAACACCTTTGTGTTATCCTTATCAAAAATCATTATTACATAATTAAAGTTTCTAAGTGAAAAATATATCTGAATATTGTAATGTACTAAACTGGTGTTGTTGGTGGGCTAAACTCGACATGAACAAGAACATGAAAATTTGATATTAACCTGTAAATGACACGGATGTGAAAATTATATTGGATACATAAACTCGATCATGGTATGGATATTCATATGTTGACATAAACACGACTTATTTAATCTTATGCTTTCTAATATTCTACTTTAAGAGCATAAATTTACACCTAATTCAAAATTTCTACAAAAACACGTACTCGGATAACTTAAGAGTGCTATAAAATATAATGCAAAATGTCTAAATAGTAAATTGCCACAAAACATCAATCTAATTCTGGTTTTTAAATGTCTTTAAACTCTTTCATTACTGTTGGATCAGTATGCTCTTTAACAGTTATTATTCATGAACACTTATGTGTTGTAAGTTTATCAAAGCAGTTTGCACAGCGGAATAAGTGAAGTGTTCAAGTTTAAAGTTTCACTTTCAACAGGAGTTATTACCCCCCCTGGATATAATGAACTAAAGGCAGTTAATGTGAATATAAACAATTGAATGCATATAACAATAAGTATGAAAAGAGATTCTCAGATATGAAATGGTATTTCAATTAAAAGCCTTTAAAGGATTTCAGTTTAATAAAATCGATGTCTAAAATAGTGGGATTAACCCATCTATTTATAGACCAGCAAATACATACAAGTTGATTCAAAAACAATACTACAACAGGATGTAGCATTGGTACTTGTACAAAGACTTTAACAAAAGCATAAAGTAATGTTATTATACTAAACTACTGAAACATAAGGTGGTGGAAAGATTCCATTACAAATGCTGATGAGTGACAAACTACTGATGAGTAGTTTGTCTTCAGTAGTTCTTCAGTAGACTTTTCTGGTTTGACTTCAGAACTTCTGATCTTTTACTCTTCAGTAGTTCTATACTTAGCATATTTTTGGCAGAAATAGGAATTAGACTAAGGTTAGCAAAAGAGGTTTCTTCAATCCTTTTTGTCCTTACAATTACTAAACTAATAACCAAAATTGCACTGAATTACTTTCTTTACGTTTCATTAAATTGCACTACACATCCTTTATGTTTAAAAGTTTCAATCACGTCCTTTACCGTTATTATATACATTTGTTCGAATGCATGTGTAACACCCGATATTTTGTCTCGCCTAAATACGTCATTAGGCGTGATTAATAAATAACAAAGCGAATTTAATAATATGGTGGGTGCTTAATCAACGAATAACACCGGGGCTAAACCCATTACAAGGGATTTATTTAGCTAATGTTTTTAATTTAATACAAGCTTGAGACTAGACTTGAGGGACCTAGTGTGTCATGTGTGCAAAGTAGAGATATGAGATTTACAAAAAAAAAAAATAAAAATAAAAATAAAAATAAAAACAAAAACTTGGAAATTGATCAGTGTTTTGGATCGACCAAAACACCTTCAACAACACACACACACACACACACACACACACAAGAAGCTTCATACAATTCAACCCCAAATCTGCAAATAATCAAGGGTTCTTGCCAATGCATGATGAAATTCTTGCTAAATTGGTGTTCTAATCATCACAAGGTAACCTTAGAACCCTTTTATTGCATCTAACTCACTCTTGTGTAGAAGATGATGAAACTAAGGTTTATGTGAAAACGTGAATCAAGAATGGTTAAAGGTTTCTAGATATTGATAGACATTAAATGAACCATAATTTGTGATAATACACAAGGATATGCTTGATTCATGTGCTAATTAGATTGTTGTATGCCTATGTTAAGTGGGTTTTGACCCTAGGTATGAACCATACAAGGATGTGGTGAAATCTTGCATAAGTTGTTATCTTTATGCTTTGTAAATGTGTTAGAAATCAAAGTGATCAATTGTTAATGATTAGCTAGTCAAATGGTAAAGTTTGAGAAGTCCATAAGGCTTAGAATTCACTTGCAAAAAGGTGCAGATGAAGTGTTTGATAAAATGCTTACATGAAACTTGAATTGGGTCAAATGGTGTAAAATTGTATGAAATTCGTCACTTTTGACAACCTTAGATAGTCATCTTGTAAAGGCCACATCTCACTCATTGTTGGGAGTTAGAAGACGAGCCTTATATCGTCGAAAATCTTGTTGCACATGCTACATTTCATATTTAGTCATGAGAAACTAATTCTGAGTTTTAGTGGGTGAAAACAACATATAAAGTTGACATTTTTGTTTTGACAGCAAAGCTGTTTGGTCAGAATTATGTTTCTGACCTGATCTTCAAAAAATCATATAAAATCATAGAAAAATCGCTAGGAGGTGTTCTTTATATTCATGGAAAGGTCTTTGAACGAATCACATTTCTTATTTCAAAGTCGAAGTCAGATTATGGGGTTTAGAAGGGGTAAAAGTGACCCGAACAACTGTTGCGCAAAAAGTGCAGCAATGAAAATAAGGTGTTTTGTGAACTTAACACATGTGATTGTCTAGATACCCATTTCCTTAACACTAAATGTTGATTTGGATGAGATGAGTGTAGGGAATGAAAGCCTAGTACTTGTGTGCATCATTGCCTAAGCTAGTGTACATGAATATGTTTATGGACAGTTTGACTTTTAGAAGTCAAACTGACCCAAACTCAAACCTAGATGAAATGGTGTGAATAAACTCATGAGATGTGTTAGTTATTGGACACGATGACTAACTTAATCAATCTTATGAGTATAGTGAATGTTGATCTTGTCAAGCTAGGTGCACACTTGGAAAGAATGGATAAACAAGCAAACGGGTCAAGCGACTACAAGCCTTAAGTTCAATGAAATAAGGGTGAATACAAGGTAAGTATCCCTTACACCATTAATCTATAAACATAGTGTATCTATTGCCTATCTTTTGATAAAAGCTTGAACAATCTAAGTATCTAACATTACGAATTATGAGTCTTAACGGATCAAATGGTGAAATAGCACCATTTGGGCTCCAGGAGATTAATGCTAGTCGTTTAGAAAGTATACAGGTGAATACATGGGATAATGGGCACTCGATGCCAAGAATCATGAAAAAGGAGTACAAGGTATGGAAATGAGTCAACATAACACGGTAAGTCCGTAGTTAGATAAAAACCCTTCGGCAAAGTGAAGTAATTTCAAAAACAACTCACACGAAGTGTGAGTGCCAAATCGATAAGTTATTTTCAATAAACGGGTCTGATGCGCATTAATGCGCTTAGATATGATTAAAATCGGTGAATTCATGAAATTGGCAAAATACTAAGTCCGTAAAGGCTTAGAGGTTTCCAAATAAGTCAATGGGTCATAAGCAATTGCTTTTAACCAAGTAGTGTCACCCACGAGTGGCTAAATCAAAATAATTGCCTATAAGGGTATTTTTGGGAATTTAAAAGTATAGTCTAGGAAAAAAACCTAAACGGGTCATAGAAATTTACAAAGGGTGAGGCTTTCAACTTGACATGTATTAAACAAGTAAAGGAATGGGAAGTTATTGGGCGTGATGTGTAACAACCCAACCGATGGCGGAAACATCGAGGTGTCACGTAGTGACGATTGTTCAATAGCTCATGGACTAGAAATGTAAATTTTGATACATTGAATTTAATAATTTATTACATTGAAAGAAATACAACAATTACAACTAGCAATCTAATATTAAAATACAGTAAATCTCAGTCTAAGTCTAAGTTCCAAACGCTTAGAAGTGATCTCATAAGAACCTGAAACATGTACGAAAATAATTTGGTCAATACAAAAATGTATTGGTGAGCATACCCGTTTGATACATATAGTAAGGAAAGTTTAGCAATTCATGTGTTATTTTGCAAAATGTAATAAGTGGTATCCGGGTCAAATCAACCCTATGAAAGGAAAGCAGATATATATATAGTATGCGCTAGTAGTAGTGTAATACATAGCAATGACAAGGACTCTCAACAGAGTCACAAGGGTATATACCATAGATCTATTCATTGAAATGCCAGGCCGCAACGGTTAATGATTTGACAAGTCATAGATACACGAAATGACACAAGCAAACACACATAAAAATTGCTATTTTAGTAAAAGGAAATAGAAACTTGATAGTAAGTACATGAGTAGCCCCAAAAGTAAAATGAAAAAGGGGAAAGATATACTCACAGTTTGCGAAAGCGATCAAAACCCACTTAAGCGGTTGTGAGCTAAGTAATGGGAATTCCGAGGAATTCAACAAGTATGATTAAAGGTCGAACACAAAGAGGTTTTGGTCGAAGGTTTGCATCCGATTTGAAGACTTTCTGAACTCGATTTCGTTTAGTTTGTTGTGGGTTTATGAAGTGTGATAAAAAATATTGATGTAGTATCAGTATATATAGCATCCCAATACACACGTTCATGTTTTGGTAAACTCTTTAAATTCAAGACCATGATGAGAGGTTCACCATATTTTAATTGCTTGTAATTAGTGTTCAAATGAAACGATAATTTAATAAATTTATTGTGATCGGTTACAATTTTCTAGGTAGTAATACTCATTTACGATGAATGACAATATAGGAAACAAGGAATGATTTGTATTTACAATCTAAATTACTTCTTAAATCAGTTACATACCTGCATTTAAAAAAAAACCATTAAGTCCTTTATACCTTGTAACATCATAAAAGCACTATTTAGTATTATCATAAACCAATGTATTATTTGTGACTCTCCATATTATTATTTGACGTAACTTTAAAAAAAATATTATTTTTTTTGACGAAATCTTTTAACAAAAATTACAAGCATATATATAATCTTATGGAAAGAAAAAGAATGACAATTAATATATTTAGTATGCATACAAAAGAACAATAATTTTTCATTACATTTTTAGAGTACTTCATCCCAAGCTAAAGGCAATTGACCATATCAACAAATTTAGAGTTTAATACTATTTAAAATTTGTTAACTTGATTACTATATTTCATATAGTTATCGAAGGTTTAATCATATCATTATTTGTAGTTTTAAGTTTATCATTATGGAACCTTTTTTTTACAATTACCAACTAATATGATATCCATAAAAAAATAAATATTCGGGTTATTTTAATTCTACCTCAAAGTTATGTTAAAGTAAGGTTTATGCGATTTAAATTTTAAGCTTATTGTCACTTTCGGTCCCTAAAGTTATAATTAAATTATAAAAAATATGCGAATGTTACATGATGCTTGAAATCCTTTAACGGCTCAAATTGTCTCGCATCGCACTAGAATACCCAAGTGTATGGGAAATCAGTAGTTTAATCAAGTCCGGGTGTTGCTAAGGCGCCCGGAGTTGAGGATATGATTGGTTTTAAAGTCAAGATTTGGTTAAAGTATGTTAGAATAACCTATAACCCTTAATGGGTCAATTTGGATAAGAGAGAATTAGATTGTCCTTTAGTTATACATCAAATTGCATCCTATGTCCTTTATGGAAATTTTTCACTCCTTATGTCCTTTGTTTTATACACTTGTTACACCCTATGTCCTTTAGACCAGACCCAGTTAAATAACTTAGTTAAGTTGGTCATGTGCCCCTCATGTGAGGGGCAAACCTGTCTTTTCACCTTAAAACATGATAAAACTTAAAAAAAAACCCTTCAACAATCAGACAAACATCATCATCTTCATCTTTACCCCTTCAACAACTCAAACCCTAAATCACCATTAATTCATCACCAACATACCTATCTCCACCACCGCCGCTGTAACCGCCACCACCTCCTCCATACCTATCTCCACCACCTCCCCACCGTCGAACCATCGCCGGACCACCACCACCTCCCTACCGTCGAACCATCAACCACCACCAAACCCCTCATTTAGATGCACCCAACCACCATTCGAACCCCTCACCAGATCCACCCCAAACCCCCACAACAACCACCCAAACCCCTCTGCAAAACACCCACAACAACCACCCCAAACCCCTCTGCAAAACACTCACAACAACCACCCCAAACCACCTCTGAAACCCACCTTCGTCAACACCACAGCCCCCTCCTCTGTAAAACACCCTCAACGACCACCATCAACAACCCTCAAACACCCACCACCAAAAAAAGCATCGCCGTCCCCCCTGCCATCATCACCGTCCTCCGCCATCCCCCCTGCCAACACCACCATCACCATCGAACCACCATCAGAACCACGTTTCTTCTTTTGTTTTTTAGAGAGAGAGAGAGAGGGAGGGAGAGTGTGTGTGTGTGTTTGTGTCTGGTGTGTGTGTGTTTTAGAGAGAGAGAGAGGTGAGAGATAAAGTGTTGTTGTTGTTGTTATTATTATTATTATTATTACACAGGTTGTCCTTCATTGAGGGTGAAAAGACAGGTTTGCCCCTCACATGAGGGGCACATGACCAACTTAACTGAGTTATTTAACTGGGTTTGGTCTAAAGGACATAGGGTGTAACAAGTGTATAAAACAAAGGACATAAGGAGTGAAAAATTTCCATAAAGGACATAGGATGCAATTTGATGTATAACTAAAGGACAATCTGTGTAATTCTCTCTTTGGATAAAAATCGACATAACCATTTAAATCTAAGAACCGGGTTATAATGAGACAAACCAAACTATGCTTTCAGTTAAACAAGTGCCCAATGGGATGACAATATGATTCTTATGTTTTTAGAATTGTCAAAAAGGGTTTTGGCCCAGCGAACGACCGTTCATTCTGGGTGAATGCTCGTTCAGGCCTTCTGATTAGCTTGCTGCTGTTCGTGGCCTAGTGAACGACTGTTCACTTGGAATGATCGGCCGTTCAGGCTTCTGAGTTGATTTGAACCAATAATGTATGAATCACAATGGTCAAAGTCTAAAGTGTAGGGGACAAAGCTGGCCTCTTGGTTTGAGCCTGAGTGAGGAATGTTTTCTAATTCAGTGACCCTCATGTGGGATTCTCTTCCTTCTTCAGTTTGCACCACATTAGGTATATCAAAAGTAGGGAGATGGTGTTCAGTGATTACCTTAGTGTGCTTTTTATCTGTTATTGTTTGTTGTATTTGGTAAGCAAATATAGAAGGATCCCTGAATTGTGTCAGCAGAGGCTTCTCTTCAATCACAAAGTCTCCTTGTACTACTGTATTGCCTTCAAGCAATACCATCTTGAAATCAGTCTTTATGATCTCCTCTTGCTTTTTTTTGGTAGCAGGCTTTGTTGTTGATTGTCTTGCACCAGAAGTTCTAACTACTGAAGTTTGTGTTACTTCAGAAGTTTTGTACTTCTCTGGATTTGCAGCCTTATCAGCCTTGAATCTTTTGTAGGTGTCAAATAATGTATCTTCTGTCCATTTTGACATTAAGGCTTTTGAACCAAATCCATTGGCTACCAACTCATCTATGACTTCAGCTCTCTTTGCCTTTCTGTCCTTATCTGTGGCAAGTTTGTCAGCCACAATCTGAGCTCTTCTTGTAAGCTTATCCATAGAGAGCCCTTTGAGTGAGTATTTCTTTGTTTTGCTGTTCTTGGTAATGTAAGACATCAGTTGTTGTCTTTTGTCTTCTTCAGTAATTCTTTCAAGATTTTCTAACTTACTCAACTCTTCTTCATACTTCTCAAGCTTCTCATTCTAGCTCAAGTCATCCCTTGCTTCTAGGTTGTTCCAGATCTTATCTTCCTTGGCCTTCTTCTGTGCTGTAATTAAACTCTTCTCCAATAGTTCTTTTGACATTGAGATGAGAGCAGGGTTTAATACAGTTTCTAAAGTGGGTGCAGGCCTTGGAATGTCAGTTAGAATGTCTTCAGTTGCCTTAAAAGACTGTTCAGTTTGGATATTGGAAGTGTTAACTACCGAAGGGTTGATAAGGGTATCAACTACAGAAGGATTGTCTTCAGTACTTTCAAAGACTTCAGCAGTTTCTTCAATAAGGCCTTAGGACTTCTCAGCTACTTCTTTAGCTTCTTTAAGGAGCCTATCTTGATTTTCTTTTTGTTTTTGGGCCTCCTTTTGTTGTTGTGCCACTTTTTTCTTTATTCTGGCTTCAAGTGATACTGTTGGTTCCTTAATCTTCTCTCCCCTTTTGGCTTCCTCCACTTCTGAAAACCAAATAGGTAAAGAAGTTCCACCACATAACTTAGCAAGCTGTCTTGTGTTGTTGTCTATCTTCTTTGACAACTCACTAATCTTGTTGTTGATCATCTCAAATTGAGTGTTTGTTTGCAACTCCAAAGTAGTTGTGAAAGATTTGAGATGTTGTGATATGAGGGTGTTCATCATCTGGTATAGGGACCATCTGGGCTGCATAGGTGGTTCAAGTCTATGCTTGATGACCCAACGAAGGCTTTCAGTAATTGTTATTAGTAATTCTAAATGTAAAAATTTGATTGGACCAATAATGTATGAATCACAATGGTTTGGGTTTCATAAATATCAAAGTTTTAATTGGGAGTGATTTTAATTAAGGTCAAAGCTCGTAAGTTGTCACACCCTCAAATTTCCACTGTGGGGTTTATACCGCGAGGCGCATGACAAACCAGGATCCCATAGCCACAAGTCATATGAACGAACTCTAAATGCCCAAACCATTTAGTTCATTTTCAAAAACCAAGTTTAGTTGAGCTGCGGAAGCGTAAACCAAATTTAAACCTTTTAAAAACCATGCGCAAAACAACGTGCCCAAATTAAAACCATAAGAAGGAAAATGTAGAAGCGTAATATGTAATGTAGGTGTATGCCCAAGACTCAAATGCAGTGAGGTGTGCAGTGCTTTCTAATCGTGGCACCGGAAGCTAACTACCTGCAAAAGCATGTATATCGTGGGTCAACAAACAATGTTGGTGAGTTCACTAAGTAAAGAAAGTGAGTAAGTAAATGCCCTGGTTTCCAAAACCACGTAACCAAGTAAAAGCGTTGGTCTCCTAGACCCAAATGTTCAAGTGTCATCAGTTTAATCATGTCAGGGGTAGCTAACCCACTCATTGCAACTAAACAGTATTATTGGGACACCTTTAGTAATATAATAATTTTCCTCAATAACTAGTGTCTATCAACACTAGCCAACAAATGTGGTCAGAAGTTCATGTCCATGCTCCCAGCATCGCAAACATGAGGTTGCTGCACAACCTATTAGCGCTATCAACTAATACCCCGTTCGCCTCCAGCGATTAACCCAATAATATGTAAGGACTTTTCAAGTGATAGGGTGTTTAGTTCACAAAGGACCAATAAGTTTTAAACTGATCAAAGCGCGATCCACACAAGGAATCGTAAACCCGACCCACACAAGGAGTCAAAACCCGACCCACACAAGGAGTCAAAGCCTCTCAAAACCCGAGATGTAAAAGTAGTCCCAAACCGGACTAGAAAACCTTTTGTAAGTTGTCTTAAACCCGAGACGCATGCTTTTGAGAAAAAGTAGTGAAACTCACCTTAGGTTGCACGTGAATAATCCAAATTCTTCAAACAGTAATGAGCTACCGACTCCCTATTACAAATGTCACTAGGTGAGTATATGTGCATAACCAACACACCATACAACTCGTTTGTCCAAGACCTTTAAAGTTCAAATCGTGTAGTCACACCTAATGACTCTACATGCACAAGTAAGTCCTACGTATCCCGTTGGTGATCATATTGATTATTATCAGTTTTATACCTCATACACATCTCATATAAGTATCCATACAAGTTCATGTCAAATACATACCATATAAGACTCCAATTAGTCACGTAAACATCCCTTACACAATCTGCGTTTTTAGGGCAGATTGTGCACTGTGAAAAACAAATTATTTAAAATACTTAACGAACGAATTAAACTCCCAAATTTTTACTGAATATTCCTTGGGATTCATTTGATAACCCATATTTTTTTTTCTCAAAACCAAACACAAAAATTATTAAAATTCGCACAACACAGCTATGTCCAGTAAATTTCCACAACAGGTCAGTTTAGTAGAAAAATTTCCAAAAATTGTGTATTCACCCAAACGAGGTGAATCCACTTGGAAAAGCCAATTTTTTCCAATGTTGACCTACTGTCCAAATTTCATAACTTAACTCTTTGTAAAACTCGAGTTATGACCGTTTAAAGTTGACCCAATTTATAACTCCGAAAATCTGATATGACCTTTAATCAAATAAAATTCCAAAAACCACTCAAACGATGTCCAAATCTGATGGTTTTGCCCAGTAAGAAAAGCTAAGATCATGTACAATACAATCATGCAAATAAATCATCAAAACAATCAATTTAACATCACAATACAGACCTTACAAAACACCCTAATGAATTTGCCAGAAACTGAAACTTGCATCCCAAGTTATTCACAAACCCTAATTATGCATAAAAATCTCTAACACATGCATAACCCATATTATCATTATCAAACACATATATTATCATACAAAAACCCTAATTATGATTACTAACAACAATCATCATCATCAAATCACAACGAACATTCAAGAACTCCTACTAACACATGTTATGCGATTTTTATATATATGCATGCTCTATGATTTTTAAACTTTTCAAGCATTATTAATCATCATAAAACATGTAAAAATTATACCTTTCAATGCAAGAGTCCTCAAAGTCTAGAGATTACACCCAACTAGCTTGAAGAGATGATCAAGATTGATGTTTGTTGAAGATTGAGAGATAGAGGGGTGTGGGGTTGTTTCACGGCGCAAAGGGGTAAGGGGGTTAGGGTTTATATTTTTTTTTGTTTCCTAATTATAAGAAGGCTTGGATTGTTGCCCAATCAATTAGGTTTTAGGGCCCTTTTAGTCCACTTATCGGACCCGTTAATCATGTTTTAGCCCAATACTGGACCCAATAATATTAACTACCCTATCTTGCATAAAAACCATTTTTTTATCATCTCATAACATATTAATCATAAGGTGCACATAATTTGCATGGTTTACATATTAACTTTCAGTCAAGCGGTAATTCACATAAACATGTAATCCACATAAACATGTAACTTCACGTTCATCATAATTCAATTGTACACATTATTATATATGCCAGACAAATCACCAACGTTTGGGATACAGGACTCGTGTGTGTGTCAAAACAAGGATTTTCCTACTTATAACATATGTTAACATCATCTAACATATGTTAGGCCTCCTTAACTAACCCTAGTTAAGTATTTAACCACGTATGAATATGTAAGTTAACTAGAGTTCAGTAAAAGTGTTAACCTGAAAATGCGGGGTATCACATAAGTTTTAATGCTAATCACGTGTTTACGGGTACGGGTCTTACAACATGTCCCTTACCACAAACACAGTTAGTTTTTCCGGTTAACTTAATCACATGATGGACAAAATAGTCATTCTAAAACCCTAACTTGCATAGATTTTGTATACCAACTATTTCTCTTCCCTTATGTGATCGTTTCCTAGCCAAGTTACGTCTCAAGCTCCTTAAACCTTCCACCAAAATCAATGATGTCTAGTGAAGATCAGTTTCACATATGAACAGAAGATGATGATTATGATATTGAATTAGTATGGCGTATGATTCAAACTCTCTAGTCTTTGCTATAATTTTTGCTATAGGTGGGATTAACTGAGTATGATGATGATGATGATGATGATATCAAATTAGATTCCAGTGATGTCAAATAAGATTTCAATTATGATATACATTCACGTTCGAGCTTATTTTTTAAGGAATTAATTTTAGTGTATGCTATCGAATTAGGTATATGATATTGATTTGTATGCATATCCAACCTAATTATGCCTAGTAGATATTGTACACAAAAATGCTTGCAAAATGCAAATCATGTTTACAGAACATGAATTTCATAATTAGTTTGTTTCATATACATTTTCTTACAACATACATATATTTAATAGATAACACACTTATGGAAGTTCATATAGATTGTCAATGTAGCATATGGGTTTTGAAAAAGTCATTATACATGTTAGGGTCAAAATGACTATTTTGTCCATCATGTGCTAGGCTTGTGAATTGTGATTAAGTTAACTAAAAAAACTATAGCAATGATACATCTAAATTTTATAAAACATAGCAAATAACCTCAATTTATATATATAAAAAAATTAATTGTGAGGTAGCTTTGATTATTTATACATTACTACTCGCAACCTTGCTTTGAAAAAATTATACCGAGACGTATATAAAATAAGCATGTTGCAATAGTATACTTGAAATTTTATAAAACATCATATATAAGAAGTTAAACGAGAAAAGCAAAATTGTAATATTTGGAAATTTTAAACATAGATTATATTAAAAATAAGATTATTAATTGTTTTTTTTAATTTATTAAACCAAAAGCAAGTTTGTTCAAAATGATTACCTAACTTCGTTTATATTATTCTATTAGAAGATATAATCATCAAATTCTAGAAGGGAAAAATATATATATGATAAGTAGTAATGTATTCAAAGAAAGAAAAAGATAAATGATATGATAATAATTAATTTTGACTTTCAAAGTTGAGGTAAACCTCATATGCACCGAACTTCCGATAAGCCAAACTTCAAACTCAAATTTTGAATTTCAGTTTTTTTTTCTCGAAACAAACCAACCGCAACATCTTATACAACCCATTCAAACCTTTCGACTTCATAAACGAACCCCTCAGATTTGCTTTCGATTTAATTCTTGCTCAAGCTACTTGCATTCGGATCGCTACCACCACACCGCAACCAATTCTGATGCGCCACGATTTAGTTCGTTGCCACCGCCGTATACCGACACGCATAGCCTTCGTAGCATCATCTTGTTTCTATTTAGACAAGGTACCGATCTTTTACCATTCCTTGTCGCATTTGAATTCGGTTACACTTGTTAATTGTTTTCCACGACACTGACAGACATCGCAACCCACCGTGACTACCAACGCGTTGTAGCCCCCGTCATCGGTTACGACTCTGATTCAAGCTTGGTATCTATTCTCTTACCTTACTAATTAGTTCACACCAAAAACAAACAAATAAAAATGTGTGTATATCGATTTGCATGTGTGTGTGGGTTCTGTATCAGTGTGTGTATGGGATATGGTTTATGATATTGGGTTTATGTGTGAAAGAAAAGATGGGTTTGAAAAAAAAAAAGGAAAACCTAGTAAGCATATTATGTTATGAATCGGTGAACTTATCATTTAGAATTCATATTTTGAATTACGAAGTGACGTATATAGCTTCACATAAAAGTCCATGAAGTGGTTATCTCATATTTCTAACTATCGTCATTACATATATAAAAAAAGATATAATCTATATACAACCTTCATATTGCCTTTTCTTTTCATTATAACTATCGTTCACTATTGCCTTTTCTTTTCATTATAACTTCTTAACAATCAAAGAATAATTTTTTTATAATACCTTGTTCAACTGTGATAGTAATTGTTTGGCAAACAAATTTCAGGCAAAGGAAGATAAAGACAAACTCGGTCTTGAGGCAATGCTGCAAAAAGTATTGCAACTGTATGAATCAAAAGTCCTCTCAAAACGTAGTTATGCCACGAAAGGTGCTAGATCTATATTTATGTTATATTATATAGTTATTTTAAGTCGGTGCATAAAATATTAGAATGGAATGTATAAAGAGATTTTTTTGACCTTTTAATAATTCAAATGTTGTGCAGGCAATGAAGTTTTAAAGGCTGAACAATGTCTTGAAGAAATTATCAAAGGTGCGAATTAAATTACAGTTAAAATACATATTTTGGTCTTCTAACAAATATTCGCCTTAACAATTTTTCATTATATAGTGAATTTGTTTGTAGTGCAGATGAATTGTGCTCACTTAGAGAATTGTCTACACAAAGCGAGAGAAGAGGCTCAAACTCATCTATGTGAAACAGACCGTAGAGCGTTGGAATATAGTACATTACGCACCTCTGCTATCAAAAGCCGCAACCTTTTTGAGAGACTAAAAACATGTGTCTCCTCAAGTGGTGTAGCCAGCTTTGCGGACTCATTGCATGCCTTAGCTCAATCTCTAGCCAAGTAACTTCTCGACTTCTCACATTGTTAATTTTACTTTAAGAATTTTACTTTCAAAATAGCGTTTATTTTGTAAATATATGTTGCCTAATATAGAAATTGACTGGAAATAATATGGACCATGTTTAGTTCTGTGAATAACTACGGATATGATGGTGTTAACGAGTTCTGTGAGTGTGTTCGGGTACTTGCTGCAAAAGTCGGTGTCTTGACAAAGGCGACGGGCCGAGCTGATTGATAGGTACACAAAGGCGGAGGCATCGCATGAACAACTAACAAAGGAGTTGAAGAAAAGAAAGACTTGGTCAACACTTTGTACATGAAGCTTCAATCCGAGAGACCGATTTAATATATAACAAACTAAAAATAATATATATTTAATTCGCGAACGACTAATAATATATTTATCAGGTGAACAAGGAGAAGATATCGTTCGGCCGTTTGGAGCTTCATAAGATTGCTGCATTTGTACTTATTAATTCAAAACCACTTTAGAGGCCACCCAAGTGTGTATTTCACTCCTAAAAAATATTGAATGATGAAAACGTTCTTGGCAAACACAACTACATGGCGTTGAGGTGTCAACTTTTTTTTTTTTTTTGTGACGGTGCAAACCCATCGCCAGTTACCCCCTTCATCCCGCTCGAGTTTTGGTTAGTTGTAATGGGTCATGTTGCATATTGAGTGCGACTAACATCTTATAATAGGTCTTCTAGATTGTGTAAAGTAGTGTTATATTATCGGTTGTGTACCCGCTGCATCGCGCGGGCCAACCCACTAGTAAGATCTAAATAATAACTATTGCTAAAAAAATTGTAATAAACTAATATTATAAATGCGGGATTTAGGTTTGCATAAATTTTGAGTATCTCATCTCTGGACTTTGTTTTCGCTTGCTAAATTAAGGTACGGATTCCGTTTCCTTCTCTTTATAGTATACCTTTTTTATATAAATTCGGTCCGTTACTTTGTAGTACGGATTTTTGGATAGCATGCAATATACCTTAAATTTGAGATCATTGTTGCATGTTCCTTAGACCTCATAAGTATTTATTCGATATCCGACTTTTTGTACACTGTCACCCTGGCACTCTGTTTTGACATGTCGTTTGGGCGTCAACGGCATGGTACTGTTCATGACAGTGCATTATAAATCTTCACGGCATCTCTAGTTGTGTTAGTGTAACACTTGGCCCCTAGTGGCGTATAGATCGATCTTAGCTCTGTTATGTGTATGTGTTATTGTATGTGGAGATGGAATAATGGGTGCACACCACACTCACTATCTCGTTGGTGCATGGATTAGCTACCTATGTACCCCTTTGTTTTGGCTATGGGTGCTTTCGATTACACGACATGTTTTATTGCTACGTTATAGTCGTGTAAGTTAGTATATGTTCTCTGATGTGTGAAATGTAGAGTAAATAAATCGGTCAAGTTTTAAAAATTGAAAAACCTACAAAACCACACACTAACGGCAAGTGTACTGGTCGCAGTGTAGCAGAGCAAGTAAGTCCGAGTATCGAACCGTGGACACAATATGGCGACTCTCGGTACTAAACCTCTGTCGACTCCTAGCCTAAAAAATTGGATTTTTATGATTTTTTTATTAATTAATTACTAAAGAAAATAAATTGAAAGACTTAAACTAACAGATAGCAGATGATCACTAAGGAGGGAAATCAGAGATGGGAAAGGAAACCACCTAGGTATCGAATCTTACTAATGAAATTAGAACTGCCTCGGCTTTGGAAACTATGTTGGCAATCAGGATCTTATAATATTCACCCCTAGTATCCTAGTGGCTCCCGGATCATTTACCAAGACTGACCGAAAAGGAATCCTTGTTAGGACAAAAAGGATTGGTGAAACCACTTTTGCAAACCTTAGTCTAATTAACTTTCTGTCAAAATACTCTAAGTATGGAACTGCTGAAGACAAGGAATCAAACTGCTGAAGAAGAGATTCAGAAGTACTGAAGAAGAAGTCATCAGAAGTTCTGAAGTTCAAACCAGACACTTCAACTGAAGAACTGCTGAAGACAAACTACTCATCAGTAGTTTGTCATTCATCAGTACTTAAAGAAGATCTTTTCCACCGCCCTTGTATATCAGTAGTTTAATACTTTAGTATTTCTTTTTTACTTTATGTACAAGTTCCAAGACTGCAACTTGTTGCAACTTGTTTCTGAACTTGCTTTTTGGCAAGGTTCATGTATTTGTAAAGTCTATAAATAGAAGGATTCATCCTTCTGTTTTAGACATTGATTTTAATATAAGAAATCCTTCAACACTTATTATTGTTATTTCCATTTCGTGTTTACTGAGAATCTGTCAAAGTATTTCATTCTCATTCAATACTTAGATTCTCAATAAACACTTCTCATTTATTGTTCTTGATTCCAGGGGGAGTAATAACTCCTGTTGACAAAGTGTAGCTATAAACTTATAAACATTCCGTTGTGCTAACACTCACCAAGAACTTGCTAAACACTTAAGTGTCAACTAGCAAGTTCAAATAAAAGAGCAGCTTAATACTGATCCAACAATTGGTATCAGAGCCCTGGTTTATCTGATCACATATCAATCTAACAAATTGAGAATCAGACACAGGCTCTTGTTGATATTCAATAAAGGATTATAAGCTCACTTTTTTCAACATCCATCACTTTAAGAGATATTTGACAAATCAATACTCTTTAAAATGGATCCTCATAATACTGGTTCTGCCACTAAACCTACCATGCTTGTAAGAAATGAATATAACATATGGCAAAAGAGAATGGCACATACCTTGTCACAAACCAACACAGGTTGTTGGAGATCTGTGATATATGGTCCTCATAAACCAGTAAACATAAATCTTGAAACTAAGGAAGAGATTCCAAAAGAACCAAAAGACTATACTGATGATGATTTCCTAAAACTTGAGCTTGATGCAAAAGCTTTTTCTATGTTGGCAATGGCACTCCCAAATGAAATCTATTCTGACCTATTACATTGTGATAGTGCCAAAGAGCTTTGGGACTGCCTAAAAGAACAGTTTGGAGGAACTAAAGAGGTGATTGCCAACACCAGAGAAATCTTGGCTCAACAATATGAAACTTTTGCTCACATTAATGGGGAAACTTTAACTCAGCAATTTGAAAGATTTTCCTCATTAATAACTGAGCTAAAACTAAATGGTCAGACCTATACAACTGTGTCTATGCTTCATAGATTTTTAAGGTCTTTACCTGATAAATGGGAAACATACTCAATAGTCTTAAGATCTTCACCAGATTTTAGCTCCCTCACTCTTACAAAACTTCATGGGAGATTACTTACTTTTGAGAGAGAAATTGATCAAAAGAAAAAGTTACAAAATTATGGTAAAACTGCTGATGACTATCTACCTGGTAGTACAGCACTATTGGGACAAGACTCACCAACTTGTTCAAATAGTTTTGGATCTTTTGACCACATTGACATAACTGCTGGGATCTCATCTGAAAGATCATTCCCAGGTTATGACAATAATGACTTTGGTCAAACTGCTGATAACATGTGTTTTATCATGGATGACTTAAATAGTTTCAGCAGTGATGACCTTGAAGAAATGGATATTTTGCACCAACTGGCCATGTTAAGTTTAAAAACAAATAAATTTTACAAAAGGTCAGGAAGGAAGTTTCCAGGACTTAACAGTTCTACAAAAATTGGTTTTGACAAATCTAAACTTAGATGTCATAAGTGTCAAAAGTTGGGACACTTTGCTAGAGAATGTAGAAGCTCTGGCTTTAACCAATCTCAGTCTGGAAACAATTTTAACCCCAATTATAACAGGAATAATGGAACACAAGGGAGTGCACATTTTGTACAGGCACAAGCTCCACAACACCAATATGTGCCACAAGTACAATATGTACAGATGCTTGCTCAACAGATGCAGAGCCAACAATCAATCCCTCCCTTTCCAGCTGCTCAACAACCTCCACAGCAACAACAACCCTCTCAACAAAGTTTATTTACCTCAGGGTATGTTGACTGGAGCATTCTTCCTTTTGACACCACAGAGTGCAATCCTGATGCAGACAACAAAATGTTTGACATCCACTGGGGAGAGCCTGACAATGGCAGAAAGAACTTTGCCTTAATGGCATTTGAGGGATGCTCCTCAAAATCTGCCTTGTCTCAGGTATCAAAAGAATCTTTGACAAAACTATGTTCAAATTCATGCAAAGAATCTTTTGCTCTCATAAGAGAGACAAATGTGCACTTACAAGGAAAAGCCAATGACTCTGAGAGAAAACTCACTCAGATAAAATGTGATTTAGAAAGAAAACTTTCTGCAAAAACAAAAGAAGTTTCTAAATTGACTAACTCTACTATTGAAACCCAAGCACAAATCAAAATAATGATTAATGACCTAGGAAATGTCAGACAAGAGCTTGCTGACACCAAGGTCACATGTGAAAAATGGGTGGAATCTTGTAAGGGGTACCAACTATTGCTAAACAAACAAAGTGTTTCAAATGTTAGGTTTGGCATAGGGTACAATCACACTGAAACACCAACTTATTTCTCTCCCAAAACTACTGAAGATGGGAGAAAAATTGTTTCAGGTGAAACTTCTAAAGAGGAAGAATGCACATCTTTCCATGAAAACTTTCTAAAATCACACAAAGAAAGTTCTTCAGAAGTATTGATTAAATCTGACTTTAAGTCATCAGCAGTTTCAACTACATCAGGAGTTGAGAACCTGAAAACTACTGATGACCTAAAACCAATCAAAACTGTCAGAAATTTGTCTTTGAAAGAAAAGACAAAAGAATGTGAAATTTGTGGTCTGTTCAACCACAAAACAGAATTTTGCAGATATAGAAAGGGCATTCAGTTTAATAAGAAAAATCAACAACTGGTTGTGGGGGAACAAATCAAAAATGATTATGCAAAAACCTTTTCTCCCAAGAAACAACAACCAGCAAAAACCCTTTCTCAGAAAAAGACAAAATCTCAACAAAAGTCTTTTTCTCAAAATTCTCTTTCAGTAGTTAGACCTAAATCATCAGCAGTTTCACAAACTGCTGAGATTAAAGATCTTATAAACATGGTACAACTACTGATGACCAAAGTTGATGGTGGTCCTCAAAAGGATACCACCATTGTGCTTAATGCAAAATCCATTGCCAAAAAGACATGGATTTCTAAACTTGGTCAAGAACAAACTGTAAATGTTCTCAAGAGCAAACCCAAAGCCAAACTGGCTTGGGTTCCTAAATCTAACTAATTTGCTATATTGTGTAGAGAGTTTCCAGAGGCTTGAATAGCATTTGGTATGTAGACAGTGGAGGCTCAATGCACATGACAGGATGCAGATACCTGATAAACAATTTTATCAGTCAAAGAGATGGATCTGTGTCCTTTGGGAACAATGCTAAGGGATATGTGCTAGGACATGGCAATGTCTCCTCTGGCAAAATACAGTTTGACAAGGTCAATCTGGTTGAAAACCTTGAGTACAACTTGCTTAGTGTGTCACAAATGTGTGATAAAGGATATTCTTCCTTTTTCACAAAGACAGCATGCAAGATCATATCACCAGAAGGCCAGAAGTTGATAGAGAAGATCATTGAAGATCATACTTTGTTAATTGCCAAAAGATGTGGCAATGTCTATGCAGTGGACATTGAAAAAGACAAAGTACTGAACAACACTGCCTGTTTCTTCTCAAGGGCATCAACTTCAGAAACTGATCTCTGGCACAGGAGACTTGGCCATGTGAACTTTAAAACCATAAATAAAGTCACAAAAATGGGCTTGGTCAGAGGTCTACCCTTAAAAGTATACCAGTGTCAAGAACACTGTGTATCCTGTTTAAAGGGTAAACAACATAAGTCCTCCTATAAGTCTATTGAAGAATAAAAAACAACTGCATGTCTTCAACTACTCCATATGGACTTATTTGGGCCTGTAAAGATCACGAGCCTTGGTAAAAAGAAGTATTGCCTAGTCATCATTGATGACTACTCAAGATTTACATGGGTATTCTTCTTATTTTCCAAGGATGAGGCTGCTGAAATCATCAAGTTCTTCATTCTACAAGTAGAGAAGCAATACTCTCTACCTGTCAAAACCATTAGAAGTGATAATGGGACAGAGTTCAGGAACAAAACTCTGAATGACTTCTATTTGTCTAAAGGGATTATTAGACAATTCAGTGTTGCCAGAACTACTGAACAAAATGGTGTGGTAGAAAGGAAGAACAGAACTTTAATAGAAGGAGCAAGAACAATGTTAGCTGATTCTGGCCTACCTTTATACTTCTGGGCAGAAGCAGTTAACACATCATGTTATGTTCAAAATAGAGTTCTTGTTGTCAAGAGACATTCAAAGACTGCCTATGAAGTTCTTCATGGCATGAAGCCCCTTATCTCCTTTTTCAGGGCTTTTGGATGTCAATGTTTCATCTTGAACATCAAGGAATCTATTTCAAAGTTTGCTGCCAAAGTTGACTCAGGTTACTTTCTTGGTTATTCATCAACTAGAAAAGCCTACAAGGTTTTTAACTCAAAAACCAGGATAGTAGAAGAAACACTGAATGTCAAGTTCAATGAGTCAAAACACACTCTCATTCCAGCACATCCCGCTGAACTCTTTGACCTTGACAACTTTCATTTTGAACCTGAAAAGACTGTCACTTCATCCAAACCTACTTATTATGGTGATCAAAGGTTTGATGATGAGGATCCAGCACCATGGACTCCTCAAACAGTCATTAAGTCAACTTCAAAACCATCAGAAGTTTCACAAACTTCTGATTCAACAAATACTGAATGCCAAACTCAAACATCTGCTTCAGCACCTGCAACTACTGAAGACACTGAAACTGCTGAACCAGATATAATAGACCTCAGTAGTTTGTTTGAAGAACATGAGCCACCAACACCTGTCAGTGGTTTACAACAACTGATCGAACACAAAGATCATCCACTTGATCAAATCATGGGTGATATTGCATCAGGTGTTCTTACAAGAAACCAGCTTTCCAACTTTTGTCTATTCTCAGCATTTATTTCACAGTTGGAACCAAAGAAGTACCAGGAAGCCCTCAAAGACAACAATTGGGTGCAGGCAATGCAAGATGAATTGCTTCAATTCAACAAGCAACAGGTATGGGAAATCTGTCCCTTACCACCAAACAAGCAACCAATTGGGACAAGATGGGTTTTCAGGAACAAACAAGATGAAGCTGGTATGATAATAAAGAACAAGGCAAGACTGGTAGTACAAGGTTATTCTCAAGAAGAAGGCATTGACTATGATGAAACCTTTGCTCCAGTTGCAAGGCTTGAGGCCATCAGGTTATTTCTGGCCTATGCCATTTCCAACAAAATAAAAGTTTATCAAATGGATGTCAAAAGTGCATTTTTGTATGGAAAGATAAAAGAAGAAGTGTATGTTTGTCAGCCACCTGGGTTTGAGGATCCTTCTCATCCTGAGTGGGTGTACAAACTAGACAAAGCTCTTTATGGGCTCAAACAGGCTCCAAGAGCCTGGTATGATACACTTTCAACCTTTTTACTAAAAAATAACTTCACAAGAGGTGCCATTGATAAAACACTTTTCATAAAACATGTTGGAAATCATATCTTACTTGTTCAAATATATGTTGATGATATCATTTTTGGTTCAACAAACACAAAATTGTGTGATGAATTTAAGAAACTCATGCAATCAAAATTTGAGATGAGTACAATGGGGGAACTGCAGTACTTTTTGGGACTGCAGATTAAACAACAAACAAATGGAACTTTTATACATCAATCAAAATATGTTAAAGAATTATTAAACAAATTTTCTTTAGAAGACTGTAAATCATGTTCCACCCCCATGACACCAACCACACAAGTTGAACCAGATGATCAAGGAAAACAGGTTGATCAAACCATGTACAGATGTATGATAGGTTCCCTTTTATATCTAACTGCTTCTAGACCAGATATTATGTTTTCAACATGTGTCTGTGCTAGATATCAATCAGCTCCTAGGGAATCACACCTTATTGCAGTCAAAAGAATTTTCAGATATCTAAAAGGAACTCCCACACTTGGAATTTGGTATCCTGCTTCAAGCAATACCAAGTTATCAGCTTTTTCAGATAGTGACTATGCAGGGTGTAAAATGTCAAGAAAATCAACATCTGGTGGTTGTCAATTCTTGGGAAACTGTCTAGTGTCCTGGCAATCAAAGAAGCAAACATCTGTTGCAACTTCAACTGCTGAAGCTGAATACATTGCAGCTGCAAGTTGTACATCACAGATACAATGGCTCCAATATCAACTTCTTGATTATGGAATCAAAGAGACCAAGACACCATTGCTTGTAGACAGCAAATCTGCCATTAGCATCATTCAAAATCCTGTTCAGTTTTCAAAAACTAAACACATTGAGATCAGGTATCATTTCATAAGAGATTGCTATGAAAAAGGCAAGATTGAAGTGAAACATGTAGCAACAGCTAATCAAATAGCTGACATTTTCACTAAACCCCTTGACACATCAACATTTCAGAAGTTAGTATCCATGCTAGGGATGCTAAATTTGTAAGTGTTTCTATTTATTTTTCTGCACATTTTTTGTTTTTCACTTACATCTGTTTTCAAAACACTTGAAAAACTTCTGAAAAAAGAGAAACTACTGATGAACAAAACATCAGTATGGGGACAATTTCTGAAAAGTGAATAACTTCTAATAAAATAAACTTCAGAAGTTATGAATAAAAGTATTTATAAGGTATTTCTCATCAGCTGTTAAAACTACTGAAGAGGAAATGGGAACTACTAATGAAGATAATCCTTCATCAGCAGTTTAGTCAAAAAGGGCAAATCTGACTTTTCCCATCATCAGAAGTTTGACCTAGTCGGTTTAAAACTTCTGATAAAGAGATTTTTAACCTAGGCGGTTTAAAAACTTCTAATAAAGAAGATCCAAGCGGTTAAAAACTTCTGATAAATATCTTTTCTCAACACTTATCCTTTCAAACACAAAAATTCCCTCCTTCTCTCTCAAGAAAGCTCTCAAACCCCTGAACCTGCAACACAAAATCACTGTTCGATTCATCAACACACACAAACCACATGGCTTTAGTTCTCAAACAGGGACACAATCTCAGAGCCTACTTAGAAAAACAATAAGGCTGGTCCCAATACGATGAGATCATTGATCTTGTCGTCAAATCCCAATATTTCACCGCTCTCACCATAGACCCACCAATTCATCCTGAAACTCTAAATGAGTTCTGGGCTAATGCTGAGATAGTGATGGTGGATGATGAAGTTATCTCCCTCAACTCAACAATCAGAGGAAGACAAATGGCCATTACACCGGCCATACTTGCAGTCAGACTGGGGTTGAATGATGTGAATGCCCCTGAGAAGTTTGACAACTCTGCTATCCACCTAACCATGACTAAGTGTGGTTATCAAGGTACTCTCTCACAAGCTACAATCTTTAAAAAGTATTTTGAACCAAAATATAAGCTTTTGTTTCATTATATTATTATGTGCTTGAGTCCTAAAACTGGGTCTTATGACCAGATGCCCTCAACCTTTCAACCAATATTTCATTCCATTGTGAATGAAACAAATTTCAGGGCATCAAAACTTTTCTTTAATGAGTTGGTGTTACATCACAATAACACTAAGAAAAAGTTTTTGTTATATCCAAGGTTCATTATGCAGTGCATAATATCTGAACTGGGTAATGAGGTGCTTGTGGGTAAAATTGAAATTTTAAAACCCTTAACCTCACAAGCATACTCAAGGCACAACAAACAGGCTGCCTGGCCGAAGATGACCAAGGGGAACAAGCACCAGTCCCCATGGAACCCTCATCTTCCAAACCTACTCCACCAAAGGCTAAGAAACCCAAGATAACAAAACAAAAACCCACCAAACCTAAAAGAAAAGTTGTTCAGGAGGTTGAGATGCCTAAACAGACTACTGTGCAATCTGCACTTCTTAAAGATGTGACTGAAACATCCTCTCAGTCTCATCCATCTCAAACCCCACCAAGAGCACCAATAACTATCCTTTTCAAAAGAAAAAGACTTAGAAAAACTATTCCAATAGATTCTTCTTTTGAAACTGCTGAACCCACTGCCCAAACTACTGAACCAACACCCCAAATTTCTGAACCAGACATAGAAATAGCCAAACTTCTCCCCGGGCTAAAAGAAAAAGTCCCATCAACACATGTCAGTCCCCATCAAACACATCAAACAGGGGACATAGACTCAGATAGTGACATGGATGTGGACACTCATAGCCCCAACCAAAGAGATGAGGATGAACCAGGGTCTCTAAGCCCAAACTTAGAAACCTTTGGTACTTTTGAGGCTGCTACTACTCATTTACCACCCAGTGGTGGACCTGAGGACAGAAGTAAAACAGCTAAGACCTCAACTGTGGCAACTACTGATGAAGGCTTAATGCCTGAGGTAGGAAATCCTCTGTACCAAGAACAAGAGGTACATGAGACAACTGAGTTGGGCTCAGCTCATGATGTAACTGATACAGTCCTCATTGAGGATGTAATCAGGGATTCAGATGATTCCATTAATTTGGATGATGTTTCAACACTCAAAACTACTGAATTGACGGCTATAAGTGAAGGTCCTGCACCTGGTGTCTCTAAGCTCAAGAAGCTAGTCACACCATCTCAGGTTAAAGCCCACTCAATCCATGATTCCCCTAGAGTGGCATCTCCTGTACAACAAGGAGATCAACCAAAAACACACCCCTCACTACAAATGCCTACCCAATTCCCTGGGCAACCAAGCATAGACCTGAACCAACTATGCAGCCCAGATGGTCCCTTGTATCACTTGATGAACACCCTCATCAAAAATCACATCCAAACATACACAGCTGACTTGGAACTGTCCATGAAGAACCAATTTGGAGTGATACAGACGAAGATGAATGATCTGTCCAACAAGATTGATCACAACAGCAAACAGATTGCTCATCTTCAAGGTCATTTCTCCCAAGCTTCAACTTCCAAAGGTGATAAAGCCAAAAAGGGGGAGAAAATCAAGGTACCTATGGATACACTTGAAGCCAGAAGAAAGGCAAGAGTGGCTATCCTAGCAAGAGATCAACAAGATCAAGCCAGAAAAGAGAAACTGGCACAACAGTTTGGTGTCTCTATTCAAGAAATAGAAGATGCTGAAAAGGCTGATGAATCCCAAGGGCATAATGAAGAAACCTCTGATGGCCAAAGTTCTAATGAAGAATCAGAAAGTACTGAAGACAATCCTTCAGTAGTTGACAAACCTTCAGAAGTTGTCAAGCCATCAGAAGTTAAAACTTCCAAGACTCAAACTGCTGACCCTTCCAGAACAACTGCTCCTATTCAACCAACATCTGCTCCTATCAGGCCTACTACAACAGTTACAACAATGACTGTGCTAAACCCTTCTCCAATCTCTCAATCAGCTGAATTACTAGAGAAGAGTTTAGTTGCAGCCCAAAAGAAGGCCAGAGAAGATCTGATCTGGAAAAATCTGGAAGAAAGGGATGACTTAGACCTGAGCCATGAAGAAAAACTTCAGGCTTATGAAGTTGAACTACAAAGGCAGGCTAGCCTTGATGAGATTGCTGAACAAGACAAAAGACATCAACTGATGTCTTACATTATGAAGAACAGCAAAGTCAAAGCCCATACATTGAAGAGACTCTCTGTGGAAGAGCTGACAAGAAGAGCTCAACTTGTTGCAGATAAACTTGCAACAGGTAAAGACACAAAGGCCAAGAGAGCTCAGATGATAGAAGAACTGGTAGCCAATGGTTATGGTTCAAAATCCTCAGTGTCCAAGTGGAAAGAAGAAAGATTGGTGGACACATACAGAATATACAAGGCTGCAAGGGCTGCTAATCCAGAGAAGTTTCAAACTTCTGAAGCTTCAACTTCAGTAGTTAGAACTTCTGGTGTTCAAAGAAGACCAGCTACCCAAAGAAAGAAGACAGAGGAAAAAGTAAAGACTGATTTCAGAATGGTACTACTAGAAGGTAGTACAGTAGTACATTCTGATTTTGACATAGAAGAGAAGCCTCTGCTCACACAATTCAGGGATCCTTCCACCTTTGCATATCAAATCCAGAGGACCATCACAGACAAAATGCATACTAAGGTAATAACTGAACATCATTTGCCAACATTTCAGATACCTAATGTGATGGAACAACAGCAAGGAGGTGAATCCCACCTGAGAGTCACTGAAGTTGAAAACATTCAACACTCAGGAGAAACCCAGGGTACCACCATGGTTCCCTACACTGCAGACTTTGACAAGTCTAAAGTACCAGTCATCAGATGGTCCTTTACTGATAACAACTCAGTACTTGTGACAAGAAGAGATCAAACAAGCAGGGAATATAGGTCGATGAAAGAACTGAAGAAACTATCAACCAAAGACCTGCTTACAATCCAACACTTGGAACCAAGACAAGGGTCTCTTACTGATGATCAACTCAACCAGCTCCAGAATTCCATGTTCAAAGGAATATGGAAAATTATGAAGGACAGAAAGGAACAATAAGGAATTAGTAAGGTTTTGGCTTCATCAATCTAGGGGGAGATTGTTAGGACAAAAAGGATTGGTGAAACCACTTTTGCAAACCTTAGTCTAATTCACTTTCTGTCAAAATACTCTAAGTATGGAACTGCTGAAGACAAGGAATCAAACTGCTGAAGAAGAGATTCAGAAGTACTGAAGAAGAAGTCATCAGAAGTTCTGAAGTTCAAACCAGACACTTCAACTGAAGAACTGCTGAAGACAAACTACTCATCAGTAGTTTGTCATTCATCAGTACTTAAAGAAGATCTTTTCCACCGCCCTTGTATATCAGTAGTTTAATACTTTAGTATTTCTTTTTTACTTTATGTACAAGTTCCAAGACTGCAACTTGTTGCAACTTGTTTCTGAACTTGCTTTTTGGCAAGGTTCATGTATTTGTAAAGTCTATAAATAGAAGGATTCATCCTTCTGTTTTAGACATTGATTTTAATACAAGAAATCCTTCAACACTTATTATTGTTATTTCCATTTCGTGTTTACTGAGAATCTGTCAAAGTATTTCATTCTCATTCAATACTTAGATTCTCAATAAACACTTCTCATTTATTGTTCTTGATTCCAGGGGGAGTAATAACTCCTGTTGACAAAGTGTAGCTATAAACTTATAAACATTCCGCTGTGCTAACACTCACCAAGAACTTGCTAAACACTTAAGTGTCAACTAGCGAGTTCAAATAAAAGAGCAGCTTAATACTGATCCAACAATCCTAAAGGCTACTAATCTCACTGATTGGTTAGATCACCTCTTGGTCTCTCTTACTATGCTAAAGTACTCGTTAGACTAGTTTAGATTTCTCACTCCCCAATCACAATACACCCTAAAGTGCAAGGAGTAACCTGTAAAGTCAATCTATGACACAGATAAGCAAATAATACTAGAGAACCTAGGAAAACCCGATCTCTCAGCGTTTCTAGCCTAAACCTCTAGCACCAAAGACAATTCCGACTACCTATCACCTCTCGGTCTCAAGAGTAGGAAGAATACAAATTACCTCTAAACTCCCAATTAATGTTCCTCTGGAATTCAGGCCTAAAACCATAAAATAAACTACAAGCACAAAGCAAGTAATTCTAACAAGTATCCAAACATGAAAGACATTCACTAAGACACCCGTGGAACATTAAAAGATCATAAATTAGTAAAAAGTACGCACACACTTCATAGAATAATAAACAAGATTCTTACTAAAACATAAATCCAACTATAAAATTCAAATCCGAAACATAAACCAAAATCAAAAAGTCGTCATGTCAAACCTAGTTGGCTGTTGGGTGTGAAGTCCTTGGGCTAGTTATGCTATTGGGCTTGTTTTATTGGATGTTTAGAAAGCCCATTTAGGTTTTCTTGTTCACCAAGCCTAAACCCTAGATTAGTCTCTATATATATCCTGTCTATGTAATTGTAATACTTGTCAGAGCTTAATAATAAATCCCTAGTTGCAGCCCGTGGACGTAGGTTCCCCACTGGAACCGAACCACGTAAAATTCTCGTGTTCGTGTGTCGTGCTTTATATTTTCTCGTTTATTATTGCGTGTTCGTTGTGAATCGGTTATTCCGCTGTGCCACTTAATCCTAACAAGTGGTATCAGAGATACGGCTCGTTGGATTCACGTAACGACGTAAAGGTTTTGTCCGAGAACTACATAAAATTGAAAAAGGTGTCGCACGTTCCTTTTTTTTAAGAAGGAATGATATATTAATTCTTGTTTGATTGTTTTGTCGTGACTTGAACAAACAAAAAAAAAAAAGAAGCTACTGATCTTTTTTTTGTGGTTTGTGGGTTCACGCAAACAAGAAAAAGGAGAGTAATTAATTGATACAAATAAGGTATTTTTTCTTGAAGCTGCGGACGTGCCGTTTACAACCGTTTTTTTTCTTAGCCGCTATCAGGAGAGACAGTTTTGACAGGTTATTATCAACTTTGGAGCCGGGTAACTTTGGTCTATTTTTCGTTTGTCATTATGGCTGAAGACGGAAAATTGGTGATTGAAAAGTTTGACGGTTCGGATTTTAGTTGGTGGAAAATGCAGATAGATGCATTGTTGGGTCAAAAAGACTTGGATATGGTACTGGAAGAAAAACCGGAGAAAATGGATGAAGCTGACGAAGCTCTGTGGAATGCCAAGGACAAGAAAGCTAGAGGTGTTATTACATTGTCGTTGACGAGGAGCGTTGCATTTAACATCATGTCTGAAACCACGGCTCGTGGTATGATGTTGGCCTTGTCAAACATGTATGAAAAACCGTCAGCAGCTAATAAAGTGTTCTTGATGAGAGAGTTGTTCACGATGAGAATGAAAGAGGGAAGCTCAGTGACCGAGCACATAAATAATTTGAATTCTCTTCTGTCCAGGTTATCGTCTGTGGGAATGAGATTCGATGATGAGACCAAAGCTGTGATTTTGCTATCTTCATTGCCTGATAGTTGGTCCGGGACAGTGACTGCTGTCACTAACTCAGTTGGGCCTGAAGGGTTAACATTTGAAAGGATCCGGGATTTGGTATTGGGTGAGGATGTTCGCCGCAGGAATACTAAAGGGTCGCCTTCTGAGATGTTGCATGTTGGCAGGGGAAGGGAGAATAGTAGAAACAGTGGGAGCAGCAAGGGTCGGGGCAGGAGCTCGTCTAGGGCTCGTCCGAGTGTGCGTTGTTGGGACTGCAATGAAAGGGGACATTATAGGAATGAATGTCCGAACAAGAATTATGATGGAGGATCGAATAATTCTGGTGGATTGAACACTGTTGCGGTAAGCGATTCCGAGGATGACGCTTTGATAATGTGTGTTGAAAGCAGTGTGGAATCCTTGGTCATGGATTCCGGTGCATCATTCCATGCTACCCATAGCAATGATGGCATGCGGAATGTTAAAAAGGGCGATTTTGGCAAGGTTAGGCTAGGAAACGGTGAATTTCTTGATGTGACTGGCATGGGAGATTTGGATCTGGTTACTACTTGGGGCACTACTTGGACTTTGTGTGACGTCAGGGTTATTCCAAGGCTTGAAACGAAGTTGATATCCGTTGGGCAGTTGGATGAACAAGGTTTGGACGTTAAGTTTGGTGGTGGAAAGTGGAAGGTCGTTAAAGGTAATCTCGTGGTTGCTAGCGGTTTCAAGAAGGGGTCGTTGTATATGGTGCCTGTTCCGTCTGGGGAAGTGACCACCCCTGTTAAGACGAACGCCAAAGTCGGGCTCGCCGATTCGACAGTTAAACGCTGGACCTGGAAGACTTCTGTTCCTGTGTGTGTTTGAACTTTACGGATTACTGAAGACATGGATTGCTTTGTGCTTGTTGGCGACTTGGTGTTTATCGCAAGGCCTTCAAGTGGGAGATTGTTGGGTGTGAAGTCCTTGGGCTAGTTATGCTATTGGGCTTGTTTTATTGGATGTTTAGAAAGCCCATTTAGGTTTTATTGTTCACCAAGCCTAAACCCTAGATTAGTCTCTATATATATCTTGTCTATGTAATTGTAATACTTGTCAGAGCTTAATAATAAATCCCTAGTTGCAGCCCGTGGACGTAGGTTCCCCACTGGAACCGAACCACGTAAAATTCTCGTGTTCGTGTGTCGTGCTTTATATTTTCTCGTTTATTATTGCGTGTTCGTTGTGAATCGGTTATTCCGCTGCGCCAGTTAATCCTAACAGTTGGCCACTAATGTTTTAGCCAAACATAATTAGGGAAAACAATAAAAAAACATAGGTTTAAAAAAATAAAAGTCATAGTAATAATATTCATAAACACAAAGTCAATAAATATAAAAAATAAAACTTATTATAATCAAACCCGTTGGTTCAATCTTAAACCCGTGCCTTCTTCCCCTTTACTTCCTCTCTTCCAAATTGATTTGTTTGCTTCTGGCGGCTCCTTAGATCTCTGCCGCTGTCCTCTTCCTTCTTGATAATATGTCCTCCAAATTTTATATCTCTTCCAAAAATATTTTTCTTCAAAAATAATGTGTTCCACCGCCCTAAAAATTGCTTCCAAATATAATCCTCCAATGAGCCTTTTAGGTTTTCACCATTTTTGGACCAAAGTCTACATGAGTTTTCTTTTCATATCTTATTTTATTTTTTTCTATTATTATTATTATTAACCTCCAAGCTCGAATAAGGTGTTCTTGGTTCACAACCAAATTTTCTTGTCCACGCTCCAATGTCCATGAACACCAGGTGCTCGCGTCTTGATTATTTCTCATTGTTTTAAGCTCCTTTCTCACGAACACCTATAAAATAATAAAATACATAAATAGGAAGAGGTATAATCGCACACCCGAACTATTTAAGTATATAACTAGTCGTTATAGATATATGTATATCCTATGAATCATTTGGGTGACGCGTGACTTTATGGACCCGACATGAACTAGTGAGACAAAGTATATATGTATAAATATACACACACTGTAAGTAGGAAAATAATTCTACCTTAAGACTTTGTACACTTAAACCAATCAAATTAGTGAGAGTATAATGTAGATGTATGATGACAACCTAGACTCCGACAAATCTATTGCATAGACGATAAAGTGACTTCTAGACATTGGACAAATGAATATGACACATGAAACCCAAACATGTAACTGGACATATAAAAAACTTGGCATTACCATTGTGATATTGGACACAAGTATGCGTGAACATATTTGACAAAACAACTTCGATAGATTATAAATGGTGACATATAGGACTTGTGATAATAGACGCTGGCTGCTAATAAAATACAATTGACATCTAAGGAGTGGGACAACTTGTGATAAAGGCCGAATATGAGACCTGGGGACTTGAGACATATGGACTTTTTAGATAATTGGTAAAATTATTGTATTCAAACACTAGAGACATAGTGGAACCGACAATTAGAACAAGACAATATAAAAGGTCCTAAGCTCGTCCACACGTGTAACTGCGACACTCGGTTACATGTACTAATACTTGTAATCATGATAGGACTTGAGACATATGGACTTTTTAGATAATTGGTAAAATTATTGTATTCAAACACTAGAGACATAGTGGAACCGACAATTAGAACAAGACAATATAAAAGGTCCTAAGCTCGTCCACACGTGTAACTGCGACACTCGGTTACATGTACTAATACTTGTAATCATGATAGGACTGGCATACGGCTGATAGATAGACTCAAGACTTCGTTATATTGTGCAACTGTAAGATATGACAGGTGAGTTCCGTGTACCACTCCCCTTTTTCTATTTTACTGTTTTGGGGTGAATGCATGCTTCCTTTTATAAACTATTGTGATGTGACAAGATACTAGCTGCCGGATTATACTGACATTCATTAACTCATAGGTGAGCCACTTAATATATGGGTAGTATTACTTGGGGAATCCCCCACGCACAGTGGACTCGGGACGTTGGGCCCGGGAAACCCTCCACTGAGGCCTGCGGACCGTTGCGGCATATATTATGCCTTGTAGATCTATAATGGCAGTAGATAGATCTAGTGTTAGGGTTGAGGGGTCGCTTGTACATCACGTGTGTTAAACTATGTTGAACCGTATAAACTGGTTTTTGAACTGTTAAACTGTTTTGGATCCACTTAACTACTTACACGGACTCACCAGCGTAATTGCTGACCCAAACTCTTTTAAGCATGTGTTCAGGTACTACAGACAGATGGATGGCAATGCGAGGTATATGCTTGTTAGATGCGGACTAGAGGTTATCTTGATAGAAGATTCGGACTATAAGTGTTGCGGACTAGAGCTTCTAGAGTTATGGACATGTAGAGATCGGATTGACTAGTGGATAACAACCCGCCAGCTGCTTCGACGACCGCCGCGTCTCGTCCCTGCATAGTTATTAGTTTACTTTATTTAAGTTATGTATTCATATTTTGAATTAGAAATTGTATAACATTTAAATATTAATTACCGTTGCTTCCGTTGTGCAAGTCTGTTACCAAACTGTCGTAACGTCCAGGCCCCACCGGGTCGGGTTGTTACACCTACTATCCCGCAACTTAAAGAAACATATGCTAAGACCTGTAAACTCGGCAATCGACCCGCTTTTAACCGATGTATTACATTGAAAAGGCTCGTTTACTACGCGCAAAAAGGATCGGGACTAACACCAAACCAACTTTTTTTTTTCGTTTTTTTTAAAAAAATTTATGACTCAACTTGCAACTAAGCGAAATAAAAACGAAGTTTCCCATCCCCACACTTAGAAAGACACAGTGTTCTCAATGTGCTTGAGGATACAACACAGACTAAAGATAAAAATGAAAAAATAAAGTAGAAACGAAAAAATATATATAACAACAAAAAAAATAAATGGAACGAACTCCCTGGAATATGTGGCGATAGCTCGCAGAAAGTGTCCCGTCCGTCCAACATCTACAGCCGTATAACATTTCCTTCGCGGCCATAGTCAGAAGCCTGAAAAAAATAAACTAAAAAGAAAATGAAAGTAAAATGACTTAATGACAAGTGAGATGCTTGTTTACAAAAAATAATTTTAAGATCGACCCACCCGAATGGAGATTGAGTACGGGCAGGGGAAATCTAACAGTGAAAAAGGCCAAGGCAATCCCACACGACTCGATAAACTGGCAGATGATGATACAAAACTCTACACTTGGTTTTAACCCAAGTTCAATCAGGTGGCCTCTCTTTTATCCACCCTTTATCCAACCTGTTTAATTCAGTCCGTTCACTATTGTTCGTCAAAAAACGAATGGTGAATCTAGAGTAACGTTTGAAAAATTCAAGCGGGTCAGACCCCCTATTCCTACACTTACCTGGACCAAACCTTGTATGTGGCATATGATGAGGGGTATGGTCCATGTGACTGTGAACCCTCTCCCGTGATGGTGGCGGCGTGGGCCGATAATCCTGAATGTGACGAGGTGGTTTGGTCTTCCTCTTTGTTATCACCTCTTCCTCTTCTTCCTCGTTTGGTGTATCTTTGAACTTTGTGGTTGGTTCTCCCATAAGTAATGTTTCTAAAAAGGTAAGATCACCAACCGGGTCAAATTCTTCTTCTTCAAGAGTTGGTAAATTATCCAACTCATCACCAAACTCTTCCTCCCAAGATGGTACATGTATATCTTCTTCATCTCCCATTTTGTTCTCCTTCTCACTTCTTTCTTCAATCAACCCAACGTCTTCTTCAACCACACTATCACTCCAAAAATCATCTTCAATGGGTTCTTGTTGGACCGGAGGTGGGACTTATTCGTCCATTATTGTCTCCGGTTTTGGAGTGATATCATATGGTTGTAAGTATGGATTTTCCCCCTCATACCAATCTACATATATCCTTGGTACCGAAGAGGCAAAAATACTATCGGGTTCCCTCCAAATAGGGATATAGTGATTTTGCGTTTGTGTATAGATGCATTCTTCATTGTAACCAGCCTGGTCGCGCTCTCATATGTAGTCTGCTATAGTCTTTCTTTCACTAGCATCTGGCATCCTAAAAATCTCACTGCAAACAGACACTAAAGAAACATATCATGGGCACCAGATATAAAAAAGTATAAATAAAAATAAAGAGAAGAAAAATAAATAAAAATATCTACAAAATGACTAGATCCCCGACTCGGGTCGTCCTCAAAAGCGCACCGTGTCCCCGGCAACGGCGCCAAAAACTTGATGTGTGAAATGTAGAGTAAATAAATCGGTCAAGTTTTAAAAATGGAAAAACCTACAAAACCACACACTAACGGTAAGTGTACCGGTCGCAGTGTAGCTGAGAGCAAGTAAGTCCGAGTATCGAACCGTGGACACAATATGGCGACTCTCGGTACTAAACCTCTGTCGACTCCTAGCCTAACAAATTGGATTTTTATGATTTTTTTATTAATTAATTACTAAAGCAAATAAATTGAAAGAATTAAACTAACAGACAACAGATGATCACTAAGGAGGGAAATCAGAGATGGGAAAGGCAACCACCTAGGTATCGAATCTTACTAATGAAATTAGAACTGCCTCGGCTTTGGAACTATGTTGGCAATCGGGATCTTATAATATTCACCCCTAGTATCCTAGTGGCTCCCAGATCATTTACCAAGACTGACCCAAAAGGAATCCTAAAGGCTACTAATCTCACTGATTGGTTAGATCACCTCTCGGTCTCTCTAACTATGCTAAAGTACTCACTAGACTGGTTTAGATTTCTCACTCTCCAATCACAATAAACCCTAAAGTTCAAGGAGTAACCTGTAAAGTCAATATATGACACAGATAAGCAAATAATACTAGAGAACCTAGGAAAACCTGATCTCTCAGCGTTTCTAGCCTAAACCTCTAGCAGCAAAGACAAATCTGACTACCTATCACCTCTCGGTCTCAAGAGTAGGAAGAATACAAATTACCTCTAAACTCCCAATTAATGTTCCTATGGAATTCAGGCCTAAAACCATAAAATAAACTACAAGCACAAAGCAAGTAATTCTAACAAGTATCCAAACATGAAAGACATTCACTAAGACACATGTGGAACATTAAAAGATCATAAATTAGTAAAAAGTACGCACACACATCATAGAATAATAAACAAGTTTCTTACTAAAACATAAATCCAACTATAAAATTCAAATCCGAAACATAAACCAAAATCAAAAAGTCGTCATGTCAAACCTAGGTGACCACTAATGTTTTAGCCAAACATAATTAGGGAAAACAATAAAAACATAGGTTTAAAAAAAATCAAAGTCATAGTAATAATATTCATAAACACAAATTCAATAAATATAAAAACTAAAACTTATTATAATCAAAACCGTTGGTTCAATCTTAAACCCGTGCCTTCTTCCCGTTTACTTCCTCTCCTCCAAATTGATTTGTTTGCTTCTAGCGGCTCCTTAGATCTCTGCCGTTGTCCTCCTCCTTCTTGATAATATGTCCTCCAAAATTTATATCTCTTCCAAAAATATTCTTCTTCGAAAATAATGTGTTCCACCGCCCTAAAAATTGCTTCCAAATATAATCCTCCAATGGGCCTCTTAGGTTTTCACCATTTTTGGACCAAAGTCCACGTGACTTTTCTTTTCATATCTTATTTTATTTTTTTCTATTATTATTATTATTATTATTATTATTATTATTATTATTATTATTATTATTATTATTATTATTATTATTATTATTATTATTAACCTCCAAGTTCGAATAAGGTGTTCTTGGCTCAACCAAAGTTTCTCGTCCACGCTACAATGTCCATGAACACCAGGTGCTCGCGTCTTGATTATTTCTCATTGTTTTAAGCTCCTTTCTCACGAACACCTATAAAATAATAAAAACGACACGAAAAGAATAAAAACATGACCAAATAATATACAAAATACATAGGAAAAGAGATGTGTTTTGCAACACATCATTCTCTGATATGCCTTTGATATGATATGATAAGCTTTGAATAAGTTTCGTTATAGACTCGTACCAAATTTTGTTTCAGTATTCCGTTTTGAAATTTAGCTTCTTTAAACCGCTTTTATATGTACTGTTGTTCTTTCCGTTACTGGGCAATTTTTGGCTCAGCCGTAGTTTTCTTTGTTGTTTTTTCCTATTTGTCTCGTAGGTAATTGGGGAAACCAGGGAAATCAAGGAAGAGAGTTGATGTTCGAGTGCTAAAAGACATTTAGTTTTTGCATTTTAGTTTTAATAAGACATAACTTTGAAACTCTATTTTGAACTTCGTTGTTCCGTTGGATTTCTATTTAACGTTTCATGAACTTTGTTTGGTATTTGATATCTGTAAGTGTGACATGTCATCCTGTTTCGGGTTGGGGTGTGACAGTTATGGTATCAGAGGCCAGGCTATTTCCTATAGAAAACTTAAATGTAAATAACGAAACATGTGAGGTAATGGGTAGACGTTGGGTTATGTGACAACCGGCAAAATTAAGGTAATTCCGTACTAATTAATTATGTGTAAATAACGTAATTAAGTGCAAATTCATGTTAATTGTTTAACTAATGCCTTAGAGAATAGCAAATTCCCCATAAGATGCATAGGAATGCACATGTTTAGTGTTGAAGCACGACGAAATCGTGTGCAAATAAACTTGTCCGGAACAGACGTTGGTGATTACTCGGTAAAAATTAAATAAACAAAAAGGATCCCGGACACCCAGGATATAAAATAAAGGGTATTTTCATAAAATATAATGTTTTTTGGAACTCCAAAACCATAAGTGAAAACTTTACATACAAATCTCCCGGTAACGAATAAAGTGCGCGTACCGCACCCGGTACACGTATAACTTATAATTTCACCCAACGAAAGCCTAACTAACCAACCGACACTTAAACTAGGCTATGTTTAAGGGTTATTTGAGGCTATTATAATCTCCGAATAACGCGTAATTAAAATCCGATTAAAACCCGAACGTTATGTGTGAATCGTAACAAGTTAACTAGCAAATGTTTTATGTTGTGGACCCCACTTGTAACATATGCAATTTTACTAATGATTTAATTACAACGTTAGGGACTTAAAGAGACCATAACCCAAAGTTAAATACTAACATGCATTTTTTTAGAAATTTTATATGAGAAAAATATGTTTTTAAAATAAAATGTTACTCTTTTGATTTAATTACATTGAATATAAATACTAATAACTATTTATTGGAAATAAATGGTAGTGAATTTTGAGCAAGTCAAAACTCCCATGCTTGCATTTCATACTTTACTAACCTCTTAAATGTTTTTCATTATTATAAAACTTAAATGGCAATAATCATGAGACTCCCTATTTCCTCTCACGCAATTATGTTTGGAACCACCACATTTAGGTATATATATATATATATAAATCGATCTAAATCACGAAACAACAGAAATTGATACATTCCTATCCTTCCGCAAATAGTCGGTCATCCCCATGGGCCTTCTGACGACTCTGAACCACCCAAATCAACCATCTTCGTTGATGTGTTTGTATCGTGTCTCAACTACCCTAATCTTAAAGACTTTCACCGTTGCTGTTTCATTCCGTTGTAGCCACGTAACCGCTTCCATCCGCTATAGGACTTAGACAGTCTATATTGATGTTCTTCCCGCAATTTAAGGTAAACATTTATCGACTTACATGTCATGATAGATATTACTACCCTACAAAAGTTATGACTGAAACGTTTAAATTTTCGAATTAAACTCTACTATGTTTATTCCGATGGTCCTGTATAATAATATTTTTTTGGGTTATTAAATTCTCAGTCAAATGTATAAACTAGTTACTATAGTCTTTACTAGTACATATAATTTATTATCACATTACTTTATTTTAACTAATTTCAAAGTATATCATGAGAAAACTTGTTAAGTTGAAATTAACAAAGATATATAGTTCGGATTCTTTTAACCCGTCGCTAAAAGCCTGACCAAATCCTTAACTCATTAGACTTATACTTAAACAATTTAGGGTGATTCCTCGGGATATATTTTTTGGGGAATTCTTTTTGCCAAGCAATCACCAAGCTATAGTTGAATCTACTTAAGCAAGGTGAGTATATCTTTCCTCTTTTTCATTTTACTTTTGGGGCTACTCATGTACTTATATCAAGTTTCTATTTCCTTTTACTAAAATAGCAATTCTCATGTGTGTTTGCTTGTGTTAATTTGTGTGTCTATGACTTGTCAAAATCATTAACCTTTGAGGGCCTGGCATTTCAATGAATAGTACTATGGTATATACCCCTTGTGACTCTGTTGAGAGACCTTGGTCATTGTCTTGTGATTCATTATACTAAAAAATGGTTTGATTCTTGATTCTTGATACATTTTTCTTAGGGTTGATTTTGAACGGATATTACTTATTACATAATTGCAAACAGTATACAACACGTGAATTGCGAAACTCTTTTTTTGCTATATATATTCAAAACAGGGTATGCTCACCAATACATTTTTGTATTCACATATACTATTTTTCGTACATGTTTCAGGTTATTTTGAGACGCTTCTTTTAAGCTTTTGGATTTATAATTAAGCTTTAACTTTATTGTATTTTAATTAGACTTCATGCTTTAGAATCATTGTATTTCATTTCAATGTAATAAACTATTTAATCAATGTATTCAAATTTACACTTTAGTGCCATGAGCTTTTGAGCAATCGTCACTACGTGACACCTCGATGTTTCCGCCATCGGTTGGGGTGTTACAGATTGGTATCAGAGCCATTGTTATAGGGAATTAGGTTATTAGAATGCCTTTTAGCCTAGACTATAACTAAGCTTACTTTCACGAGTCCTCTCGTGCATATTTCTCTTTATTTTATATTTTCTTTCAAGATATTTTCGTTATGATTATTTCTCGTTATTCTTTCGATATTTTGCTTAGAGAAAAAGATACTCGTATTTCACAAACGAAACGATAACACCAAGTTAGGAGTGACATCCATACCTTGGTGATTAGTTTCACTCCTCTATACGTTATTTATCTTAGGGATATATCTTTGAGATAGGAGTTATATCCACACCTCAAAAAGTATTTCCTTCAAAAAAGAAACTTAACCACTAAGCTGGGAGTGATATCCTTAACTTAGTGATTGGTTTCATTCCACAATAGTTTTCAATTTTGGAATACATCTTTGAGTTAGGAGTGAAATCCACATCCCAATGATCTATTTCTGCATCTCGTTTTTAATTTTGCTAAAGTTTTGGAATTCACTAGTGATGGGGCACGTGCAATCTGGAAGGGTGAGCGCCCATATCCTGAGTTTTCTGTCTAGGCTTGGTATTTCGTATAAATCCCAGTCAGACCTTGGACCCGTATACCTACCTAGGAACTCTTGGGATGAGCATTCACTTATAGGCTAAAGTACTCCCCATATAAGTCATTAGGAAATTTCAAATACT
Source organism: Ambrosia x helenae (assembly GCA_030844895.1). Lineage (NCBI taxonomy): Eukaryota > Viridiplantae > Streptophyta > Magnoliopsida > Asterales > Asteraceae > Ambrosia > Ambrosia x helenae. The sequence goes on along the minus strand of CM061225.1, from coordinate 16,879,057 downwards.
TGAGTTAGTCAAAGTTTCCTATGAACACAAATTCCAATGTTTTATATCATTGATATTTACGTTTGTTTATCATTTGAAGACTCAATTTAATCACTTGATGTTTCATATGCCATTGATCATTCGCTTTTGGATTCCTTATCATCGTTATTAAAACTTTTTGTTCGTTATATTATCACATTAAAGCTTACACTATTTCACTTATACACCCTAAGGTATTACTCTTTTTGCGTTGAAACATTTTTTCCATGATTCAAATTTTAAAGTTTAACTTTGATCACATTCTGATTTTTGAACATTGCGACTTCATACACGGTTAAACACGAATGTGGTTTCAAAAACTTATTAATCAACTTATTCTATATCGTCATGTTTACAAATTCACTTGATCGATGTCACAATATATCATTAAATTATGACTTTTGTATCCACTTATGCACCCACAAATACTAATATAGCTACACCCAGTCACCTAAGCCATAGCCAACTACCATTAGTTAGCACTTCTTAGTCAGACTAAACTCATACATAAATGCCTACTACACGATACGCACTAGTTATTAGTAGTTATTTCTATAACGCTAGTTTTGAGCATTAATTTAACTCGTCTACTTTCATTTTGTGCAAACTGTGCGATTTACTCTATTTATATTATACTATTCTTTCAATCGAAATTTTATGCTATACTTATATACTTACATGAACACATATTTGGTATGCATATTTTCTTTCCTGTTTTGAGCAAAACCCTGTTATACTTTACATTATTTTGTTCATCATCATGGCCAACGAACATACTAGTTAATAACTCGTATGAGATCTAAGATAGTGCCCACGTACGACTCGGATTAGAGTATTTCTTTAATCCGAGGGGAACGGTGTAAACCTCAGAGTTTATCAATATGAGTGTTTAGAGCCAACAATGTGAACAGAAGTTACCGGTCAAGGGTGAACCCGAAAGGGAAGAACCTCTAATATTACTTACATGCTACTCTCATTACGGTTAAAGGGTAAACCCGAAAGGGAAGGACCTCTAACCATGTCATTGTTTCATTGCAGTATCAATTACCTAGCATATCCTGATTGCATGCATTTGTTTATGGTATTACTTAGGTTAGGGTTATGGAAAAGCATAACACCCTAGTGTAAGGTAAATCGATGATTACGGTCCGAAACACAATCATGGGTTTACATGTACATAAGGGTGGTGTGTATTTCTATTTAGGTTGTTGGTAGACAATCAGTATGAGTCCAAAGTATCGGGAGTGTGGTGGGTTAGCTGCGGTACACCCTATATATAAGCATAAACGATACTGCGGGAGCGGACTAGGAGTCTGACCAAGAATCTACCTCATTATTTTCTATTGAATATCGGGCTAGTTAATAACGTTGGGTCCGACCTCTTTAATAGGTCGTTTACCAACGACCATCATTTTCGATAAGAACATTATACACAAGTTTCAATTAGTTTTGTTCGAGCCTTCCTTTCTGACCACCTCTACTGAAAACCTTAAATCTTGTATACTCTTACACTCTCTGTTAGTCAAAATCCTGTTGCATGTCCTTAATAAAGTTGGTAAGAAACATTTCTAAAGTAGGGGAGACTGCTTCATTAGTGCATCTGCCCTTCACCAGTCACACATTCCCAAAGCCTTTTTCATTTAAACTCTCAATTTCTAACCTCCAGTCAAACGTTAAGAATTTTGAAACTTTTACTTTGGATACTAAACCACTAATTTAAACTTTTCCAAATCATTAGTGATTCATTTCTTAAAACATACTTGCCTTTTCACAACATCTTTTGTTTTATTGAAACCCCAATTTGAAAGAAATTTCAAGACGAAATTTTCTAAAGTAGGGGAGACTGTAACATATGCAACTTTACTAATGATTTAATTACAACGTTAGGGACTTAAAGAGACCATAACCCAAAGTTAAATACTAACATGCATTTTTTTTAGAAATTTTATATGAGAAAAATATGTTTTTAAAATAAAATGTTACTCTTTTGATTTAATTACATTGAATATAAATACTAATAACTATTTATTGGAAATAAATGGTAGTGAATTTTAAGCAAGTCAAAACTCCCATGCTTGCATTTCATACTTTACTAACCTCTTAAATGTTTTTCATTATTATAAAACTTAAATGGCAATAATCATGAGACTCCCTATTTCCTCTCACGCAATTATGTTTGGAACCACCACATTTAGGTATATATATATATATATATATCGATCTAAATCACGAAACAACAGAAATTGATACATTCCTATCCTTCCGCAAATAGTCGGTCATCCCCATGGGCCTTCTGACGACTCTGAACCACCCAAATCAACCATCTTCGTTGATGTGTTTGTATCGTGTCTCAACTACCCTATTCTTAAAGACTTTCTCCGTTGCTGTTTCATTCCGTTGTAGCCACGTAACCGCTTCCATCCACTATAGGACTTAGACAGTCTATATTGATGTTCTTCCCGCAATTTAAGGTAAACATTTATCGACTTACATGTCATGATAGATATTACTACCCTACAAAAGTTATGACTGAAACGTTTAAATTTTCGAATTAAACTCTACTATGTTTATTCCGATGGTCCTGTATAATAATATTTTTTTGGGTTATTAAATTCTCAGTCAAATGTATAAACTAGTTACTATAGTCTTTACTAGTACATATAATTTATTATCACATTACTTTATTTTAACTAATTTCAAAGTATATCATGAGAAAACTTGTTAAGTTGAAATTAACAAAGATATATAGTTCGGATTCTTTTAACCCGTCGCTAAAAGCCTGACCAAATCCTTAACTCATTAGACTTATACTTAAACAATTTAGGTTGATTCCTCGGGATATTTTTTTTTGGGGAATTCTTTTTGCCAAGCAATCACCAAGCTATAGTTGAATCTACTTAAGCAAGGTGAGTATATCTTTCCCCTTTTTCATTTTACTTTTGGGGCTACTCATGTACTTATATCAAGTTTCTATTTCCTTTTACTAAAATAGCAATTCTCATGTGTGTTTACTTGTGTTAATTTGTGTGTCTATGACTTGTCAAAATCATTAACCTTTGAGGGACTGGCATTTCAATGAATAGTACTATGGTATATACCCCTTGTGACTCTGTTGAGAGACCTTGGTCATTGTCTTGTGATTCATTATACTCAAAAATGGTTCGATTCTTGATTCTTGATACTTATTTCTTAGGGTTGATTTTGAACGGATATTACTTATTACATAATTGCAAACAGTATACAACACGTGAATTGCGAAACTTTTTTTTGCTATATATATTCAAAACAGGGTATGCTCACCAATACATTTTTGTATTGACATATACTATTTTCGTACATGTTTCAGGTTATTTTGAGACGCTTCTTTAAAGCTTTTGGATTTATAATTAAGCTTTAACTTTATTGTATTTTAGTTAGACTTCATGCTTTAGAATCATTGTATCATTGTATTTCATTTCAATGTAATAAACTATTTAATCAATGTATTCAAATTTACACTTTAGTACCATGAGCTTTTGAGCAATCGTCACTACGTGACACGTCGATGTTTCCGCCATCGGTTGGGGTGTTACAGATTGGTATCAGAGCCATTGTTATAGGGAATTAGGTTATTAGAATGCCTTTTAGCCTAGACTATAACTAAGCTTACTTTCACGAGTCCTCTCGTGCATATTTCTCTTTATTTTATATTTTCTTTCAAGATATTTTCGTTATGATTATTTCTCGTTATTCTTTCGATATTTTGCTTAGAGAAAAAGACACTCGTATTTCACAAACGAAACGATAACACCAAGTTAGGAGTGACATCCATACCTTGGTGATTAGTTTCACTCCTCTATACGTTATTTATCTTAGGGATATATCTTTGAGATAGGAGTTATATCCACACCTCAAAGAGTATATCCTTCAAAAAAGAAACTTAACCACTAAGCTGGGAGTGATATCCTTAACTTAGTGATTGGTTTCATTCCACAATAGTTTTCAATTTTGGAATACATCTTTGAGTTAAGAGTGAAATCCACATCCCAATGATCTATTTCTGCATCTCGTTTTTAATTTTGCTAAAGTTTTGGAATTCACTAGTGATGGGGCACGTGCAATCTGGAAGGGTGAGCGCCTATATCCTGAGTTTTCTGTCTAGGCCTGGTATTTCGTATAAATCCCAGTCAGACCTTGGACCCGTATACCTACCTAGGAACTCTTGGGATGAGCATTCACTTATAGGCTAAAGTACTCCCCATATAAGTCATTAGGAAATTTCAAATACTCGAGTTAGTCAAAGTTTCCTATGAACACAAATTCCAATGTTTTATATCATTGATATTTACGTTTGTTTATCATTTGAAGACTCAATTTAATCACTTGATGTTTCATATGCCATTGATCATTCGCTTTTGGATTCCTTATCATCGTTATTAAAACTTTTTGTTCGTTATATTATCACATTAAAGCTTACACTATTTCACTTATACACCATAAGGTATTACTCTTTTTGCGTTGAAACATATTTTCCATGATTCAAATTTTAAAGTTTAACTTTGATCACATTCTGATTTTTGAACATTGCGACTTCATACACGGTTAAACACGAATGTGGTTTCAAAAACTTATTAATCAACTTATTCTATATCGTCATGTTTACAAATTCACTTGATCGATGTCACAATATATCATTAAATTATGACTTTTGTATCCACTTATGCACCCACAAATACTAATATAGCTACACCCAGTCACCTAAGCCATAGCCAACTACCATTAGTTAGCACTTCTTAGTCAGACTAAACTCATACATAAATGCCTACTACACGATACACACGAGTTATTAGTAGTTATTTCTATAACGCTAGTTTTAAGCATTAATTTAACTCGTCTACTTTCATTTTGTGCAAACTGTGCGATTTACTCTATTTATATTATACTATTCTTTCAATCGAAATTTATGCTATACTTATATACTTACATGAACACATATTTGGTATGCATATTTTCTTTCCTGTTTTGAGCAAAACCCTGTTATACTTTACATTATTTTGTTCATCATCATGGCCAACGAACATACTAGTTGATAACTCATATGAGATCTAAGCTAGTGCCCACGTACGACTCGGATTAGAGTATTTCTTTAATCCGAGGGGAACGGTGTAAACCTCAGAGTTTATCAATATGAGTGTTTAGAGCCAACAATGTGAACAGAAGTTACCGGTCAAGGGTGAACCCGAAAGGGAAGAACCTCTAATATTACTTACATGCTACTCTCATTACGGTTAAAGGGTAAACCCGAAAGGGAAGGACCTCTAACCATGCCATTGTTTCATTGCAGTATCAATTACCTAGCATATCCTGATTGCATGCATTTGTTTCTGGTATTACTTAGGTTAGGGTTATGGAAAAGCATAACACCCTAGTGTAAGGTAAACCGATGATTACGGTCCGAAACACAATCATGGGTTTACATGTACATAAGGGTGGTGTGTATTTCTATTTAGGTTGTTGGTAGACAATCAGTACGAGTCCAAAGTATCGGGAGTGTGGTGGGTTAGCTGCGGTACACCCTATATATAAGCATAAACGATACTGCGGGAGCGGACTAGGAGTCTGACCAAGAACCTACCTCATTATTTTCTATTGAATATCGGGCTAGTTAATAACGTTGGGTCCGACCTCTTTAATAGGTCGTTTACCAACGACCATCATTTTCGATAAGAACATTTTACACAAGTTTCAATTAGTTTTGTTCGAGCCTTCCTTTCTGAGCACCTCTACTGAAAACCTTAAATCTTGTATACTCTTACACTCTCTGTTAGTCAAAATCCTGTTGCATGTCCTTAATAAAGTTGGTAAGAAACATTTCTAAAGTAGGGGAGACTGCTTCATTAGTACATCTGCCCTTCACCAGTCACACATTCCCAAAGCCTTTTTCATTTAAACTCTCAATTTCTAACCTCCGGTCAAACGTTAAGAAATTTGAAACTTTTACTTTGGATACTAAACCACTACTTTAAACTTTTCCAAATCATTAGTGATTCATTTCTTAAAACATACTTGCCTTTTTACAACATCTTTTGTTTCATTAAAACCCCAATTTGAAAGAAATTTCAAGACGAAATTTTCTAAAGTAGGGGAGATTGTAACATATGCAATTTTACTAATGATTTAATTACAACGTTCGGGACTTAAAGAGACCATAACCTAAAGTTAAATACTAACATGCATTTTTTTTAGAAATTTTATATGAGAAAAATATGTTTTTAAAATAAAATGTTACTCTTTTGATTTAATTACATTGAATATAAATACTAATAACTATTTATTGGAAATAAATGGTAGTGAATTTTGAGCAAGTCAAAACTCCCATGCTTGCATTTCATACTTTACTAACCTCTTAAATGTTTTTCATTATTATAAAACTTAAATGGCAATAATCATGAGACTCCCTATTTCCTCTCACGCAATTATGTTTGGAACCACCACATTTAGGTATATATATATATATATATATATATATATATATATATCGATCTAAATCACGAAACAACAGAAATTGATACATTCCTATCCTTCCGCAAATAGTCGGTCATCCCCATGGGCCTTCTGACGACTATGAACCACCCAAATCAACCATCTTCGTTGATGTGTTTGTATCGTGTCTCAACTACCCTATTCTTAAAGACTTTCACCGTTGCTGTTTCATTCCGTTGTAGCCACGTAACCGCTTCCATTCGCTATAGGACTTAGACAGTCTATATTGATGTTCTTCCCGCAATTTAAGGTAAACATTTATCGACTTACATGTCATGATAGATATTACTACCCTACAAAAGTTATGACTGAAACGTTTAAATTTTCGAATTAAACTCTACTATGTTTATTCCGATGGTCCTGTATAATAATATTTTTTTGGGTTATTAAATTCTCAGTCAAATGTATAAACTAGTTACTATAGTCTTTACTAGTACATATAATTTATTATCACATTACTTTATTTTAACTAATTTCAAAGTATATCATGAGAAAACTTGTTAAGTTGAAATTAACAAAGATATATAGTTCGGATTCTTTTAACCTGTCGCTAAAAGCCTGACCAAATCCTTAACTCATTAGACTTATTCTTAAACAATTTAGGTTGATTCCTCGGGATATTTTTTTTGGGGAATTCTTTTTGCCAAGCAATCACCAAGCTATAGTTGAATCTACTTAAGCAAGGTGAGTATATCTTTCCCCGTTTTCATTTTACTTTTGGGGCTACTCATGTACTTATATCAAGTTTCTATTTCCTTTTACTAAAATAGCAATTCTCATGTGTGTTTGCTTGTGTTAATTTGTGTGTCTATGACTTGTCAAAATCATTAACCTTTGAGGGCCTGGCATTTCAATGAATATTACTATGCTATATACCCCTTGTGACTCTGTTGAGAGACCTTGGTCATTGTCTTGTGATTCATTATACTCAAAAATGGTTTGATTCTTGATTCTTGATACTTATTTCTTAGGGTTGATTTTGAACGGATATTACTTATTACATAATTGCAAACAGTATACAACACGTGAATTGCGAAACTCTTTTTTTGCTATATATATTCAAAACAGGGTATGCTCACCAATACATTTTTGTATTGACATATACTATTTTCGTACATGTTTCAGGTTATTTTGAGACGCTTCTTTTAAGCTTTTGGATTTATAATTAAGCTTTAACTTTATTGTATTTTAGTTAGACTTCATGCTTTAGAATCATTGTATCATTGTATTTCATTTCAATGTAATAAACTATCTAATCAATGTATTCAAATTTACACTTTAGTGCCATGAGCTTTTGAGCAATCGTCACTACGTGACACCTCGATGTTTCCGCCATCGGTTAGGGTGTTACACCACTAAACCACCCCCCAAACCGCCCCCCATCCCCTTGCCATGCCTAAATCCTTTTTCTTTGTACAAACTAATTTATGATATCTAAGAAAGATCATGAGGGTATGGATGATATCTTATAAAGGATTGTAGGGTACTTACAAGATTTATAAAAATCCTTAAAAAATCGGCCAACATACACCCATACATATCTAACAAGATTGCTCTAGTACCACATCTCCATAATTTAAGGGATTTAAATCTAAAGTTAGATGTTGAGTGATCTTTGGAAGATTATAAGAAGATTGGATGGATTTATAAAAGATCATGAGTTACAACACTTGAGAAACGAAAGAAAAACTTCTTCTTTCTTCTTCCTTGAGCCGTGGATATACACACACATACACATATCCACTTTCAAGTTTCTAACACTCCAAAATCATCCAGAAACATCCATTTTCCAAACCCCAATTGCGTGTTTCAAGCTTGGAGCTTAACCACCTAGGAAGAACACACTGAACCCCTTCAAAACCAAGTTTTTTAGCTTCCCTAGCCTTGTGCTAGTTGTAAGTATTCTTGATCTCATTCTTGTTCTTAAAAGTTTATGTTTTGTTATCTAGAAAGCAAGTTGTACATGGGTTAACTTGATGGAATTTTACATGATAAAACATATGCTTTTTAAGACTAAAATGGTGATAAAAATGTATGATAGGGGCCGAAATATGGTGATGGATGTATGTAGTGTTCTTGTAGTTTCATAAAGTTCACAAAAACTTAAATAAGATGATGATCTAAACATAGTTGTTAATGAAACTTAAATTAACCTTAAATGTGGTTTAAATCATCATAAAATAACCATCTAAAACTTGATATGGTGTTGATCTTGTTAGAAAATAAATTATATAAAGTTTACATCTTCAAAGTCTACACACTTGAAAAATACAAGTTGGACATATTACACTAAATACACCTATTATTATCCTTAATGAGGTTATTATAGACTATTAAAAATGATGGATCATAAAAATAATCTATTATGACAAATATGACAAAATAAAGTTTACTAGTTTAGTAGAAAATTGTCATTTTTGAAAGTTTAGGAAGAAAATGCTACTTTTGAAAGTTAAAGGAGTTCTTTAGTAACTTTAAAAGTTGAGGGACATAAAATGACATTTTAGAAACTTGTATCTAAAAATGTAGCTTTGGAAAGCTTGGTGTCAAAAGTGTAAAATGTTAACTTTCCAAGGTTGATAGTGTAAATAGTAGCAAATTTACAAATATATATTTTGTATAAAAATGTATTTTAAAATAAAGTTTTATAAAAATATAAACTTCCTAATATGTTGGAAATGTAGAAACAAAGGTTTTTATAAAAATGATAGATAAATTAAAAACTTGGTGAAAACTTGTATAAAAATGAACACTTTTATATAAATGGGGATATAAAAGTGTTGGAACATTTTTATGTGAAAGTAACCAAGTCTTTGTATTAAAAATACAAATGTTATTTATAAACTTCCAAGTAAAAATATGTGGAAATTAAAGGATGAATAATTTCAAGAATACATATTGTTGGAACTTGGAAAATTAACAAAATATGTATATGTTAAGTGATCGGATATGGACGTGTTCATGTTACGACGTGTTAACGGTCTAAGACGTAAAAACTGACGAACAAGTAATTGTATTATTACGTCCAATGTGAAAATGAACACATATATTTTAAGGACTTAAAATATATAATTTGGGTGAAAATGCATAACACTTTCCTAAGTGTTGGAAATTTATTCGTGGGGGAAAATAACGTAAATAATCTAACGATTAAGCGTTTAAAACAAGCCTATGGACTTAACAACGAAAATATAGTATCAAATCGACAAGATCCTAGTATATTTATTTAATGGGAAAGTAAATATACGGTAAAGTGAGTCGGATTGAGTATTTACAAATGTTATATCGAGTCGAAGAGATCCTAGTATATTTATTTAATGGGAAAGTAAATATACGGTAAGGTGAGTCGAGTCGAGTGTTGAAAATATATTATCGATTGACAAGATCCTAGTATATTTATTTAATGGGAAAATAAATACACGGTAAAGTGAGTTGAGTCGAGTGTTAAAAATATTACATCGAACGACAAGATCTTAGTATAATTATTTAATGGAAAAATAATTATATGTCAAGTGAGTCGGATCGAGAACAATATTATACAAGTTAAGTAATATTCATGAAAATATAAGTGTAACTTGTGACGAGGGTAAATCCATCACCAACGGACCTAGGATACACGTTTAACTAAACGGGGAATTAAACTAAATAGTGGTTTGGGAGTTGGACGTACAACTTGCCGAAACACATGCACTATAGACTTAGTGATTTATACGTCTAGGACGTTTGTAGGTGTTTACCTTAGACGAGCTATTTTGTAAGTTGGAATTTGCATACTGCTTGAGGTGAGTTTCACGGCCCCATTTTACAGTTTCTACTTTTGGGGGAAAGATATGTTATGTTAAGGAAATATGTAACATGTTGGATACTTGGGTTTGTGTTCGCCACTCGGGGTTGAGTCCTCGCTACTGTAACCATTTATTCGTGTGTGTGAAATCGAAACCGAAGGAATATTGGGATAGTACTATTGGTGCCCGACAAGGCCCACCCCTAATCGATAGCGTCGATTATGCATTTGCTTATGCCTGGGGTGCACGTATTCTGAACTAAGTTGTTAGTAACCGAGAAACAACTATGAGCGGGGCAATGCTAGTCTTGGTTTGGTTATGGGCTCAAGTAGATTGTAGGAACTTGCAACTCCTATAATGGTCACAATTGGTGTTTATTTCCTAAACATGTTGTTATTGAAATAGTTTGCAAACTAAAACCTGTGAACTCACCAATATTTATATATTGATGATTTTTAACATATCTTTCAGGTAATTGATCGATGGATGGTTGCTGGGCTAGTGCGGGCGGGGGATCTCACATAACGTCGGACATTTTGATGGGGTTTCACTCTTATTTCCCATAGGGTTGGGATATATCTGAGAAACCTCTACTTTCGTATTAAACTATGTGGTTTAAAAATGTGTAAACTTAAAAACTTGTTTCGACGTGATAAATAAATGATCCCTTTTTGTTAATTACTTATAGTTTGTGTTAATCTTGGTTTTATGCCCTTCGAACCGTCGCGCCACGCGTTTCCGCCATTGGCGTGGTGTGACGGGTTAGGATTCACTCTTGTCATTCTCCGCACAATCTAAATGTTTTTCTCTACTCATACGTGTATCTTCTTTTTCAGAATGACTCCTAGATGTACGAACAACTCTAGTGATAATGCTGAGACTTCTGGCGACGTTCCCCTTGAGACTCTCGTCGCGAATGCTGTCAACGCAGCGATTGCTGGTTTGGTTCCTAACTTGCTCCAACAGTTGCAGCGAGCAGGCTAACGCCAACGCTAATGCTAATGCTAACGCTAACGCCAACGCTAATGCCAATGCTAATGCGAATGCAAATGCTAATGCTAATCCTCCTTATGGCATTCATGTCTGGCTGGAGCGTTTTCAAAAGCAAAAGCCAAAGTCTTTTAGTACTGCTGCCACTCCAGTTGAAGCAGAAAATTAGATAGCCCATATTGAGAAGTTGTTTGAGGTTTTGGGAGTCGATGACGTGTTTAAATTCAGGCTTGCTAGCTATAAGTTGGAGGATGACGCACACCGCTGGTGGTAGACTCTGAAGAATGCTTGGGGAGGTGATCATTATGCTGCTACTCTACCCTGGAATGATTTATGTACTCTATTCTATCAGCAATATTTCACTGATGAGGACCGCAACGAATATCTACGAGAGTATGCTACGATTATGCAGAATAATGATGAGCCGATCATGGAATTTAAGGCTCGTTTATGTCATCTTGTGACTTTTCTAGGCCCGGCTGCAGGTACTCATGAGCAGCAAACCGATCGTTTCAAATGGGCTATTTGTGACAGAGATAGGAAGTTTATTCTTAACCTTCGATTTGCTGACATTAACGAGATTGTGGATGCTGTTAAGAATCTAGATAATGATAAAAAGCATCGTCAGAGGGTTTTTGATGAGAGTCGTAAACGACCTAGGGACAATAATCAAGGAAATTCTTCTTCTCAGGATGGCAATGATCACTCTCGCGACCGTGGGCACCGTTTCGATCGAAACCATAATAATCAGTCACGTAATGTGCGAAACCGAAATCAGAACCCAAGGCCAGCACAACAAAATCAAGCCCCCAATCAAGCTCAGCCTCAAAACCCGCCTCAGAACCGTTACCCTCCTTGTGCCACTTGCAGGAAAACTCATGGAGGGCGTTGTCGTAAAGCTGAAGGTCTTTGTTATAAATGTGGAGAAGTAGGTCATCAGATTAAGGAATTCCCTCAGATGAACCCTAAAGCTAATACTGGAGGAAATGCTAGACCCACCGGAGGACGAGTTTTTGCACTAACAGCTAATGATGCAGCTAATGCCCCAGGTACAGGTTTTGTTTCCTTATCATCGTGATATGGATTTTGAATGTGAACTTTTGTTTCTCTTCATCGTAGTGTGAATTTTGTTTTCCTATTATAGGTACGGTTTCTGGTTATGTGTATATTGGTGAACATGATTTGTATGCTCTTTTGATACGGGTGCTACACATTCTATAGTATCACTTTTTGTTTCCAAGTATTTGAAGTCCGTACCTGCTGCCTTAGAGTATCCTCTGGTTATTTCCACTCCTTTTAAAGATGCATCTTTTATATCTCACGTCTACAGAGATTGTCCTATCCGAATCAATTCCATCATTCGTACAGCTGATTTGTATCCTATTCACATGAGTGATTTTGATGTTATTTTTGGTATGGATTGACTATCGCAGCATAATGTTTCGATTGAATGTCAGACTCGTCGTGCTCTGTTTGGAAATCCTCTAAATCCTGAACTTGTTTATCAGGGTACTTAACCACGCAAACCATTGAAGATTATTTCTGCACTTAAAGCTCAAAAGTTTCTAACACATGGTTGTGCAGCATTTCTAGCTTTGGTGAAAGGTACATCTTCCGAAGAACCTGACATCTCTAATTATCCAATCGTTTATGATTTTCCTGATGTTTTTTCCTAAGGAGTTACCTGGACTTCCACCAGATCGCGAGGTGGAGTTCACTATTGATCTTATTCCGGGTGCTGAGCCAATTTCTAAGGCGCCGTATCGTATGGCACCTCTTGAGCTCAAGGAGCTCAAGGAGCAACTACAAGAACTATTGGAACTTGGGTTTATGAGACCAAGCGTCTCGCCTTGGAGTGCGCCAGTCTTGTTCATGAAAAAGAAGGATGGTTCTATGAGACTCTGCATCGACTATCGGGAGCTAAATAAAATTACCATTCGAAATCGTTATCCGCTTCCTCGCATTGATGATTTGTTTGACCAACTTCAAGGTGCTAAATGTTTTTCTAAGATTGATCTGAGGTATGGTTATCATCAACTGAAGATCAAAGATTCTGATGTTCCTAAGTCTGCTTTCCGCACTCGATATGGTCATTATGAGTTTCTGGTTATGCCATTCGGGTTAACTAATTCACCGGCTGTTTTCATGGATCTTATGAACCGAGTCTTCCATGAGTTTCTTGATAAATTTATCATAGTCTTCATCGATGATATTATGGTTTACTCTAAGAGCAAGGAAGACCATGAGGATCATCTTCGTATTGTACTCGATATTTTGCGTAGAAAGAAACTTTACGCAAAATTCTCAAAGTGCGAATTCTGGCTAGATCAAGTAGCTTTTCTTGGTCATGTTGTTTCTGCTGATGGTATTTCTATGCATCCAGCTAAGGTGGAGGCAATCATTAAATGGCCTACACCCACCTCAGTCACAGAAGTTCGCAGCTTCCTTGGTCTCGCGGGTTACTATCGTAGATTCGTTGAAGGGTTTTCAACCATCGCTTTACCCCTCACGCAACTTATGAGAAAGGGGTTAAGTACTCTTGGAACGATAATAGAGAAAAGAGTTTTCAGGAGTTGAAGAAAAGGTTGGTGTCTGCCCCGATTCTTACGCTTCCATCAGGTACAGGTGGATATAAGATCTGTAGTGATGCCTCGAAGAACGGGCTTGGATGTGTATTAATGCAACATGATAAAGTTATTGCTTATGCCTCACGTCAGTTGAAACCGTATGAAGTTAATTACCCGACGCACGATCTTGAACTTGCTGCTGTCATCTATGCTCTTAAAATCTGGCGACATTATCTGTACGGGGAGACTTGTGATATTTTCACTAATCATAAGAGCTTGAAGTACATCTTTACACAGAAGGAGTTAAACATGAGATAGAGACGTTGGTTAGAGTTGTTAAAAGATTGTGACGCCAACATTCAGTATCACCCGGGAAAAGCCAATGTTGTGGTTGATGCTCTTAGCCGAAAGAATTTTGGACCGATTTCTTCTCTTCAGTTGCAACAACAGATTATCTCCGATCTTGATAAGATGGGTATTTGTATCTATTTTGGTGACACTGACGGTTATTTAGCTAGATTTCAGATAGAGCCCGACCTAATCTCGCGAATCAAAAGTGCTCTGCAAGATGACGGGGAACTTTGGGCTATTGTACAGAATTTGGAGGTTGGTAAGCAGTCAGAATTCCGAATTGATGAGGATGGGGTAGTCTGGTGTGGGAACCGGTTATGTGTGCCAGATGATTCCACCCTACGAGAGTCATTGTTAGCCAAGGCGCACAGTTCACCATTCTCTATCCACCCCGGATCTACAAAGATGTATCGGGATCTGCATCAACATTTTTGGTGGAATGTGATGAAAGAGGATGTAGCCAGGTATGTCAGCAGATGTCTCACTTTCCAGCAAGTTAAGTCCGAACATCAGAGAGCTAGTGGTTTGCTTCAGCCATTAGATATTCCAGTGTGGAAGTGGGATGACATTTCTATGGATTTTGTAACTGGGTTACCAAAAACGCTTAAAAAGGATGATGATATCTGGGTTGTGGTGGACCGCTTATCAAAATCTGCTCATTTCCTTCCGATTCAGCAGGGTTTTTTCGGTTAGTAGATTATCTGAGATATTCACTCGAGAAATTATTCGACTCCATGGTGCCCCTGTCTCTATTGTTTCTGATCGAGACCCACGGTTCACGTCTCATTTTTGAAAGGTTTTCAAGCCGCGTGGGGCACCAGATTGAGATTCAGCACCGCATTTGATCCTCAGACCGATGGTCAGTCGGAGCGTACGATTCAGACACTCGAGGATATTCTTCGAGCATGTGCTTTAGAGTGGACTGGAAACTGGGATGAGTATCTTTGTCTTGTTGAGTTTGCCTACAACAATAGTTGGCAAGCTAGCATTGATATGGCACCGTTCGAACTTCTATATGGTCGGAAGTGTAGAGCTCCTATATGTTGGGAAGAGGTTGGCGAGAAAATCATTGAAGGACTGGATTAGTGCAGATCACGAGTGAAAAAGTTGCTATTGCTCAAGAAAAGTTAAAGGAAGCTCAGAGTCGACAAAAAAGTTATGCAGACCGACATCGTTGAGCATTAGAGTTTAAAGTTGGTGATCGGGTGTTCTTGCGAGTTTTGCCTTGCAAAGGCATTCGCCGTTTTGGGATCAAAGGGAAGCTTAGACCTAGATTCATCGGTCCGTTTAAGATCCTTGACAGAGTTGGGGAAGTTTCTTATCGTTTGGCTTTGCCACCTCAGCTAGCGCATGCGCATAATGTTTTACACGTATCTCTTCTTCGGGATACAACTATCACCCGTTACACGTTGTGAACTATCCATTACATCAAATTCGGGAAGACTTATCTTTCGAAGAGGAACCCGAAGCTATTCTTGATCAACATGAGCGTATTATGCGAAACAAGATTATTCCTTTTGTTAAAGTTCTCTGGAAGAATCATTCTGAATGCGAAGCTACCTGGGAAGTGGAAGACACGATCCGTTCCCAGTACCCGAATCTGTTTACATCTTAGTACTCCGTGTTTCAGGTCAACTGCCCTATTATATTTATTCATGTATGAATTTTGACATGTTTTAGATAAGTTGTGATGTCGCATTTGATGCTCTGTGTTTAATATGATATCTTAAATAAGTTTCTATCTACACTTAACAATTTTGAGAACAATTTTTTTTATAGTGGGGTAGAATTGTAATATTTGGAAATTTTAAACATAGATTATATTAAAAATAAGATTATTAATTGTTTTTTTAATTTATTAAACCAAAAGCACGTTTGTTCAAAATGATTACCTAACTTCGTTCATATTATTCTATTAGAAGATATAATCATCAAATTCTAGAAGGGAAAAATATATATATGATAAGTAGTAATGTATTCAAAGAAAGAAAAAGATAAATGATATGATAATAATTAGTTTTGACTTTCAAAGTTGAGGTAAACCTCATCTGTACCGAACTTCCGATAAGCCAAACTTCAAACTCAAATTTTGAATTTCAGTTTTTGTTTTCTCGGAACAAACCAACCGCAACATCTTATATAACCCATTCAACCTCACAACCGAACCCCTCAGATTTGCTTTCGATTTAATTCATGCTCAAGCTACTTGCATTCGGATCGCTACCACTACACCGCAACCAATTCTGTAGCGCCACGATTCAGTTCGTTGCCACCGCCGTATACCGACACGCATGGCCTTCGTAGCATCATCTTGTTTCTGTTCAGACCAGGTACCGATCTTGTTACCATTTCTTGTCGCATTTGAATTCGGTTACACTTGTTAATTGTTTTCCATGACCCTGACAGACATCGCAACCCGCCGTGACTACCAACGCGTTGTAGCCTCCGTCATCGGTTACGACTCTGATTCAAGCTTGGTATCTATTCTCTTACCTTACTAATTAGTTCACACAAAAAACAAACAAATAAAAATGTGTGTATATCGATTTGCATGTGTGTGTGGGTTCTGTATCAGTGTGTATATGGTGTGTATGGGATATGGTTTATGATATTGGGTTTATGTGTGTGTTGTGTGAAAGAAAAGATGGGTTTGAAAAAAAAAAGGGAAACCTAGTAAGCATATTATGTTATGAATCGGTGAACTTATCATTTAGAATTCATAATTTGAATTACGAAGTGACGTATATAGCTTCACATAAAATTCCCTGAAGTGGTTATCTCATATTTCTAACTATCGTCATCTATCTATACTTTCCATAATAGGAGAAGCGTGAGTGACGTCAGAAAGCTGATGTATCAGCCGGAGAGAGTGGCCACCAATGCGCGTATGATGCAAAAACTGACGTCATTAATCCCATTAAAATATTCAGGCAACAGCGGTTCTCAATCCCTGGGTCTGCCAACCAACAGCAGACGTTTACTAATATCCTCTCAGTTGTTTTAGGCCCTAAGTTTTTGAATTTTAAGGGGGGAAATTAAAATCCACGTAGGGAAACGTGCCTCATCAGCTCCCTATATATAAGCACATAACCAATGCACCCATTTCTTATATCAGCTTTGAATTTTCTAAAAAAGATTTTCAAATTTCCCTCTTAAAACTTAAAACAATGTCCACCTCAATATACGATGAAGAAAGCCGTTGTGATCTGTATCCAGCCAAAGACATGTGGTACACGAAGGCTTGAGTTATAAGAAAGTGGAAGAGGGCTTATCCATTGCGGAGTTTGATGTTGAAACAAGAAGAAGAGTGTGGTTGTACTTCTCAAACCGTTGGGACACAGAAGAAGCCTGTTGATGAAGTCATTGTACCAGGAATTCAAGAGGTTTCAATATTTTATTCGTAACTTTTATATGTCTTCACTTTACTATATTTTTGTATTGTTTAAAAGTGTATGTTTAATATACATTGTGTGTGCAGCCGATGTCTTTTGTTATTGTTGCCACTATAAAAAGTGTTGAAGAAAGCTATGGTTGGTTTTATGCTGCCTGCCACAATTGTAACAAGAAAGTTTTAAGTAAATCTGAGTTTTTGTAAAATACTGAAGAAGTGTGTGAAACAGTTCTCAAATTGCCTGCTACTGCTTTGGGTTGTGGAAAATGCGATTGGGAATGTACTTCCATTACCACAAAGTATGTAAATCAGTAGATGTATACAATGTTTATTTTTCCAGGTTTTTCATTTCATTTCATTCAGGTTTTTTAGATAAAGTATGTTTTATTTGTTTTAGGTTCAAGTTGCAGATAAGGTTAAATCAGTAGATGTATACACTGTTTTTTTTCCAGAATTTTCATTTCATTTCATTCATGTTTTTTATGTATACACTGTTTTTATGTTTTATTTGTTTTAGGTTCAAGTTGCAGATAAGGGTACAAGATGAATCAGGAGATGTATCATTTGTGATGTTTGATAAAGATGTGATGATGATCATTGGAGCTGCTGCATGGTATATTAGGGAAAGGGTGTTGAAGCAAAGCAACACAAATAGTTTCCCGCTTGCGTTGTCTCCAGTTGTTGAAAACAAAGTAACTTTCAATCTTGAGGTTTGTGATTACAGTCTTGTAAATGAGTACCATGTGTACACTGTTGTTAAGATTAATTGTCAACGTATTATAATTTAAGAGTTGGTTGATGGATATGAGAATGTACAGGGTACATCTGCCGAGGTATTTATTCTATTTTTTTAATAAGCATTTATTTTTAATAGACGTTTAAATCTGTTATGCTTCTTTATATTTGAGCACTTTTTAGGTCATTCAGGAAGTTTGTCGAAAAGTGTCTGTTAAGCCTTCAGAATCTTCGCAACTTGGGTTTCAAGTTACTTCTAAGGTATTTATACCTTTGTGCAAGTATGTCTAGGTTGTTTCTACATCTTGTATTCTTATATAACGTTTTATTAGCTGTTTCGTGGTTTGTTTGAAGGATCTTGTATGTGTTGATGCATTTGTTGATACTGCCACAAGTCCCAATGGAAAAAGAAGTCTTGAAGATTGTTGTAATCTAAATTTTAGTGATCAAACTTCCAGGGGCAAAAGATTGAAGAAGAAGGCAGCTAGATTTGAAAGTTAAGAATTTATTATTAATGTATTCAGATGTTTGTTAAGTTTTTCGAGTTGTAAGCTTTTGTTAACATCTTTGAAGTTCAAAGATATGTATGTTAATTTTGTACACAATGCTTTAACAACTTGGTATGAATATATTTTAGTTAACAGTTGTTGTTTAACATCTGTTGGCGTGGATGTTATGTTACTTTGTCATCCTCATCTGTTTTAACTTCTGTTATCCAACGTCCGTTCTAACAATAACTTTGCAAAGACTGTTTTAAAACTCTGGTGATATCATTGTTTAGTTGAAAATTGTAATTGATCACAGTTGTTTGATAATATCCGTTGACAACTCATGAAATATTGTATGACTTGAAGTTAGAATAGGTTTCCATATCAAAGTTATTATTAGGAAATTGAACATAATGATAATATTCATCTTAATAATTTAAACAGATTGGTATAATAATTTAACTGAGTTATATGTAAATATTCAGGTTACATATTTTAAAATATTAGTTACAGTGAGTATATTTCATGTCATTTCTTAAAAAAGTTTGCCATGGAAATATTATTTATTTAAGTCATAATAAGTCGTCAATAAAAACTATAATTTCATGTTTTATAGATGGTGGCATTTTAGTAGAAATTTTATTCAAATAAAGTGTATGTTCATTTTTTAAATATATAGGAACAATAAAAGACTTAAAATCATATGTGAGAACAATAGTTTTAATTGTTTAATTAATATAAAATAATAATCTTTAAATTTAAGGTATATTTCCATCTAGATCCTTCGTTTGTACAGTGCTCATCAAAGACTTTTAGGGATGTGCCGACTGTTTGTAATTATGAATTTGAAAAGACTGATCTAATTTAAATTTATAGGTATTTTGTTAGATGTTGATTACAAGTTAAGTTTTGAAAGTCTGTTTAAATCATCATGTAGTTGAAAATTGTAATGTATCATAGTTGTTTGCAACATCCGTTGACAACTCATGAAATACTCTATAACTTGAATTTAGAGTAGATTTCTATACCAAAGTTATTATTAGGACATTGAACATAATAATAATATTTATATTAATAATTTAAAAAGATGTTTATAATAACATTACTGAGTTATATATAACTATTCAGTTTACATATATTAAAATATTAGCTACAGTTAGTATATTTCATGTTATTTCTTAAATAAGTTTGTTATGGAAATATTATTTATTTAAAACATAATAAGTAATCAATAAAAACTATAATTACACCTTTTATAGATGATTATATTTTTGTATAATTTTTATTGATATAAAATATATGCTCATTTTTTAAAGATATAGGAACAATAAAAGAGTTCAAATTATTTGTAAGAACAATAGTTTAATTGTTTTATTAATATAAAATAATAATATTATAATGATATGTTATGTTTCCATCTAGATCCTTCGTTTGTACAGTGGTCATCAAAGACATTTAGGGCTGTGAAGACTGTTGTAATTATGAATTAGAAAACACTGATCTAATTTAAATTTATAGTTGTTTTGTTAGATATTGATTACAAGTTAAATATTGCAAAGTCGGTTTTAAAATTCTGGTGACATCATTCTTTAGTTGAAAATTGTAATTTTATGACAGTTGTTTGTTAACATCCGTTTGACTACTCATGAAATAATATATAACTTGAACTTAGAATAGGTTTCATTACCAAAGTTATTGTATACATTTGTTGTGAAGTCATTAAAGTTTAATGTGGCAACCGGAAAATTTTTCTTCTCTTTTGTCTCTTCCTTTTTGGCTTTGGGCAATTTTCGGGACGAAAATTCTTTCAACAGGGGGATGATGTGACACCCGACAAACTCAGGTTAGTAACATTGACTAAACTAGTAAGTCTACCTTAGCGAGTCATGCATATTACGTACTTAACTGGGTCAGTCGAGTCGTTACGATGATTCTGGGAATCATCGGGAGTCGTTACGATGATCCGCGGGATCATCGGGAGTCGGTCCATAACCATGTGTACAAGGATTGGTGATTCGTGGAATCACCGGGTTTAACGCACACACGCGAGTCTCGAGTCCCGGGAATTGGTGAACAGACGTAAACGTGTTAGTTATCATGCATTATATGTTTGTAATCATTATGTGACTTATCGGTATGTGAATACGTGTTTATATATGTTAAAATAGTGTTTAACGCGCCAAAAACCTAACCCGGAATGCTATAGGCGATTAGGAACCAGGGGGGTTGCCTAATAGCCAGTATATAGGCGACTGGGAGGGGATTAGGGGCGATTGGAGCTCTTAATCGCCAATATATAGGCGATTAGGACTCCTAATCGCCTGATCAGCTTCCCTACTCGCCTGATCTGTTATGCACGACTCAAAACACCTATAAATACAACCCTTGACTCCCCAAACACCCTTAGTGCAACCCTAACAGATCCTAAGCCTCCCACACACCTCAAAACACTTCTGGAACTTGTTTTGCTTCAAAACTCACCATTTCCAAGCTAACACACCTTTCTTTGATAAAATCTAAGGTGTGTTCTTCATCCCAAACCTTTGTAATGTTATTGTTTTGGTTCCCCAAAAGTCCAGACCTTGTTTTGCTAAGTATGTGTCTTTAAAAACCTTGGAAATGAGTTCTAAAACAAGTCTACACCATAATACTTACTATATGTGAAGTATTTATGCATATGATGATTTTTGGTGATTATAACATGAATGTTTCTATGAAATTGATGTACTTTTGATGTGTAGGAGTTATTAGGATGATTATCTAAGGATTTAAGCTATTGTTATAGTGTTTTGATGAAAGTATGCATTTTGACCCATTTGGGTGATTCTTGAAGAATTAGGATGTTATGATATGATTCATTGCTTGTTTGTTGTTAGGAATCACACTAGAATGATATTATAACATAGAGATGATGAATTGCAAGTTGTAGGAGGTGTAATCTGGTCTTTACCATTTAAGGAAAGATTTCATAGTTAATGAAACCTAGTACTTTGCCATTTTTGGAAATAATCGCACCGAGGCCATTAGAGCAGAGATAAATTGGGGGGGTTTTTTGCTTGGAATGGGTTGGTAAATAGTTTAGGTTTGATATTGGATGTTTTTACATGTTTCGGATCTGATTTGGAGGGTTTAACGCGCAAAAATGCGCGACAGCAGCACAAGGGGCGACTAGGGCTCTAATCGCCTAATGTATCAGGCGATTAGCCCCTTACTCGCCTGTTGACTTTCCGCTACTCACCAGTTGACTTTTCCTAATTTCATGTTAGTTTCCTAATCGCTTGTACTGCTATCGTAAGCGTATTTTGACATCCCGAAACATGATTTGACACCTAGGAACATGATAGGAACCCCGGGATACACCCAATGACTTAGTAACACGTGTTCAGACTTGTTTATGCGTTAATTGAGCGTTATGCTA
The DNA here is from genome assembly GCA_030844895.1 of Ambrosia x helenae. Taxonomy (NCBI): domain Eukaryota; kingdom Viridiplantae; phylum Streptophyta; class Magnoliopsida; order Asterales; family Asteraceae; genus Ambrosia; species Ambrosia x helenae. The sequence continues at coordinate 16,856,792 of CM061225.1, read as the reverse complement.
GACTAGGTGAACTCTTGCGCGTGCTAAGTGTTTAATCGCATATGTTGCATAATGTCTTATATTCGGCTAGCACGTGGGATGTCGGGTCACCAATGGGGTGTCGGGTCTTGTCTGGTACGGTCGGTTTAACAGTCAAAGGTGTTTTCAAACGTTTATGGTTATGGTCTGGACATTCGGGGACTAGGTAACCTGCGGGTTATTAGTCCGGATACTTATACACATCTTATGATAGGTCGGCGCTATTTGGGGCTATCATAGCATAATTACTTAACTTTTTTCAAGTAACGCAATCTAAGGTGAGTGTCACAGCCCCACTTTTACTGTTTTGCTTTAGGGGAGAAACATGCCACTTACTTATTTACTCATTAAAGGTAATGTTATACTATGGTTACTTCATGTACTATGCGGCTTTTATGGAAAGTTCGAGGGGGAAACCATGAATGTGCGGGGATGCACAACGGGGGAAATGTGGATAGATCTATTGGGCCTTACAAACCCCACCCGACGGCTGGGAGCCAGGCAGGTGCATATTGTCTCTAATACTTTGGGGGTTACCGAGGCATCAGTAATCCCGTCCGTCTGGGCTGGCTTCAACACTTATACCGGTTTAGTAATGGGTTCCCAACCGCAGTAGTAGCAACACTTAACGTCTAGCTAACGTTCTCATAACATAGTAGTAACAGATATGATCTTTCCGAACTTACAACAACGCTTTTATAAAGAAAAACCTGTGAACTCACCAGCATTATATGTTGACATTTTTGGCATGTTTTCTCAGGTCGCTAAGGTAGCAGTTAATGGACTAGGCGCATGGAGTCTTGCACAGCGTCTAAAATTTTGAAGCATATTAAACAATGTTTTGTAAACTATAATATGTCTTTTGGTTGTAAACAAGAAATGCTTCCGCTGCTGGTTTACGGCTCAAAGCATGATGTTTTGGTTTTTAAAATATATATGAATGCATGTTTGTTGTTTGTTTATTGTGATTGTTGACTGGGATCCTGGTGTGTCACGCGCCTCGCGGTAAAACCCCGCATGTGGAAATTGAGGGTGTGACAGATTGGTATCAACACTTAACGTCTAGCTAACGTTCTCATAACATAGTAGTAACAGATATGATCTTTTCGAACATACAACAACGCTTTTATAAAGAAAAACCTGTGAACTCACCAGCATTATATGTTGACATTTTTGGCATGTTTTCTCAGGTCGCTAAGGTAGCAGTTAATGGACTAGGCGCACGAAGTCTTGCACAACGTCTAAAATTTTGAAGCATATTAAACAATGTTTTGTAAACTATAATATGTCTTTTGGTTGTAAACAAGAAATGCTTCCGCTGCTGGTTTACGGCTCAAAGCATGATGTTTTGGTTTTTAAAATATATATGAATGCATGTTTGTTGTTTGTTTATTGTGATCGTTGACTGAGATCCTGGTGTGTCACGCACCTCGCGGTAAAACCCCGCATGTGGAAATTGAGGGTGTGACATTTAATCTATCATAGTTGTTCAAAAACATTTGTTGTGAAGTTATTCAATTTTGTATATGTACAATGGCATTATTAACTTTTCTTCAATTTTAATATATATGTTGAACTTTAGTTACAATCAGTGAATTTCACGTAATATGTTAAACAAGTTTGTCATTGAAATACTAATAATGTTTTTAAAACATAATAAGTTGTCAATAAAAAGTATAATTACATGTTTTAGTTATAGTAATATTCTTTTAGAATTTTTTTTTGGTTTTAAATACATGTTCATATTCTAAAGTTATATGGAACAATAAAATATTATAAAACATTTTTATGAAAAATTGTTTTAAGTCTGTAGTTAATATTAAATTGATAATGTGTAAAGTTATGTTTTATTTTTTAGTTGTTTAATAATACTAAAAAGAAGTACATTTTGCATTAATTATGGCTGTATCTTCTGTAAGTATTGATCTATATCTTTCATTTGTGCACTGGAGACCTTTAGGGGTGTGGGCTGTTTTGTAATTATGAATTTGAAAAGATTGATTTATTTTAAATTTACATATATCAAGATTTTAATTATGTAACAAACGATATTATACTCAGTTTTTTGACGTTTAACATTTACAAAGTTTTGTTTTATTACAACTATTGGGATGTTAACAGATGTTATACAAAGGTCCAAAAGTAATGATTACTATTTTTAAGTTACTTTATTAACAATATTATTTTATTATTATTGCGTTGCAATTTTGTTAGGATCTGAGTTTGATTGTTTTGATTGTTTATGTAAATGAATAATGGAAGAAGATAAACTATAAATGGAAAGTGTAGTGGAATGATAAACTATAAATCAAAACAAGAGAATAATTGTTTTAGAATCGAAAGCTTTCGTATAACTGAATGATTACAGACGATTACAATTACTCCCCCCTCAGACTGATCACTCATGTAAGTTTGTCTAAGAGAATGTTTTGAGTGATAAATAGAACAGTACATGCACTGTTCTATTTATAGACAATCTAAACTACTGATGACCTAGGCTGATGTCACCTAAGACAGTGACCTCTAACAGAATAACAACATAAAACATCTGATGACACAAATAACTATTACATTGGAAAACTCTGAAAGGCAAACAGCTGATAGGAAACCTCTGATGGTCTTGAATCATCTATTGGAGCCTAAGTGTTGTTGGCTCCAACAGACCTTTAGTCTTCAGTACTTTGATCAGCAGTTGTTCTTCATCAGACCTTTGATCAGCAGTTGTGTAACAGTGCAAAATTTTCCCCAAAATTTTAATACATAAAAAGCCCTTATATATATATATATTTTATTACACCTTTATCATTAATATTATACAAATGTGCCTAAGTCTTTATTTATCCTAACTCACAACTTATATACATACATAAATGTATATAAATAATAATAATAATAATATGATTCTAAATTCTTTTTTTTTCACATACAAGATTTTTTTTTATTTAAATAAAGCCTTGAGTCAAATAGTCAAAGTCCTAGTCAAAGTCTTAGTCAAACAGTCAAAGTCTTAGTCAAATAGTCAATTCATCATAAAACCTTACTTTATGGTGTTGACCAATTTTAATGGCTAATTGAATCCAAAACTAGTATAAAAACCCACCTATGACCCATTATACTTTGCACCTCTAAATCGATGTTTCAATCCGATTAAACTTTCCCTCATACCTTTCTTCTATAGTCTATTACTTCTACAATTGAAGCTTTGATTATAAGCTCTTGTAATTGGCAACTTTGGGGCTACACATATTCTATTTCTCGAGACTTAATACTTTGCTAAGGTGAGTTTACGTAATCCTGTTTATGCGATTCTTTATACTTGCAACAATTTTAAGCAATTCAACATATATGTCTAGTAGTAAACTTTATTGCCTCATGTATTAGTCAACAGTTTCAACGAGTTTCAACGAGTTTCAACATTTACATAATCATTAGCTATGGCCAAGCCGGCGATACTCAATAATAGATCTATTGGATTGACAACCCCACCCGGATACGTGTACCTCCTACATAGGTAACGTGGGTGATTGTTATCGTTCAACATATTACTAAGGTGAACCGTAGATGACGGGATGGACCTAAACTAGTCGGAGGTTTGATTATGTCAACATATTATACTATTCATGTAGACTTAAATTTACGATAGACATACGAATTGCTAAACTTTTATACTTAAACTATATGCTTAACATGGATTATGTATTCTCACCAACTTCTAGTTGACCCCCCCCCCCATTTTTCCAAACTCAACAGGAAATACTGATGCATGAAGTCTAGAGCTAGCATGAGGAGATATTTGAAGTTTTAAGCTTTGTTTGATTATTTGATGTAGACTTTAATGTAATTCAATATTGTAATGTAATAAAGGATTATTTAAACATATGTATTATCATGAGCTACTGAACAATCATCAATACGTGACATCCCGATGTTTCCGCCATCGGTTGGGGTGTTACAGATTGGTATCAGAGCCATGGTTATAGGGAATTAGGTTATTAGAAAAATAATCTAGTCTATAACCATAGGATTTTAATCAGTACTTGCTCCTTTTACTTGCAACCTTACTTGTTTATATTCTCTATCCTACTTCTTATCCCTACTTCAACCCCTACAAGAAGATTGCTCTCCATCACAAGATCTACTCTTAGACTAATAGGACAATCCTCAGGTTTAGCCTGAACCACCTTGAGATATCGTCGAAGTTCTAGATTTTAATAACGAACACGTGCAATCTGGAAGGGTGAACGCCTGTATTCTGAGTTTTCTGTCTAGGACTGGCATTGCGCATATATCCCAATCAGACGAGGGACCCGGATGCCTACCTGGGAATTCTCGGGATGAGTGTTCACTTATAGGCTAAAGCATGTCTTCACTATGTTATTAGAATCTAGAAGTTTTGATAAGTCAACGTTTTCATTTATTCGTTTTAATTAATGAATAGATGATTACACTCACTTCCCTTAAAACTAAGCTCTAAAATCTCAAAATTTTACAGCTTAAATCAATCTCATTTCATAACCATCCATGGATTTCACAATCACACTTCACCTTACCATCTTAGCCACTTTTTAAATATTCAACACCCTACCCAAATCATATAATCTCCATACTATAAAATAAACTCTTTATCAACTATCTTCACATTCACTATCTCTCACAACTTTGATTCTGCTTCAAGAATTTTTCATCATCCTCTCAAGAACTAAATTCATATCCTTCGCCTTCTCACACATGAGCTAGTTACCCATGATAACCAAACTATTGAAACTTGATTGTGTGTTGCATCAAACATAATCCTTAGTTATACATGAGGATTCGACTATTTGCCTTATTTGAACATTTGAAACTAGAATTCATGGAATATAAACTATTTACTATAGACACACCTAGAGTCATTAACCTTATCTAGGGCAACTCTATTACAACTCGTATGCTATACTTGATACGTGATTGCTTACATGTACATATTATCAATTTGCAATTCATGTGTGTAATAATTGGTACACTTAATCAAACAACTGATAGAGGATGAAGTACTTGCTCAACAGTTAGTAGAGTACAAAATAACCTACTCAACGATTGGTAGAGGTCATCATGCTTGCTCAACAGTCGGTAGAGGCCCTACAACCTGCTCAACGACTGGTAGAGGCTATCATACCTGCTCAACAATCGGTAGAGGTTCCTACTCACTGACTGGTAGAAGTCTTTTTCCTGCTCAACAGTTGGACTCATTTTTGGATACATGGTTAATCATATTATTTTACATGTGTGTCTAGAGTTATAGAAGGACACAAAACCCTAATGTAAGGTAAATTGGTGATTGCGGTCCGGAACGTAATCATGAATTTACAGGTACGTTAAGGTAGTGTGAAATTCTATCAAGGTTTTCGGTAGTTGACCAATTATAAACCTTAGTTATCTGGTAGTTCATTTAGTCTTTCAATAGTCCATCAACTCATTCCTTTTAGGACTCCTAAAACTTAAGATTCTTATTCTCCTTGCTATTTCAGATGAACCTAATCCAACCCTTAAAACTCACACATATCAAAACTCTTACCCAAATTATTCGAAACAGTTTATTCTATTACCTATAAATTTATGTCATGCCTTAACTCGAAACTTCCCAAACCACCCTTGTCCTAATTTCTACCCAATCACCTTCAATCCTGTGTTTTCAATAAACTTCGGGACGAAGTTTCCAAAAGTAGGGGAGACTGTAACAGTGCAAAATTTTCCCCAAAATTTTAATACATAAAAAGCCCTTATATATATATATATATATTTTATTACACCTTTATCATTAATATTATACAAATGTGCCTAAGTCTTTATTTATCCTAACTCACAACTTATATACATACATAAATGTATATAAATAATAATAATAATAATATGATTCTAAATTCTTTTTTTTTCACATACAAGATTTTTTTTTTATTTAAATAAAGCCTTGAGTCAAATAGTCAAAGTCCTAGTCAAAGTCTTAGTCAAACAGTCAAAGTCTTAGTCAAATAGTCAATTCATCATAAAACCTTACTTTATGGTGTTGACCAATTTTAATGGCTAATTGAATCCAAAACTAGTATAAAAACCCACCTATGACCCATTATACTTTGCACCTCTAAATCGATTGTTTCAATCCGATTAAACTTTCCCTCATACCTTTCTTCTATAGTCTATTACTTCTACAATTGAAGCTTTGATTATAAGCTCTTGTAATTGGCAACTTTGGGGCTACACATATTCTATTTCTCGAGACTTAATACTTTGCTAAGGTGAGTTTACGTAATCCTGTTTATGCGATTCTTTATACTTGCAACAATTTTAAGCAATTCAACATATATGTCTAGTAGTAAACTTTATTGCCTCATGTATTAGTCAACAGTTTCAACGAGTTTCAACGAGTTTCAACATTTACATAATCATTAGCTATGGCCAAGCCGGCGATACTCAATAATAGATCTATTGGATTGACAACCCCACCCGGATACGTGTACCTCCTACATAGGTAACGTGGGTGATTGTTATCGTTCAACATATTACTAAGGTGAACCGTAGATGACGGGATGGACCTAAACTAGTCGGAGGTTTGATTATGTCAACATATTATACTATTCATGTAGACTTAAATTTACGATAGACATACGAATTGCTAAACTTTTATACTTAAACTATATGCTTAACATGGATTATGTATTCTCACCAACTTCTAGTTGACCCCCCCCCCATTTTTCCAAACTCAACAGGAAATACTGATGCATGAAGTCTAGAGCTAGCATGAGGAGATATTTGAAGTTTTAAGCTTTGTTTGATTATTTGATGTAGACTTTAATGTAATTCAATATTGTAATGTAATAAAGGATTATTTAAACATATGTATTATCATGAGCTACTGAACAATCATCAATACGTGACATCCCGATGTTTCCGCCATCGGTTGGGGTGTTACAAGTTGTTCTCTAGCAGTTGTTCTCTATCAGACCTTTGTAACAGCAGTTGCTCCAACAGTTGTTAGGGTACAGCAGATGTTAGGGTCAACAGTCTTTTGGGAGAAGTAACTTGTAAATGTTGTTCTTATTAATGATCAATTGTGTAGTATATTTTGGCTTTCCAATCATCTATTCTTCTCCAGGTCAGCAGACCCAACAATCTCCCCCTAGAACAGATGATGCCAAAACTAAGCTTTATGTTGATCTTTATTCTTCATCAGACTTTATCTAATTTGCCCTTTGAACTGTAATTCAAAGCTCAATGAGAAGAAGTCTTCTGCATCTCTTTCAAGCTCTAAGTTTAGCAATGTTTGGAGATCATCTGCACATAGGCCATGTGCATCATCAATACTCAACTTTTGGGCTTCTCCATCTGATATGAGCGGAGTCAATTCATGGTTGTCTTTGTTGACCTTCCATTTTAGAATTTTTGAACAAGAGGATCTATTGAGCTGCAAAATTATTTTTGATGAGTTTGGTGATGGAGGTCTCCCAATGAGTTTCCTGAGTTCTTCAGTTGTGGGATCAGATAAATAATGTACTTGGTTGAAGAGACCCTCTTTTACAAATGTATCAGCAAACTTCTTCTGGTCTTCTTCAGACATTTCCTTCTGTTTCTTGAACTGTCTCTTGGCAGCAACAGATAGGTCAGAAGTATCAAGCAAGCTGTCAAGTGTAAAGGCCTGTTGAGGTCTCTTAACCATGGGAGCATCTGAGTAAATTGGTTTTCTGGACAGTGTAGGATCTTTCTTTCTATTCTCTTCCAACTTCTTGTATGTTTCAACCAGCCTTAGCTCACCCCATCTTGCAACTGACTTCATCTCCCCATATTTAGCAGCCACAATTTCTTCTCTCATCCTTTTGAATTTCAAAGCTCTGACTGGATCTCTGCCTTTCCTAAAATCAGGGGCAGAGATTTTCACTTAGGGATTCTTAGCCATTTCTTCAATTCTCATAAGTTCTTCTTGAAGAGCATGAGTAGTCTAGCCTGCAAACTGTTTCTTGTTTGCTTTGTAGGGCATGGTTGCCAAGATCTGGTCAAGAATAGATTCCCTTACCACCCTTTCCAAATCACTGCTGAGAGGCATGGTGGACATGGAATTGCTCAGGGTCTTAGCAAAATCTTCAATCCTTCTCAGTTTGCTAAGCTCTGCTGAGTGGATGCCCTGAGTAGTCCTGTCATCTTTCCCTTTGCATCTCTCCTTGATGATCAAATCAGCCTGTTCAGTTTTGAATTTTATAAATTGATCTATATTTCAAGGAACAGGGAAATTTGGAAGAGATGGGAAAAATCTTTTGGATGGATCCTCAGTATTGTAGAAGGATTGCATTTCCCCCTTGAGTAGATCAAGCTCAAGAGGATACTGAGTAGCCAATGGTGTCATGGATGGTGGTGGTTTGTGGGAAGTTATATGAGAAGTGTGTGGTGAAAAGGAGGAAATTGGAATGGCTGGAATGGGTGCAGATTTGGATGTTGAAGTGGAAGGTGGTGATGTTTGTATGTTCTCATCATGTACCACAAAGGTTGATTTTCTCCTCCTTTTGTACAAGATACGTGGTGATGGCGGTGTTTGGGCAGCAGTGGTTGTGTTAACATCTGTTGGCACTTGAGCAGGACTAGCAGATGTTTAGGATGGTGAGGTGATTGGTATGGTTATGGTTGGTGTATTGGTGGTTGTGGTAATGGGTTTGGTGGTAGGTTCAGTTGTTTTGGTGGTATCAGGCAGCAGTGGTTTCGGCAGAAGATGTTTTAGCAGCAGCAGTTTTATCAGCAGTTTTGGATGGTGGTTTCCTAGTGTGTTTTGTAGACATTTTCTTCCTTTTAGAGGAGCCAACATCCTCAACTTCCTGTTGCTGCTCTATCTTCCTTTGCACTAGAGCCTCTTCTTTGCATTCCAATGTGTCAAGCCTCTTTTGCTTATTTTCAACAGCTTTTTCAGCAATGACATTAGCAGTTTGATCAATTTCGTTTGCTTTGCCTGCATTGACTGCTTCAGCATCAGCAGTGGATTGAGCATTGGGTTGTTGTGCTGGTTCAGACCCTGGTTTTGTTCCAAATGGCTTTAGCTTTAGTAGTCTATCTCTGCCACTCTCCCCCTTTTTGGCATCATCATTTGTGAACTCATCATCATCTTCATCTCTTCTAATGGTTGTAGGGGCAGAGCCAATGGCCTTCAGCAAATGGTCTTTGATGGCTTTAATATCTGCTTGGGTATCTGTGTACCTAGCATCTACCATAGTTCTGATCTGAGCCATGTAGGTTTCATGTGTTTGATCTGCTAGTTTTCTATGAGCTATGATGATGGGGGGAAACTGATTTCCCTAGCTCACTAGCAATTTCTTCTTTGGATGGTTACCTTTTGGTTAAAGCAGCCAAAGATTCCATGATTGTCTTGAGATCTGTCTTGATGTCAGCAACAAAGGTTTCAATGGAGTGAACTCTAGCCGTCAATTCTTGGTATTTTAACCCATCACCTAAATTAATAGGATCATCTGGATTCCTACCAGTGGTAGTTGTATCTGGTGCAGTCCTAGGAGGTGAGTCCATAGAAAGAGAACCAGACACCCCTTTGTCTTGGTTCTGGGGACTTCCAACTGATTTTGGGGTCACTATAGTGGCCTCATTAGTTGTTGCCTTCAAGGAAGTCTTAGCTATGTAACCACTGTCCTGTTGTGAGACAATGGTCTCTACATCAGTAGTGGCTGCTTCACTTAAAAACTCACCTAGAGTTTCATTGAACTCCAGGGGTGTAACCTCCTCTGTTCGTGGGTTAGCTAATTGATTTTCCTCAGTCTCAGTCACTTGTTGGTGTGTACTCTCATTGATGGGTGAAGGAGAGGATATGGGAATGTCCTGAGTTTTATCAATAGCTTCGAACAATGGTTTCATTGTTGGAAGGACATATGATGGTGAGGGTGGAGGAGTGAAAAGAGAAGTGGCCCTGGGAGAAGGGCTTATGAGCATATGGTCAAGTGACTCATATGCTTCATGATGTGTTTCCCTTTGGCTTACAACATGATCCTTTTGTGAGGATTCATGAGGAGTTTGTTCAGGTTGAGATATATCTAACTGTTGTGAGGAAGTAACAACAGTGCTTTCGTGTTGCTTTTGTGCTACAACAGGGTTTTCCTATGGTATCTCATTTGAAATGATTTACCCTTTTTAAAATCCTTTTCAGGCAAAACCTTTTGTAGGATTACACTTAAAAGTCTTGGGTATATCAGAATAGCAATGTTTGACCCAGACTTTATTCCCTTCACATTTGATACCAAATCCAAGAACAGGCCCTGGGATAGATTGTAGTAAGAGTCTGACAACATAGCATATCCCAAGTACTGAATTCTCAATGGGATTTCATTAAAAGAAGTGGATTTAGCAGAGACACAGAGAAGGAGTGTATGAAAGAAAAATTTCATGACTGGTGGGAAAAACTTTTTGAAAAGAGTTGAACCAGTCATTTGTGAATCATAACCCCTTTCCTGGAACTCTGTGTGAAGTTCAGCCTTAGGGAAAGAGTAGTTACCTGACAAGTCATTCAATGAGAAGGTTGTGGATATCATTTGGGGGGTAATGGCGATATTTGTCTCTCCAATTTTTGAGATAATGGTTGTGGGCTTTTTGTCCTGTAGAAGAACCTCAACATTTAACCAGAATTCTTGCAGAGTATCGATGTAAATGGGGGCATCAGTGGTTAGTATTGTCAGGTATTTAGATTTGAGAATTATGTCTATGGTGGTATGGAACGGGACGTTTTCATCTGTTTTGACCAGATAGGGAAGGTAATTGTGGGTGGCTTTAGCTTGAAGATCCATTGTAATGGATTTCGAGTGTGAAGATGAGAGGAATTAGAGTGAGGGTTTGAGATTGAAGAAGGCGGTTTCTGTATTTTGAATACAATGAGACAGTGTAACATCTGTTGTGGTAAAACAGGGCTTTTATAGCCTCTGATGAAACCGCTGATGTGGCCAAAACTCAGCTTTTGAGAGCAGACGTGGCAAACATCTGGTGTCATACAACTGTTGCCAAAGAACTGATGCAAACAGCTGTTGTTCTACCAAAGTGCTGATGCTAACAGCACTTGGTGTTTTTTTTAATATATATATAGTGGAAACAGTTGTTTTATCTGATCAGACGTTTGAAAACAGATTTTTCAACCAAACAGTGGTTGTTTTATCTGAATAGATGTTTGAAACAGATTTTTCAACTAACAGTGGATAGAATGAATGAAACAGTGGTTGTTTTATCCTTAGCAGATTTTTCAACCAAAATGCTATTTTTAAGGATGAATTTTGATTTTTAGAAACATTTTAATGTTTTTATTTAAAACATTTGTGTTGTTTAATCCATGTTTAGCATACCAATTCTAAGAATCAGGTTTTCAAAGGTAGATGTGTCTAAAGCTTTTGTTAACACATCTGCCAACTGATCCTCTATTGGAACATGGTGCAGAGAAATCAAACCTTTTTCATAGCTATCTCTGACAAAGTGATGTCTGATGTCAATGTGCTTTGTGGTTGAATGAGAGATTGGATTTTTGATGATATTTTCAGCAGCTTGACTGTCCAACATGAGTGGTGTCTTTAGTGCAGTTATACCAAAATCCAGCAGTTGATTTTGAAGCCACATGAGTTGGGTTGTACAGCTTGTAGCAGCAATGTATTTAGCCTCTGCTGTTGAAGTTAAAACAGCTGCTTGCTTTTTGCTTTGCCATGAGACTAAGGCATTCCCTAGAAACTGGCACCCTCCTGATGTAGACTTCCTTGTGGTGTGGCAGCTAGCAAAATCACTATCTGAATAACCTGAAAGCTCAATATTTCCATTAGAAGGATACCAGATACCAAGTGTGGGAGCACCTTTTAGGTATCTGAATATCCTATTCACAGCAATAAGGTTTGATCTTTTAGGTGAAGCCTGGGATCTTACATAAACACAAGTGGCAAACATAATGTCTGGCCTAGATGCAGTTAAGTACAATAAAGACCCAATCATGCATCTGTAATGTGCCTGGTCAACCAGTTCATCCTTGTCATCAATAGTGAGTAGCTTGGCTGTGCTCATGGGTGTACTACATGGCTTACAATCATTCATCTCAAATCTGGTTAATAAGTTTTTCACATATTTGTTTTGATGAATGAATGTGCCATTTTGCAGCTGCTTCACTTGGAGACCAAGGAAGCACTAAAGTTCACCCATAGCACTCATCTCAAACTCTGCTGTCATGAGTTCCCTAAAATCTTCACACATTTTGTTACATGTGGATCCAAAAATGATGTCATCCACATATATTTGAACAATCATTAAATCTTTCCCTCTCCATTATAGAAATAAAGTTTTATCAATTTTACCTCTTGTGAAACCAATGGATAAGAGAAAGGTGGAAAGAGTTTCATACCAGGCCCTAGGTGCTTGTTTGAGTCCATACAAAGCTTTGTTGAGCTTGTATACGTAATCAGGATGGAATGTGTCTTCAAAACCAGGTGGTTGACATACATAGACCTCCTCCTGAATTTTGCCATAAAGGAATGCACATTTAATGTCCATCTGATACACCTTGATGTTGTGGTTGACAGCAAAGGCTAGGAAGAGTCTAATAGCTTCTAGCCTAGCTACAGGAACAAAGGTTTCATCATAGTCTATCCCCTCTTGTTGTCTAAAGCCTTGAACCACAAGCCTGGCTTTATTCTTGACAACTATACCCCTTTCATCAGTTTTGTTTTTGAAGACCCACTTTGTGCCAATTGGACAGACATCCTTTGGCAGTGGCATAAGTTCCCATATTTGTTGTCTTTTAAACTGAAGGAGCTCTTCTTGCATGGCTTCTACCCAACTGTTGTCTTTTAGTGCCTCTTGGTACTTGATAGGTTGTGTGAGATAGAAAGCCTGCAAAAAGACAGATGTTTGAGGATTAGCTTCTTGTGAGAACGCCCTCTCTGATGTTGCCAATGATTTGGTCTGGTCAATGAGCTCTTAGGTAGATTAAATCTCCCTGATATGGTATGATGGAATTTTGAGGTGAAGGACAGAGGTTTGGTGACTCTGTTGATGGAACATCTGTTTGCAATTCTGTAGTACCAACAGATGTTTGAAATGGAAGTGGGGGAATGGATCCAAGTGGTATGAAATTTTACTGACTTTTGTCAACAGAGGTTGGACTTTTGTCAACAGATGATTGAATAGTGGATGAGGTTTGTGAGGCAGTGGTTTGAGGGTAAGACTGGCCAACAGTGGCTGACTCAGTTGTGGTAGAGTTTTGACAGGTGTTTTGAATAGCTGCTTCCCCTGATACAGAATAGACTTTGTAGTGACTTGGAATCACAACATCTGTTCTGTAGTCTTGTTGTGGAGACAGTGGAATACCTGCACTGTTAGCTTTGTGACGTGTGCGATACTATACATATTTTTCAATGGATTTTAACACACGTTTCTGCTTTAATATTTATAAAAATGGTTTAGACCTTAATATTAAAACACACACAATAGGGCAAGCGTACCCTATCATATATGTAGTAATGTATAGATAAGAACCAGATATCGATCCATGGACGCGCGCGGAGCAATTGTACTTAAACTCTGTCCTCAATTTACCAGTAGGAAAAGATAGTGAAAGTTTGTTTTAAATTAAATTAATTCTAAAATATCTAAATAACATATGTAAGACTCCAAATACAAAATATAACTATATAAGCTATAATATATCAATCCTAGCATGTCATCTACATATCATATAAAATAAAGGCGTGTGATCAACATTCCCATTTTCCGACAGTTAGTGTCCCTTTCAGGCATCCTAACATGACAACTATACAAAAATCTAACACGAATACACACGTTAACCACTTCAAGTCATTTATTAGCGAGCAACTGATATGATCTCACGCAAATCTTCTAAAGATAAGTTAGTCATCTGTTAAGAGTTTTCTAACCTCACTAATACGGGAAAGTGATACCGAATACACAATACAGCCACCTAGACTAGCATAAAGTAGAGCATTTCACAACCTATTCCATTTTACCAACTTTGAACACAGATCTACTAAGATCGCTATTTTTACCAAAATAACTAGCAAAGATCATTAACCGTGTCAAAGATCAGTAACGACACCATTAGGCTTTTAAAACCCTTTTACGTGCCGGTAAGCAATTCTAATCATTATTCGACTGACTTTAACCAAACCAATACCCGGTTACAGTTTCATGGTGTAAACTTATTAACAAGTTAACTAGTATACTACCAGACGATTAAACGGACGGTTTTTCAACATGTATCCGCCTAACACATTCGACAATCATCAAAGTCATTCAAACACCATCATAAATCCAATAACAATGAAACAAGGTTGCATTATGATCATCAAGATTAAGTCATGAAAAACGCCAAATTTATACAAGACATGATTAACTATACAAACGATTGTTTAACATACTACATACTAGTGTTCTTGCCCGTAGGCGTACGATTAACTAAATAAAATCACAATAAGCATACAAAATCAGATTTGGATCAAGTTATAAGCTTTAAAGATCAAACCATAAAGATGCAACTGTGATGGATTGGATGATGATAGATGAATCAGATAGCTTCCCGAGCTTGTTCCTTGCCTTTACAGCAGTATTTCAGCTCTGGAAATCGCCCCAAATCGCCTGGAAACACCCAATACTTCGAACAGAGGCTGAATGGGAGTTTATAGCTGAACAGGCCCTGTGAGCGGCCGCTCACTTTACAAAAAGGTGAGCAAGTGGTCCGTGCATGACGTAGAGGTTCCAGAAGGTTGCCAAAAAGATCTGGAGGAGCGAGCGACCGATCACAGAGAGTGAGCGGCCGCTCACAGGGAACAGCCCGATAGCACGATCTTTAAAATTACATATAAAATCGTAGAAAAATCGTTAGGAGGTGTTCTTTATATTCCTGGAAAGCTCTCAGAGCGTAGAACAATTCTTATTTGAAAGTCGAAGTCGAATTTTGGGTTTTAGAAGGGGTAATAGCGATCTGAACAGCTGCTGCGCAAAAGTTGCAGCAGTATGTTCTCCTGATAAAGGGCCGAAATCCTCGTTTTCTTCGGGTTTGCTTCCGGGACATCGTTTAAGACCTGAAATCGTAAAGTTACCCAATTAAGTACCAATTCCTCGTGTATAAGGTCAAAAACATATGAAAATGGGAGTTAACCGGGGACTTTTATATGTGTAATTTAACGTATATCAAACATCCCCACACTTAAACATTGCTTGTCCCTAAGCAATAGAAAACTCAAAAACACTCCCAATGGCAACACGAGTACCAAACCGGAAAGTTAATAAATCAGATGGCTAGCTGGTTTGTCAAAAGACATCATCAAAGATTTCAAACCGACAAGCACTTGGAAATATAGAAATCAAAAGCAATGGTTAACATCAAATTAACTAAGCATGCATATCTTTACACCACTCACAATGTTCACACACACTCGGCTTATTTGTGGATCATACATATGAAATGTGTATGTGTAAACTCTCAATGCCTAGACAATGACTTGTGCGATATCATATGCTTGTTAAAAGATCTAATCCCTACCAATTCATATATAGAAATGCATAAATCAAGATGACTTGTGGGTTGTAATGATAGGCAAAGGTAAAGGGTAGGGAATGGATATTTAAAGTGACAAAATGGCTAAAACTCGGCGGTTATGTCTAACTAATAGATACAAACGTAAACTATACAAACCACACGTGAATATAGGTGATTTTTATTTACCTTGAGCTAACCACAGAATTCTATCTTTAAAGCACTAAAAACTGCTCAAACTCTTCTAAATCACCCTATTTTAGGGTATACTATTTTTTCTGCATTTTTTTTCTGAATTTTTTATTTACAATACTGAATACAACTGATAACTATAACATGAATATACACAAAACATGGGGTCTAAATGCCCGAACATGAACTATATACTACAACAAACGAGTCAAACGATAACCTAAACCGAGTTTCAACACAAAGGGTTTAAAGTAAAAAGGCTAAATTTGGTTAAGTGGTGAAATGGTAGGTTAAGTAAGAAAAACACGGAATATAGGCTCAACATGGTTAACTAATGGATAACATTTGGGTGCGGGAAACAGATAAAACGAAAAGAAAAGGTTTAAATCCAAAGGGTTTCCTAAATGCCTCAATCACTTTCATGCAATTCTACACATATATTGATCTCGAAAAGTATGCTAATAACAAATTCTAAATCACATAAGCCATTCGGCGCACTCATATTTCGCATATAGCGAGCAAGTATCGAAAAAGCAATAAAAGGCTCAAAAAGAATGCTCACGTAACGGAAGGAATGGGTATAAGTGTAAAAATTAACATGCCAGTCACTCTTTTGTTTACCACGCTTATCAAACTCTATTGTTTTTCATTTGGCTTGTCCGCTTTTATCAAATCTAATGCTTCCTAAAACATAACCAACCGTACTAATTTACAAAAATTATGAAGAATTCACGGCTCTTTTGCTTTATGTTATGCCATAAAAAATTAAAAACTCAGAGTTTTTTTCAATACTTGGGAAAGCTAATATTGTTAACAACCATCCCCACACTTGAATATCACACTGTCCTCAATGTGACTCAAAAAATAGTAAAGCATTATGAAGAGCTAGACTATAGTGTAAGCTGAGTAAAGTTAACATAGTTACCCTCCCCACACTTAAACGTCACATTGTCCCCAATGTGAAAATAGAAAGCGTTTATGAAATAGCTAACTATCGTGTGAAAAAGGAGAATAATACTCCCCTGTTGGTGATATCCCGAAAAGCATGGTGACTGCATTGAGCATCCATACCGGTGCTCGCCAGTTCCCTGCACTTCCAACATTCTTGACAAAACAAAATATATCAAATCCATTCATCATCTCATTATTCAAACCAAATAAACAATACTGAAATAAAATACGAATGTTTATGAAGTATCAAAGAAACTTGGGGCTCGTTTGTCCGATTATGAAGAAAGCCCCAAAGTTTCATGAACAGTACTTATCTAAACTAAGATCTAAAACACTAACAATCTTAAAATTTTGGGTTTTGTTAAACCATTATGAAGAAACCCCAAAACATAAGATAATTAACAACAATCTACATACTAGAACATATGGATTTGGGGACTTTTGAACAATTATGAAGAATCCCCAAAATTCATGAACAAACCTAATTTACACTAAGATAAACACTATACTATAAGCATAACATGAGATTAATCTATTATTATGCTAAATTACACTAAATATTATGCTAAAAATTCAAACAAATCTTTAAAATTTTCGGATTTGATTTGGACATTATGAAGAAAACCCAAAAACTCAAAGATTTGGACAATAACATACCCTAATCTATACTAGCAAAGCAAACAATCCATCTAAAAACTTTAGGGTTTGTTAAACATTTATGAAGAGACCCAAAAATTTAGAAAATATTGCATAAAACTAGATTACATTACACTAGAACAAGAAAAATTGCAAGAATACAAAAGATTCATACCTTGGACTTGAAGATTTGGATGTGGAATTGATAGGTTTTTGGGTGTTTCTTTGAGAGCAAGTGCAAGCATTTTGGGTGAATATTACTTGAGCGGCCGTTCATATTGGTTTTAGGGTTGAGATTTTGTAAATTTAAAGTGAAATGCCAAAACTGCCCCTGCTTAAACTCGACCAGACTCAGTAAGCGGACGCTCACTCTCAGTGAGCGGCCGTTTAGATTTTTTTTTAATACTGGGCTCTGTGCACGCCCCGCTCGGTCTCTCCGAGCGGGCGCTCACTGCAAGCTGATGTGTTATTTTGCTACAGTTTTTTACCTAAAAGCGTCTGCACTTGTCCGTTTTGACCCAAACAACCAACATACCTGTTTTGCGACGCTTCTTAGTATATTACCATGGATGTGAAGCGACTATCCACATAATCACAAGGCGCAAATCAATCCTGCAATGACTAAAAACAAACTAGGCAAACAAGTTAGAAACTAAGCAATTTAACTACAAACTACTCTAAGCTATGAACATTTATACAATTTGGCGTGCCCATACACGCCGCGCTAATTTTATTAACGAGTCGCTAGCTAGACTCACTTCCCCACGCTTTTTTAGGTGCGCGGAGCGTGGAGTTCAATTACCTCCACAGTCGGGTCAATTGGTCCATCAATGTAAGCTTTTAAGAGATGACCGTTGACTTTCAAACTTAGTCCATTTTGATTTATGGACTCGTCCATATGGACTTTAAACTTCTTGGAATGGCTGTTTTCATAAAAGATTTTCTTTAAGATCGCTTTCGTCCAAATGGAGATTGAGTACGGGCGAGAAGATCGATCGAGCATTGAAAAGAACATCGACCATCCCATGATTAGACTGACACAATGTACAAAGATAAATACAAACTCAATCTATGAAAAATAAAAGAAATATGTAAAATCAAAATACTAAAAATTATACACCAAACTTAAAAATATGACAATACACAAATATGAAAATATATAAAATTTTCAGCGAAATCTGAGTCACTCGCGCACCGCGAAGAAGTATAGACCGCTTCTCGCGTGGTGCAAGTATAATGACTCAAGGTGTTCGCGCGTCGCAACAAGATAAAGACCGTCTTTTGCTTGCGCGAAAACAACCCTTTTTCACCGGAAAAAATAATATAACGGAAGATAGTAGATGAAAATGATGATGGATGCCAATGAATGGAGTGAAAAACGGAAGATAGCGGATATTCACGTCACGTGAAGGACTCTGGTGATCCTGGCCGCGTATCGTGAACAATAAAAGATAAAATCCGGGGTAATTAGGAACTCGCTTAAAGCGAAACCATAAGCCCAGCTTCTTTGCAAATAATAAGGAAGCATTTTTCACAAAAAATTATTTTTATTAAAACCACTTTTATATTAAATAAATTTCCCAAGTTTTCTTAACCCAAACCTTTTATTAAAAGCATCTGAATCAACAAATTTAAACGTAACATACCCAGACTTCCATTGTATATTTAAGTAAAATAAAAAACTATATATACATAAAAATAAGAATATAATAAAATAAAAATCAATCCAATATATCAACATCCTGATAAATCAAATAAAAAATCAATGAATCATATATGCAATTAACTTAATGAAATAATGAATCAACGAAGTATAAACAAGTATTCACAGGCATGTACACTGGTAAAAATTTGACTCGGTCCGTTCCTAAAGCTTGTCGCGTCCCCGACAACGGCGCCAAAAACTTGACGTGTGCGATACTATACATATTTTTCAATGGATTTTAACACACGTTTCTGCTTTAATATTTATAAAATGGTTTAGACCTTAATATTAAAACACACATAATAGGGCAAGTGTACCCTGTCATATATGTAGTAATGTACAGATAAGAACCAGATATCGATCCATGGACGCGCGCGGAGCAATTGTACTTAAACTCTGTCCTCAATTTACCAGTAGGAAAAGATAGTGAAAGTTTGTTTTAAACTAAATTAATTCTAAAATATCTAAATAACATATGTAAGACTCCAAATACAAAATATAACTATATAAGCTATAATATATCAATCCTAGCATGTCATTTACATATCATATAAAATACAAGCGTGTGATCAACATTCCCATTTTCCGACAGTTAGTGTCCCTTTCGGGCATCCTAACATGACAACTATACAGAAAGCTAACACGAATACACACGTTAACCACTTCAAGTCGTTTATTAGCGAGCAGCTGATATGATCTCATGCAAATCTTCTAAAGATAAGTTAGTCATCTGTTAAGAGTTTTCTAACCTCACTAATCCGGGAAAGCGATACCGAATACACAATACAGCCACCTAGACTAGCATAAAGTAGAGCATTTCACAACCTATTCCATTTTACCAACTTTGAATACAGATCTACTAAGATCGCTATTTTTACCAAAATAACTAGCAAAGATCATTAACCGTGTCAAAGATCAGTAACGACACCATTAGGCTTTTAAAACCCTTTTACGTGCCAATAAGCAATTCTAATCATTATTCGACTGACTTTAACCAAACCAATACCCGGTTACAGTTTCATGGTGTAAACTTATTAACAAGTTAACTAGTATACTACCAGACTATTAAAGGGACGGTTTTTCAACATGTATCCGCCTAACACATTCGACAATCATCAAAGTCATTCAAACACAATCACAAATCCAATAACAATGAAACAAGGTTGCATTATGATCATCAAGATTAAGTCATGAAAAACGCCAAATTTATACAAGACATGATTAACTATACAAACGATTGTTTAACATACTACATACTAGTGTTCTTGCCCGTAGGCGTACGATTAACTAAATAAAATCACAATAAGCATACAAAATCAGATTTGGATCAAGCTATAAGCTTTAAAGATCAAACCATAAAGATGCAACTGTGATGGATTGGATGATGATAGATGAATCAGATAGCTTCCCGAGCTTGTTCCTTGCCTTTATAGCAGTATTTCAGCCCTGGAAATCGCCCCAAATCGCCTGGAAACACCCAATACTTCGAACAGAGGCTGAATGGGAGTTTTATAGCTGAGCAGGCCCTGTGAGCGGCCGCTCGGAGGCTGTGAGCGGCCGCTCACTTTACAAAAAGGTGAGAAAGTGGTCCGTGCATGACGTAGAGGTTCCAGAAGGTTGCCAAAAAGATCCGGAGGAGCGAGCGGCCGCTCACAGAGAGTGAGCAGCCGCTCACAGGGAACAGCCCGACAGCACGATCTTTAAAATTACATATAAAATCGTAGAAAAATCGTTAGGAGGTGTTCTTTATATGTCTGGAAAGCTCTCTGAGCGTAGAACAATTCTTATTTGAAAGTTGAAGTCAGATTTTGGGTTTTAGAAGGGGTAATAGCGATCCGAACAGCTGCTGCGCAAAAGTTGCAGCAGTATGTTCTCCTCATAAAGGGCCGAAATCCTCGTTTTCTTCGGGTTTGCTTCCGGGACATCGTTTAAGACCTGAAATCGTAAAGATACCCAAATAAGTACCAATTCCTCATGTATAAGGTCAAAAACATATGAAAATGGGAGTTAACCGGGGACTTTTATATGTGTAATTTAACGTATATCATTTTGACAGTAATATCTACAAATTTGAATTTATCTAAATCAAATAATTCAGCAGGATTTGCTGGGATTTTTAAGGATGAAAGTTCATTGAACTTAACATTCAGAGTTTCTTCTATTGTCCTGGTCCTTGTGTTAAACACTTTATAGGCCTTGGCAGTAGAAGAATATCCCAGAAAATATTTTACAATCTACTTTGGCTGCAAATTTTGAAATGAAATCTTTAAGATTTAAAATGAAACATGGGCAACCAAAGATTTTGAAAAATTAGATTAATGGTTTGATTTTGAACAGAATTTCATAAGCAGTCTTTTGATGTCTTGGGTTGATTAAAACTCTGTTTTGAACATAGCAAGCAGTGTTTACAGCTTCTGCCCAGAAGGACAGTGGCAAACCAGAATCTGCTAGCATGGTTCTTGCAGCCTCAATGAGAGTTCTATTTTTCCTTTCAACCACCCCATTTTGTTCTGGTGTTCCTAGAATGCTGTACTGCCTCACAATTCCTTTTGACACACAGAAGTCATCCAACTCCTTATTTTTAAACTCTGTTCCATTGTCACTTCTAAAGACTTTTACTGGCAAGTCATATTGTTTTTCAACTTTGGTGACAAAGTCCTTCAAGATACCTGCAGTATCATCTTTAGAGTCTAAAAAGTATGTCCATGTAAACCTAGAAAAATCATCAACCATGACAAGACAAAATCTTTTTCTTCTTAGACTCATGTTTTTAACTGGGCCAAACAAGTCCATGTGCAACAATTGTAGACATTGACTTGTTTTGGACTCATCAATGGATTTGTAAGAGCTTTTATGTTGTTTCCCTTTTAAACAGGAAACACAATGCTCATCACATTTGAATTCTTTTGATGGTAGACCTCTTACAAGGCTTTGTTTAGAGAGTGAGTTGATAGTTTGAAGGTTGGTGTGACCCAGTCTCCTATGCCATAATTTTGTCTCTTTAGTGGAGGCAGCAGAAAACAAACAGACATTTGCCATAGGATTGTCCTTCAACATATCAACTACATACACATTGCCACTCCTATGACCAACAAGTTGTGATTTGCTCTCAGCAATGATGGTGTCAATCTTTTTCACCACTTCTGTCCTAATAATCTTACAAGTTTTCTTAGTGAAGAATGAGCCATACCCTTTGTCACTCATTTGTGATACACTAAGAAGATTAAATTTAAGATTATCAATAAGATTGACATTTTCAAACTTGAGTTTCCCAGCCTGAATAGTCCCTGAACCCAACACCTTACCTTTTGAATCATTACCAAAGGATATATCACCCCCTCCATGAGCTAAGAAGTCTAGAAGAAGGACTCTAAATCCTGTCATGTGCCTGGAGCCTCCACTATCTACATATCATAGACTATGTAAACAAGCAGAAGCTCCCTGCACATCAGTAATGGATTAGTTTTGGTGAGTGTCCAAAGCCAAGTTGGCTTTGGATGGGTCCACAGACTTTTCAACCTCAAGCTTAGGAAGATGATCAGTGGTTTGAACTAGTTTTTGGACCAAGTTCAACAACTGTTGCTGACCATTTGCCAGTGCTTGGATGTCAACACTTGGTGCAACAGATGTTTGTTCACTTCCTGTCAGATGATAGTAACCATAGGGATTTCTGTTCACTCTTGGTTTAGAAGGCCTCTTGGGTTCTTCATAAACATGTGACAGACTATGACAAGTTGGTTGTCCATATCCTCTTGGGTACTTGTTGGTGGGTGGAGCATCTGTTACTTGGACATCCCTGGGAACAGATGTTTCAAGACTTTTGGTAACAGATGTTTGGGCTGGTACATAAGTCTGTTTAGGTTTTCCTTTTGGAGTACTTACCACTTGACTTGCAAGAGTTTTAGCCTTGTACTCTTGTATTTTGACATCAAAATTTTTGAGATACAGACACTCTTTGGTCTTGTGATTCTTTTTACCACATATTGAGCATGTGGTCTTAGAATCACACACACTTGTTCCTTTGTTGATATCATATGCTTTTAGAAGAAAACAGTTTTTAGTAACATGATTCTTCTTTTCACAGAAATCACAAAACAAGTGGACAAACTTTTCTTTCTTTTTCCCTTTTTCAACCTTCTTTTCAACAAATGTTTGAGCATCTGCTGGAAGGTCTTTCAAGGGAATAACCTTTGCCTGTGGTGCTTTCTTACCATCAGGGGTTTTGAAATCAACTGGTTTGAAGTTCTCAAGAGTATCACACTCATCAGACCAAGTAGGTTTAAATTCATATTTTTCAAGTTCAATGAATGATGAGGAACCTTCAAGATTTTCAAGAACAATTTTCTTGCCATTAGGTTCAGTGATTTTAATCTCTTGACCCTCCAAATTAGTTGGTACTACCTCAACTAACTTTTGTTCCATTTTGTCAGTGTTTTCAAAAGCTGGGGCAACGGTTCCAAAACCAAAACCAAACTTCACATGACTTTTGGTTTGTTTGTTGAGGAGCATCTCAAAACCTTTACATGATTCCACCCATTTTTCACATTCAACTTGGGTGGCCTCAAGCTCCTTTTTACAACTATGATATTTTGTTACCATAGTTTGGAGCTGGTCTTTGGTTATAGTTACTTCATGTTTTAAACTGTTGATTTCAGATTCTTTTTTAGTTAATTTTGATTTTAACTCTTTTGAAAGTTTTTCAAATTGAACTTCATCATCTAAAATTTTCTTCCTAAGGTTTTCATTCACCTCTTTAATGTTAGCAAATGCTATTACACATTTATTTGAACACAAATCTTTTAGGATTTGAGGATATACCTTAGCAGCAACCATCAATGCACAATCACACTTGCACTCACAATCATCAGATGCACCCAAGGGATCTGAGAGATTCACAACCTCTTCTTCAGATTTTGTATCTGCAACTACTTCATCAACAATATCATCAGTCACAATATCAGATTCAGTTACCACATCCTCAGATTCAACTTCTTCAACCATAGCCATGAAACAAATATTTTCTGGTTCATTTTCAGCTTTGGCTACAAGAGCAAAATTTTCATCTGTTAACTCATCTGGTAGACTGCTCCAATCAACAAAGCCTTGTGTGAAGAAACTCTGTTGACTGGTCTCTGCAGGAGCAGAGGGTGGAGCAGCAGTCATTGGCACTTGTGCCTGAGCAACAGGGGTTTGCA
Organism: Ambrosia x helenae; assembly: GCA_030844895.1. Taxonomy (NCBI): domain Eukaryota; kingdom Viridiplantae; phylum Streptophyta; class Magnoliopsida; order Asterales; family Asteraceae; genus Ambrosia; species Ambrosia x helenae. Next base: position 16,832,566 of record CM061225.1, on the reverse strand, counting down.
CATAGTGAATTTGAGTAACAGTGGTTTGGACATACTGGATAGGAACAGTGTTTAACGACTGTGCAAAATGAGCAGTGTTTTGCACATTTGGTCCAGGGGTATTATGGGAAACCTGATAAGTGTTGGTCTGTGGCCTTTGATTTGGATAAGTAATCATAGGTGTACCATGTTGACTCTTACATTCCCTACCAAAATGACCAAGTCTATGACATTTATAACACTTAATCTTTGATTTATCCAACCCCACTTTTGACCTGCCAGTCAATCCTGGAAATCTTCTGCCAGTTTTCTTGTAAAAATTGTTAGTTCTTACACTGAGCAGAGCCAATTGGTGCATAATGTCCATTTCTTCCAAATCATCAGGGTCAAAGTATTTTAAGTCATCATACTCAAAGGATATGTTATCAGATGCCTGGATATTACCACCACTTGCTGTAAAAGCAAAGTTTGGTGAATAAGAATCAGAGTTAAAACCTGAGTTAATATCTGAAGTTATGTCAATAAAATGATCATAACTCTGATCCTTATTGTTACCAGGCACTTCATCATGACCCAAAAGTGTTGTATTACAAAATGCATAATCGTCAGACACTTTTCCAGACCTCCTGGAGCTTCTTTTTCTGGTTAAGCTCTCTCTCATAGGTCAAGAGCTTACCATGCAGCTAGGTCAGTGATAGGTCCTTAAATCCAATTGAGTTTCTCATAACTATAGCAATGGTGTCCCATTTATCTGGTAATGATCTTAAAAACCTATGGTTCAAAGTTGAATTAGGGTAAGTTAGACCAACCAGTTTTAGTTCACTAATGAGACAGTTAAACCTCTCAAATTGTTGAGTTAATGACTCTCCCTTTACATGACTGAATGTTTCATATTGTTGGTTAAGTATTTCACGGTTATTTTCAATAATCTCTTCAGTCCCACCAAATTGTTCTTTCAATGCATCCCACAACTCCTTTGCATTGTTACAGTGTAATAGCCCAGCATAGATATCATTAGGTAGAGCCATGGCCACAATATTGAAGGCCTTAGCATCTAACACAATTTTCTGAAAATCCTGCTCGGAGTAGTTTTCAAGTTTCTTAGGCTCTTGAACCTTGGGATCTTCGGTACTCGGCACCATCGGAACATGTGGTCCGAAGATAACCGACTTCCAGCACCCAGTGTTCTGTTGAGCTAGAACATGGCTCATCCGACGTTGCCAGATATTGTATTCAGATCTGACAAGCATCGGTGGCTTGTTGTTCGTGCTAGTGTTATGTGGATCGTGATTGATTGAAGCCATTCTCTGATTGTTTCTAAAACAGAATCTATTTAATAAACGGTTGAAACGAAATTTAAACTATTACTCTGTTTTCAATCCGACAAACAAACGATATCAATAATTATGAGCTGATCTGTTTATATTAAATTGATTGGTTAGATTGAATTTAATTGACCAAGCTCTGATACCAATTGTTAGGATCTGAGTTTGATTGTTTTGATTGTTTAAGTAAATGAATAATGGAAGAAGATAAACTATAAATGGAAAGTGCAGCGGAATGATAAACTATAAATCAAAACAAGAGAATAATTGTTTTAGAATCGAAAGCTTTCATATAACTGAATGATTACAGATGATTACAATTACTCCCCCTCTGCCTGATCACTTGTGTAAGTTTGTCTAAGAGAAAGTTTTGAGTGATAAATAGAACAGTACATGCACTGTTCTATTTATAGACAATCTAAACTACTGATGACCTAGGCTGACATCACCTAAGACAATGACCTCTAACAGAATAACAACATAAAACATCTGATGACACAAATAATTGTTACATTAGAAAACTCTAAAAGGCAAACAGCTGATAGGAAACCTCTGATGGTCTTGAATCATCTGTTGGAGCCTAAGTGCTGTTGGCCCTAACAGACCTTTAGTCTTCAGTACTTTGATCAGCGGTTGTTCTTCATCTAACCTTTGATCAGCAGTTGTTCTCTAGCAGTTGTTCTCTATCAGACCTTTGTAACAGCAGTTGTTCCAACAGTTGTTAGGGTGCAGCAGATGTTAGGGTCAACAGTCTTTTGGGAGAAGTAACTTGTAAATGTTGTTCTTATTAAGGATCAATCGTGTAGTATATTTTGGCTTTCCAATCATCTGTTCTTCTCCAGGTCAGCAGACCTAACAAATTTTCTTCCAGTCTATTGAAAGGACCGAAAGTAGTTTCCAACTTCATATTTACTTGAAATGTAACTTATCAAGTTGAAAATTAACTTTTCGTATAGTTACTTTGTTAGTTTTTTATTCATCTTATATTATAAAATAATATGAAAATAATATTATAAAAAATTTATTATTAAATTATTATGAATTTGAAAAGAGTGATGTAATTTAAATTTATACTTATTTTTAGCAATTTAATATGATAAAAATGTTATTTTTATTAATTTTCAACTGATGACGACTGTTTGTAATTATTATGAATTTGAAAAGAGTGATGTAATTTAAATTTATAATTATTTCGTTAGATATTGATTACAACTTATTTTCTTTCTATAAATTATGTCTTAATCTTTTAAGAATTTATATGGTAACTTTTTGTTGTTGTTTAATAATAGTAAAAATAAGTACATTTAGCATTAGTTGCAGGTGTATTTTCTGTCATGTTGCATCTAAATCGTTCAGCTGTACATTGTCCACCAAAGACTTTTAGGGCTGTAGCGACTGTTACTAATTATGAATTTGAAAAAATTGGTGTAATTTAAATTTATAGTTATTTTTTTAGATATTCATTACAAAGTCTGTTTTAAAATTTTGGTTATATTATCCTTCAGTGGATAAGTTGTAATTGATTACAGCTATTTATTAACGTTTGTTCATAAGTATTACAAAGTCTGTATAGACATCTGGTTATATTACTGTTAGATCGTTTCAACATCTTGAGTTGCTACAACATCTGTGGCAATTCTATGTTTGTAGTAGGTATATAACTATTTCAACTTCACAATGTCTTGAATACCAAAGTTAATTATTATGATATTGAAATTTATTTTATTATTTTTTTCGTTTGTGTTATTAATTGTAGTAGGTATATAGCTATTTTTTCAGTCTATAAAAGGCCAGGAACTCTTCATTTCTGTTTGCAAGCTTGTAATACACGAACTCTTGAAAAGCAAAACAACCCTGTATATCTTCAGTATATAATGTTATTTCATTTAAATTATGTAGCCTTAGTTTTCTTAAAAGTTTTGGCTTGAAAGAAAAATGTATTACCAATAACTCGTTGCTAATGAAGTCAGAATTGGTGTTGTTGGAAGATTCTTACAATCAAAGGAAAATGTTATATGTTTTGTTATAATAAGAAAGCATGTCCAAAATGAGATGGAGACCTATATAAATAATATGTTTCTAATTTTTCCGTTACTTAGAGGCATATTATTGTATATGTGTTCTATTTCTTTGGAGCCGGCTTCGTTTGGTTTTGTTTTGTGGTGTTTTAGCTGTATTTTATATTTTGTTTTTTTTCTTATAGATGAGATGTGTTAGTTTGTATTAGTTCTCTTTTGCTGTCATATCTGAGTTTTTTGTTAGAGCATTTCTATTTTGTATTTTTGTAAGCATTTTTCGTTTTGTGGTGTTTTTGGCTGTATTTTGTATTTTGTATGTTTGTTTATCCTCATATTGTAAGTAAAATTAAGCAATTTGAATTAGGAGCTTTATTGCTATAGCTTTTTCAGTGTTGTAGTATAGAATATAATCAAGATACGTTTGAACAATTAAGAATTATTCTAAAATATAATTTCAAATCTTTTTCAATTTGAATTGTATATTTATTGTAATTTTTAATTGTAAAATTTTATTGATTGACAGTTGTTTGATAAAGTTGGATATCATTCAACGGATGTTTTAAAACAGATTATATACAATAAAATGAGTATACCTTTATCTAAAAACAAGTTCGAATTTCAAATTTAATCATTGAATGAAGTATAAAAAGTAATTACAAATAATCGATCTGTAAAGAAATTAGATTTGTTGATCTTAGATTTTGTTATGGAATATATATATATATATATATATATTTATATATTAAAGTTTACGAACAATAAGTTTGTTTAATAACAACTGTTGGGATGTTAACAGATATTATACAAAGGTCCAAAAGTAATGATTACTATTTTTAAGTTACTTTATTAACAATATTATTTTATTATGTTGTGGCCTTTTTGTTTACACTTCCTACATGTCACAGTTCTTGGGGCCCCAGGTTTTTGCTGATCCATTTGGGTTGCCTCAGTTCCTTTTCCTTTGTTTAATGTAGATGCACCTTGACCCTTGCATGATCTGCTGTTGTGACCTTTGTTTTTGCCCTTCTTACAAGTTACAGTCTTCCCTTTCCTACTCAGCTTTCCACCAGCCACCATTTTCTCATCCTTCTCCAATGCTGATTTCTTCCTTTGCTTTTTGGCCTCCCAATTGGAACATGGTGATATGGTTGTCTTAACTTCAAAGCACAATATGATTTTGGCCACATGTTTCTACCATTAATGGGTCCTACTTTGTGTGAGTACACCTCTTTCCAAGTATCAAATCTTTAACAAGGATGGACCCATGTTTCTGGTATTTTAACCTGTTTTATACAACAACCTTAATAAACACTCTCTATATAATAAAAACAATATGAAAGCATAATAAAAACACTATATATATACATGTTATCCATTCATAGCCATGTTCCAGTTTGTTGCAACAGCATGTTTACATGGTATTCCTATTAACTCCCAGTATCTGCATGAGCAAGTTTGGTCAATCACATCTACAACATATTGTTCCCCCAAAAAACCAGCAGACACTTCATAGAGTCTTCCACCATTCCAGTGAACACTTAGTTGAGCTGCTTCTTTTTTAATCTCTTCAAAATTTATTGCTATTTTAGGAGCCAATAAACCATATGTTTTGTTAATCACCAACATCACATTAACTATTCTCCTCATTAAATACTCCAAGGCAGTTATAATAGAATCTCCAAAAACCATTCCCAAGAATTTAAACATTCTGATTCTACTATGGCATAAGCTACTGGATAGATACCATTGTTTGGATCCACACCTACAGCTGTGAGCAGTTGGCCAGGGAATGGTCCCTTCATAAAAGCCCCATCCAACCCAATAAAGTCCCTTCTATAAGCTTTAAACCCCTCTTTAAGTGGACCAAGACAAACATAAAATCTTTTAAACACTCTAAAATCAGAATCAGGATTGTTTTCAACTTCCACATCAAGTTTGACAGTTGACCCAGGGTTAGTTCTAAGCAACTCCAATCCATAGTCTCTCAACATACCATATTGAAGAGTAAAATCACCCATTACCTGTTGTGTGGCAGCAGCCTTTGCCCGGTATGCCTTCATTTTTGAGACTCCCATTTCATACTTTCTTTGAATTTGTTCTTGAATTGACTTAATAGGAATAGTTGGATTTGTCTCTATCTGCTGCACTATCTCTTTTGAAAGCCACTCATAAGTGAATGCCTTAATAGATCTACTTTGAAGACATCTGTGTTCAGGGTTATAGGTTTGTACTTCCCATGTAGGCTCCTTTTCTAACTTTGAAACATATAAGACCCAAGGGCATTTGTCTGCTTTTTCAATTGTTTTTCTACCCCCATCCTTTTGACTTGGGCCCAGAACTGGTTCTTCACTTGGTCCTTTACATGGGCCTTTCATTGGGCCTTTACTTGGACCCTCACCTGCTGCAACTGGACTTTTAGTTATAACTTTAATTGTGCCTTTACTTGGAACCTGATTAACATCACTTAATTTTTTAAACCTTGGAACAAAACCATTACAATTAACCCTGACCCTTACTTTATCATTTCTAGTAAACTTAAGCTCTCTCCTAGTTTCAACTGCATGCCTTTTCACTAAACCCTTCACTAGTGTGTTACTAGCAAATCTTTGACCCACAAAAAACAACAAGTTCTCAGCACTATGTTTCTGCCTAAGTTTCCTTAACTTTCTTTTTCTTGTTTGACAATGTCATCACCTAATGATGAGCTATCAAATGAATCATCATCTAACATTGTGTATTCATCTTCTACATCTACTTCCTCCCCTTTAAATAAATTGGGCTTAAATTCCACATTCTCTACTTCAACTAGTTCCTTGCCTTCATTTTCTTCATTTGATTCATGTAAGTTGACCTTGAAATCCCTCATGTCTATTTCCTCTTCATCTATTACATTGGCTTCATCAACAATTTCATCATCATTCCCATTTTCCTGTTCTGCATCCCCATTTTCCTGTTCTGCATCCGCATTGTCCTCTTCTGCATTCCCATTGTCCTCTTCTGCATCCCCATTGTCCTCTTCTGCATCCCCATTATCCTTTTCTGAATCCCCATTTTCCTGTTCTAAATCCCCATTCTCATCTTCTAAATCCCATTGTCAATAACCTGACTCTCTAATATTTCCTCCCTATTTGTAGGATTCATCATAGCAGAAAATAGATCTTCAAATACTGCATCAATAACCTCCCTACCTTGAACATTATCAGCCCTTTTTATCATTACATTAGTTTCTCCAGTTTCAATGTAAACACATAACTCCTGATGTTTAGGCACATGCTTTACCATACTTACCACATCATGATAGGTTATTAAGGGGCGTAAACCAAAATCTAAATCATCACCAGGTACCAAATAGTGGAAAAACCTAACACACCCATCATATCCTAGTTCTATTGCAATCTCATGCATTTCCAAAACAGAGAATTTAGATACGTTAAGAAAATCAACATGACTCACCTTACCATTCACATATTTTATCTCTGGAAACTCTGTAAATACACCACCATGGTGTACCTTGAGACAAAACAACTCTTTATATATACCTGAAACAGAATAAAGATCCTATTTTTATGAACAAAAAAAATCCAAACATTTTTACACTCATTAACATTGATAATGAAAATACTTACGATATATATCATCATCGTAATCCAAATCATCGTCTTCTTTCCTAATCGACCAGTTTGTAAGCATATTGTTAAACCCTAAATTTTTATTTTCGTCTGATGATTGATCGTGTAACAGAGGTGGAATGGAAGTGTGATCGTTTTTTTTAACTGTTGTATGATTATGAGAGACAAAATCGTGAAAAGTCAATGCTACCCTCACGTGTTTGTCACGTGAGTTTAAAACCAGTTAAAAATTAACGGTGGTTAGCACTAATCCCCTACACTGTTACAAAAGATTAAGTTAAACCCCCAACCTGAAACTTTGAAACCTTAGTACCTGAAGGTTAAACTAGACGGAAACCACAGGGACTAACTGCGTAATTTTCTCTAAAAACTATGTATTCAATTGTGTGCCATTATCAGTTACAATGTTGACTAGTACGCGGATCTACAACACCTAGTCAGGAGGAACTATTAAGTTTACTCGTCACACATTCCGGCTGCAGCAACTTAAATTTATATCGTCTGAAAACGCATTAAATTTAGCTTAATTCATTTATGAACGAATTTACGTCAAAACGTAGACCAACTATAAACGTACATAAAATAAGCATATAACATTTGACCCGACTTGTTAATAAAAAAAACTTTTACGTTGAAACGTAAACATCTTGAGTTTATATTAACACGTAAAATAAAAATACGAATTTAAATAATTGTGTTTTATTTTTAAGTCAATTAATGAAAGTAGAGAGCTAAACGCCTAAACTTGAAACTTCAGAAATTCAAAGAGGGTTAAAATGATATTTTACAAAGTTTAAAAAAAATAAGGAGATGAAAGTTTAGAAAAAATAAAATATAATGTATGAACACTATTTATAGATTAACTAGTTATATTCTGTGAGCTTTCCGGGATAGACAAATCTAATATTAAGTGATAAAATATGTGTTACGATATAACATATAAATTAATGTATTATAATATGGTATAGTATTTTGATTACAATGTTTAAAACATATAGTATAGTATTTTGAAATATATTGTTAATTTTTAAATCAATTTTCCCCCACGATTTATAAATGATCATGATTTTTTCATACCTTGTTTTTTCAAAAAGAGTTACACAATAAAAATGAGTGTTTTATTCTCTTTAATATAGGTATAATATTCTCTTTCTTATGATCCATTCTCTCTATCTCTCCCCCCCTCTCTATATATGTATATATATATATATATATATATATGTTGTTATGCTTTATATCAAGAAATTCATTACCTTTTACAACATTTCAACTCAATTACATAATAACTACAAGATTGTAACGTATAGAAAAGTGATTCTTGATATATGTACACATTTTTGTACAAAAGAAGGTGGGGGTGGGAGTTAAAATGTAGAAACTCATGACTTGTAAACTGAAACTTAATAGAGAATAAAAACTGCCTTTTTATTTTGGACGCACACAGATTTGTAGACACGGTTTTGCGCACATAGATATATCAAATTAAATGAAAAAATAAAATTAAGGGATTAGCTGTTGATAGTGGTTTTCTCGAGTTTTCAAGTGTCTTTGGACTTTCATATGATACACCCCCTATCTTTGTATATATATGTGTGTTGTAATGCTTTATGTCAAGAAATTCGTTACTCCTTACAACATTTTCAACTTAATTACATAATAACTATAAGATTGTAACGTATAGAAAAGCCAATCTGGATATATGTACACAGTTTTGTACAAAAGAAGGTAGGGTGGGGCTTGACATGTAGAAAGTAGAAACTCATGACTTAGAGACACAAAGTGAAACTTAATATAGCATAAGATCTGGCTTTTAAATGCGGACACACATAGATATTGTAGACATGGTTTTGCACACACAGATATATTGTGTACACAGTTATTTTGTGTAAAATATACAACAATAGACGTGGCAGCTTACACTTGGCCTATTACCAATCACCATTTCAAGGTGGACAAGTGGCGTATCTCGTGTAAGTGGGCCACGTCAGTATCACACTTCCCATGCCTCCTCTAATGATACCTATAGCACTCTTTCTCTCTCTATGATTTTTTTTGTGTATATAAAAGGAGTAACTAGTGTTGATAGTAAAATATTACAACTCAAATCCTCCTCATTATTCTTTAAGAATGCTCTGTTCTCACTGATTATTACTCTAAATTCCCATGTAATGTCTCACTTTCAGAAAGAAAGCGCAATGAAGAGAAGTTGCAAAGGGAAATAGCTACTTTGGATAAAATTTTATTTTTTGTCCTATTGAATTGGTAAGTTAAATTTTTCAAATTCCTATATTTCAATTATGTAGTACTTCATGATTGATCATTCATTTATGATATCTGATTGTGTAATTCTATCTATAGATGTTTTTGTGTTACATCAACCATCATAGCTTCTTTATAATGTTGTTTATTTTGTTGTCATTCACTTAATCTTTCATTTTTTTGTCTTTTCTTGTATATATTTTATCCAAGGTGCTATAAAAAAGTTACACTAGGAAATAGTACTATTGCAATAAAAAATTGGTTATATGTTTTCTTCATATGATAGCTAATTAATTACAAATTTTTAGTTACCATTTTTCTATAGTGATCATGAAAATATATATGTTAACTAGCTTTCATTTGTGATATTGTAGGTGATTAAGGAAAGAAGCAACAAGATTTTGTGCCATAAAGATCAAGAAAACATGTCGGAGAAACATGACCAAGCATCCAGCAGTTTGTATCATATGAACGATGCTGATATAGACACACTAGCATCTCAGCTAGAAAACATGCCAATGGAAGATGATTCAGATGATCTCGAACTCACGTTAGTGTACAACGATGATATTGATTTCGAACTTTGCTTGATCTCCCATGAATCATCGAAGAACAAGTCGTTGACCCAAGCCGTTGGGCGTGAAAATTTGATCAAGATTCTCACTCGTTGCCCTCGCTATAGCTACGCTTATGTTGCATCACTAAACAGAAGCTTTCGTGATCTCATCAGGAGTGGTGAGATCTACAGAGTACGAAAAAATAATCGCATAGTTGAGCATTGGGTTTATTTTTCTTGCCACACGTTGAAATGGGAGGCTTTTGATCCAGTTACCAAGAAATGGATGCATCTACCGGCGATAGAGGGCGATACATGTTTCGCGTCTTCGGATAAAGAGTCCATGGGGGTTGGGACAGATATTTTGGTTCTTGGCAAACATGTTTCAAGTCAAGCTGTGTATATATACAGCCTGCTAACAAACTCATGGTCAGAAGGGCCAACAATGAACCACCCAAGATGCTTGTTTGGGTCAGCAAGCCTTGGAAAAGTCGCGATATTCGCAGGAGGCGTCAATGCAAACGGGGAGATAGTAGACACAGTTGAGAGTTATGACAGCGAGTCTGGAGCATGGGAGACACTTCCTAGCCTACTTAAACCAAGAAAAATGTGTTCGGGCGTGTTTATGGATGATAAGTTTTATGTGATAGGCGGTTGTGGCGGGCCAGATATGAAGGCATTGTCATGTGGGGAGGAGTATGATCCAGTGTCTAAGACGTGGAGAGCAGTTCCGGACATGTGGCCAGGGGGTTGTGGTGACGGTTTGATGGCGCCACCGCTACTAGCGGTGGTGGATAACGAGTTGTATGCTGCGGATTGTGAAGCGATGGAAGTGAAGAAGTATGATAAGAAGGATAAAGTGTGGGAGAGCATAGGGAAGTTGCCTGAAGGGGTGGATAATATGTGTGGGTGGGGGATAGCGTTTAGGGGGTGTGGGGATCAAGTGATTATTGTTGGTGGTCGTTGGACACATGGAGAGTATGGTTATGTTGAAGTGTACGGATGGGTACCGAAAGAAGGACCGCCACAATGGACCATGATTGGGAACAAAAAGTCTGATAACTTTGTTTATAATTGTGCTATTATGGGTTGTTGAACTATGGATTTAAGTTATGATGTTGAGTGTTTGTTCTGTTTTAGTGTTGGATTGTTGGAGAAAAGATGAATTGTCAATGGTTTGGTTTAGTTGTTTGATTATCTAAATAAAATGTGTGTTTTCTTTAGTGAGATTGTATGGTTCTTAAGTGCAAATGTTAGATATGATAAGCTATTTAATAAATAGGCTAAATAAGTTATTAAATATTGTGGAAAACAAAAATAAGTGTACTTTTTTTTTGCAACTATGACATCAGAAAATATTTAACAATAATGTAATGTGATATTCCTTCGTCGTTTATTCTTGTTTGAATAATGAATTCGTGTTCCATGGTTAACAATTATAGAATAGAAAAAAATGAGACAACAAGTTTTTCAAAGATTATTTCGTATATTAATGTCGTACATCAAAATAATTAACGACTGCTTGGTGAAATTAAGTACCTTGTTGAAGAACATACAATCAATAACCTATATATCTCTAAATATGCTTTTGGTGGAGATTGGCATTTTTTCCATAGATTACGGGTATTTTCTGGAGCCCTGTAGGCAGTTTAGTGATCTGATATCTAAGATAGCAGATGTGGTGATGAATGGGCAGGGGAGGGGTTGTCACAGGACCCTTAAACAGAGAGGGCATGGCTCGATACGTATAAAATTTTCGGGCAAAAACTCGTAAATTTACACTACTCAACAAAAAAACGGGGAAAGGGGGAGTCACGGGACCCATAAAATGGAGGGAGTCAGACACAATATGTATACATTTTTCGAATAAAAACTTGTAAATTTACACTACTGGAAAAAACCAGGAGGGGAGACCCTCAGGCCACCACTAACCTCTGCCCCTGATTGTTGTATATGATTACACAATCACCTCCCAATCACAAATGGCAAAAAGGTTCAAGCATTTGGGTGATCATGAACCTAAACGTTCCAAGCATATCAATAAGTAGACTCCATCCCTAAACATTTCCCTTGTCATACTAAGGGTATGTTTGGCAAAATTAGCTGGTGGCTGGTAACTGGAAGTTGGTAGCTGGAAGGTTTTTAAATATATATTGGTGTTTGGAAGAGTAGCTAGAGCTTTTAATAAAATGTAATTAAAAGTTTGTAAAGAACGTTTTTATTTTATTTTTAAAATAGAATGGGTATTTGTGTCATTTACTAATTAAAAGCTTGTAGCTAGTAGAGCTTTTTCTTAAAAGCTACTACTAGTGGCTTTTCACTATAGAGTTTTTTCTCCTAATATAAAAGCTTTCAGCTCCTTCAACCAAAAATGTTTTTTATTGAGTAGGAGCTTTTTCTTAAAAGCTAAAAGCTTGAAGCTCCTAAAAGCTCTTAAAAGCTCCTTGTCAAACATACCCTAAGCTTCAAAAAGTTTCAACATCATTGCTCTTGTCACACTAAGCTCCAAAAGTTTCACTCGCATCATGCCTTTATACTTAAAATATATATAAAAAATAACTTTAAAAAAATAATGCAAACACAAATGCTTTGATTTACGAGTATTCTAAATTTGGCTTGTGATATTAGCGTAAAATTAGGTGATGCTGCTTCTTTTGTTTTTGGCTTTCTCTAAACCCAACTTTAGACTTTAAGGTATACTTTAAGATCTTTTAATTCTACATAGGTTTTACATCACTAACTTTTTCTCATTTCACTCCATCTTACCTCAAAAAGTAAACAAGAATAATTTAATCTCTTAACATTTTGTTAACAAGTTAACATATGACCCCTTTAACACCCCTTAACACAAGGAGGCCAGGAGGGAGTGGTGTACAACGTCGATAGAGGCCTACCCTTTAATGTAACTGGGCTAGGCAAAGCCTTAGGGCCTCCCAAAAAACAGGGGCCCCAATTTTAGTAAAAAATAATAACATATATAAATCTATAATCTGTAACTACTAATAAATAAAAGACACGTGTCACTCAATGAGGGTATCCCTACATTTGCTCCTAATCTCTTCCCCCTCATTTGAGTTTTTATATGAATTTAAACTAGGATAATAAAAAAATAATGTCTAAAGTAAATGTATATTGTCACACCCCACCAAGGCGGAAACACGGGGATGTGATTCGAAAGATTTTCAAGCACATGGTTTGAGTAACATATAAGATGTAGTTTAAAACAATACCATCTAATGATAACTATTGTCATACATAATTAAGAAGAACATAATATTGTCTGAAAATTATTGTATCAAATATCGAGATAAGACATGACCAACATTATTGAATTCCAACCGGTGATGGTACCACGATGTGCATGCTGAAACCTCTCCCCCAAGTCTCTGCTCCTCATAGTCAATTACCTGAAAAACATGCGTAAAAGATTTGTCAACATAATGTCGGTGAGTTCACAGGTTTTAATGTACTATGTAAAGTGCTCGTGAAATTCGTGTATGGCCAATCATAGGCTAGCTAAGCGAATAATTACTGTGCAAACCATGAGTCCCATGACCAAACCTCTTGATTGTTGTGCCTCGCGCATTGTACAATAAAGACAATGTATGTATAGTAGATTACTAACACTCTTCCGTATGTAACCGGTTAGAGCGACTAACCAAGAGTGGAGGTGTCAACCCAATAGATCTATTTAAGTGTTCCATGGCTATTGTTAGCTAATGGTTACAATGTAAATGTAAGTACGAGAACTGTTGAGCTCATGAACCGAATATCTCATGTTCCACAAGGTAGTCATGATAGAATATCACCCCAAGTGTAATGTACTAGAAATGTAGCATGTTTATCCCCCCAAAAATGTAAAACAGTAAAATGGGGCCATGAAACTCACCTAGTGACAGAACGTGTGATCTGGTAATGCTGAGAAGTGAGGTAACTATCGTCCTGAAAATGTTTGCCCCATGATTATCAAGGACATAGTAAGTTGTACGTTCTTGTCGTTTACGATACAAGTTGTTCACCCGACTTATGGATCCATGTGTCAGTTATATGTAGGCTATAGTTTGTGTACATGACAATTATTACTTGCTTTATGTGTACTTCGTAAAATGTACGGTTACAGGAAATCCTAGAGTTTTGTTGTAAAAATACATTGATTGTTAACAACCTTGGCCCTACATGCCATCATGGGTCATGGAATATTTCCCAATCTAACATGTGTGGTGGAGTTATGGGTAAAACAAGTGTTTTAACATGTGTTCTAATGTTATAGTTCCAATGTTGAGTTAACATATGGTTAAGCCATATTAACATGTGTTATCTATAGCAGCCGAAACTTGTCATAACCTCTTTGATCCAAATCCGATTTATATTAATCAAAATCAACCTTTAGGAACTCGTTTATGGTGGTAAAAGTAGTCCTCGAATACGTGATTGTATAATACTACACGTAATTTTGTACGTTTATGTGTAAAAGAGAGGTTATATCCAAGTTTATATAAACATCATGTTTTGGTTTCAAAAATCGGATTTCTCTTAATAACTCATGTGATTCATACACATATATGGATTGGCATCGTATGGATGTTCATAGGCATCGGCCGAAGGCCACATAGATGTGTCGTGTATGTGTGAATGTGTATCGGTATATACATTACTACTCTTTGAACAACTATTACTTTTTAAGCTTGTGACTTGGTAAAATCATTGTTGTGACCATGAACTAAGTTGATTATCCATAAACAAGGGTCAGGGGTCGAGCTATGAGTGTAGGTCGATTGATAAAAGAAGTTCAAGAGAGGTGTAACTACATACCAACAAAATGTGAGGATGGCGAGCGGTTTTGGATGATCAAAATCTTCCCTAGTGTCGTGACTCCACAATGTAGCTTCGAGTTTCTCTTGTGGCTCTTCGTGTGGGTGTGTACCAAAGTTAAACAACTCGTGGGTGTCCAAAGATGGGATCGGCCGAATGGTTTGAAGAAGTAAAGGAAAGTTTGAGAGGTTTGTGTGTGAAATGGGAATGATCACAAGACCTTCTTATATAGTAGTCGACTAGGGTGATGACAAAAGCAAAATAGGAAAGGTTAATCCTCTTGGTTGGGGTATTGATCAAGGTTTTTAATCACTAATTGGTACAAGATGTATGCCTTCTCCCTTGATCCTAGCCGATTTTGTATTCAAGGATAGTTGACTTGCATTGTATGTTGGTTATGGTTTGATTTAGTGTCCAAACTAGTGTATGTTGACACCCAAGCACAAGATCATGGGTTCCTTGTGGGCTTCGGCCGAATAAAAGACAAGAGAAAATGGAATAAATCTTGGTGATAGTGATAGATGATCCTTGCTTCTTCTTGAATCCGATTGGTGCATAGGTTTATTAGGGAAATTCTATCTCATTTAGAATGTGTTTGTGAAGGTGCTCATAATCCATTTTAGTGCAAGGTTAGGAGATACCTTTGTGAGAATGACAAATGATCAAGTGCCCTTCTTGTTGTTTTTCGGCCGAGAGCAAGACAAAGAGATCAAGGAAGTTTGGGAAATGGATCACATCTTGGTTTAATCTATGATAATGACACATGCTTGTTTTCGTATAAGTAAGTGTTGTCAAGGTTTGTCTTATCTAACTTTCATGCAAGATAGGGACAAAAACAAAAATCAAGATGGATGTTTTATAGGGTGGTGTTCGGCCGAAATGAGGAAAGAGGGAAGAAGGTGTTTGTTGGCTTCCAAATATGGTAGAAGATCTTCCATGGGTGTGTGTTTATGATGGCCATTTTGGTGAATTGGCAAGATGGGACAATCATTCCTTGTGTATGTATGTATGTATGTATATATATATATTATATATAATATATATATATATATATGTGCGCGTGTGTGTATAGGCATAGTTTCAATGTGTAGTTACAATCACATGTGGTCTTGTATGGCGAAGCAATTATAAGTAGCTTAACGTATCAATTTATGTGGGAATGGTATGGGATCAAGGGTGTATATATATTATATACATGAGTGTTTGGCCGATATATATATATATATATATATATATATATATATATATATATATATATATATATATAGGTTTAGGATCCTGTACAAAGTACATTTTTCGTGAGAAGTGTGAGAAGGACTAAGAATTGACATGTAGACATCATTTTTTGGATTTAGGAATGATTTTTTAGGTTGTTTAAACTTGAAAAACAACAAACACAACAATCTAAAGCACAATACAATGTATTATAGTCATTAAATTTAAAAATAACTAAAACACATTGCTTAACGCTTAAAACACACTGCTAATGTTCTTAGCATGGTGTTTTAAGTTTTAAGCCTAAAATACATTGTTTTCGGTTTTTAATTGTTATGTTTGGTATTTTTTATAGGCAAAACAATCCAAAACATCACGACTAAGTTCAAAAAATGATGCCTAAGTATCAATTTTTAATACTTCTCACACTTCTCACAAAAAAAAAACACTTTGTACACGATCTTGACCCTATATATATATATATATATATATATATATATATAGTGGAAGTATAGACAAGAAACCCTCTCAAATGAAAAAACCCTAGAAAACCAAATACATGGTTCATATTAAGCCACATCAACCACCATATTATAATATTAAAAGGGCAATATAGACAATTCCATTATCCCCCTTTCTCTCTCTACCTATATATATTATTTTCCCCCTCTCACTCTTCATTTATTTTCAAATTCAAATCTGATCATACCCTCTCCCTCTATCCTCTCTCTCTCTGTCTCTCTCTAGAAATACCACCACCACCACAACCACCATCACCGCCACCATAAATCTGATCATACCCGTCGTCAGATTGTTGTCAGATCGTTTTGTCATTGTTTTAATTGCGTCTGCAACGAGTTGGGAATCTGGATCTAGATCGAGTCGTCTCGGGTGGATCTGGAACGAGAAGAACGACTCGAATCCTCTCGGGTGGATCTGGAACGAGAAGAATGTTAAGGTATATTATTTATTTAAACTATATTAGAATGAGAAGATCGAGTCGTCTCGGGTGAAACAGATCTATATCTATAATTTGTTGGACGATCCACGGTCGGACAATGGATTGTTCGTGCATTTGTTGGTTGCATTTTAAGAAAAAATCTCATAAAAAAGAAAGATGAAAAAAGCTTCAAAAACTTTGAGGATATTTTGTCACAGTTCATATCTATATCACCATTTGATGCTTTAAAGTGAGATGATTTCACTGTTTTAAAAATAGGCGTGTGGGACAAAAAGAATCCAGCCTTGAACTTAAGGAAATTTGTCATGAATCTGTGTGTATTTTGTTTTTATTATTATTATTATTATTATTATTATTATTATTATTATTATTATTATTATTATTATGATTGATTTTTTATAGTTGTTATGTTTAGGGTTTAGTGAAATAGGTTTTGGGTTTTGTTAGAAAAATAATAATAACAGTTTTGGGGATAGTTTTTGGTCGCACACCAAGTGTTCGATCAAATGCTTGAATGAAAAAAAAACACTTATGTTAACCTTTTTTATTTTTTTTATTATTATTATTTTGTTTATGTTAGATTTTTATTTGATTGTGGACATGAGGTTGATGGATCACATGTGATTGATGAATAAATTTGTAGTCTTTTTATGTTAGTATATGCTAACACATGTTAGTGAATGCCCCATTATGTGTTTGAGGATCCCAAACTAACATGTGTATCTGTTTCAGTGATGGTTTACATGAGTAGGCTATTGGAAGAAGGCGGCGTTGATGATGTGGCTGTGGTAAGTGATGTTTTTTTATAAAGATTATAGATTTTTTAATCTTTTGGTGAATAGGGTGTTTAAATAATTTTTGTATTCTATTTAATAAATTTTTGGCAAGTGAAATTGTTATGAACTCGTATAGGGTATATGTCTATTTTTTTGCGGTCCGGGTCTTGTATGCTCACACACGTTAGTGATGCTAACACATGCTAGTATATGCCTAACTAACAGGTGTTAGGGTTCATATGACATACGTTAGTATGTGCCCAACTAACATGTGTTAGCGTTCACATGACATACGTTATTTTCAGTAAAACATATGTTTTAGCATATGCTAACACATGCTAATGCTACTGATGTCTTTTATTATAATATATATTCCATGAATATGTGGATAATTTTTTGGTATATGGATTTGGATTGGCACTGCAATTTTGGTGTTTGTTTATACACATGTTAGTGATGCTAACACATGCTAGTATATGCCTAACTAACAGGTGTTAGGGTTCATATGACATACGTTAGTATATGCCCAACTAACATGTGTTAGGGTTCATATGACATACGTTATTTCAGTAAAACATATGTGTTTTAGTATATGCCCAACTAACATGTGTTACTGTTCTAGTGTTGGTTTTCAGGAATAGGCTATTAGGAAGAAGAAGGCGTTGGTGATGTGGCTGTGGTAAGTGATGTTTTTTTTACAAGGATTATAAATTTTTAATCTTTTGGTGAATGAGGTGTTTAAATTAGCTTGAATAAATTGGTTTCCTGGCTTTATGAAAACTGAAAAAGGGTTTATTCTTTTTAGGGTTCATATGACATACATTATTTCAGAAAACATATGTTAGTATACGCCCTTTCACATGTTAGTGATGTTAACACATGTTAGTATATACCCAACTAACATGTGTTACGGTTTGTATGACATACGTTATTTCAGTAAAACATGTGTTTTAGAATACACTAACACATGTCATTGATGTCCCATTATGCGTTTTGTAGAGCCCAGCTAACACGTGTTACTTTTTTTGTAGGTGAAGAGAAGTTTTTGAGTTAAACATGATGATGAGGATCAAGAACGAAGCATAGCTAGATTTTTTCTATGTTGTTATGATAGTTTTTTTTTTTTTTGAAAATTCACAAATAATTATGTTTGTATTAAACGGTTTTTGATATGTTTTAGTGTTTATTGTTATGATCGTTTTTATCATTTCTTAAATAAATACACATTTTATGTGTTCTTTTAATATGTTCTTTTAGTATATGCCTGATAACACATGTTAGCGATGTCTCACACGAGGTCAGAATTTTATATCACAACACTAACGTATGTTAATATTGGTGCTGAAAAAAGTGTCATAAAGTAGGAGAGAGGTGACTTGACAAGTGTCAAATCAACCTTTTAAAACCTAGGATTCAGAAGTGTCAAATCTCATGTTTAAAATTACCTTAGTGCCCTTAATTATATTTTTTATTAGATTGGCCCACATGCTTTATGATTATTATATTCAAATAATCATGGACCATTGATCAAGCTTGATCAATGGTCATAAGAGAGTTTGCAAGGTTTTTCCAAAAGATAGGGTTTCCATATTATCCACACCCTATATATATATATATATATATATATATATATATATAGGATTAGGTTCAAATGAAAACTAGCTCGAGTTGGAAGAACCGTAAGAACCCCGACGTAAAATGTGAATTTCAAATTTTTTTTACACACCGATGTAAAAATGGGTAACCCCAACGTAAAAAAAAATTACGATGGGTTTACAGCGGTATAAAGATCTGGGTCCACCATTTTTTGTCTTATTCCAAAAGGGAATATTCCCTTTTATATTTTATTCAACTTTAATTTTCAACCACACATTCTTTTTTGAATAAATTAAGTGTCTGGTTATAAAGTGAGTTCCTGCTGTTCTTCCAACTCAACCATGTTCTCATTTTACCCTTTCCATATATATATATATATATATACACATATACGGGTATATGTACATGGTATTTTTTGTAACCTCTAGTCTTCCATGATATTGGGATATCTTATCGAGTGGCAACATAGGTGTGACACAGTCAACGATACAGGTTAACATCCGTACGCATTTTACTTGCATTTGTCATTTCACGTGCATAACTAGACATTTTGCACACACTACCCCTGGTCTGGTAAAGTACCAATTATTGAGGAACCTCACTAATTTTCCACATTTTTGCATACAACACTCGCACGACTCATGAAACAAACATATGATTTCCATTTTTACATTAAAAACATCTTAACACATGGTAAGATTTCTACTAACATATGTTTACACACAAACATGATTTAAGAATCATGGACACAAGAGTTGGGAAAAATGATACATGTTGATATCGTCATTGAAACCTGACTAACATCCGACAATAAAGTCATCAAATAGATATTCCTATATTAATGGTGACTTGAGGTTATCAAGCAAACTATCTCGAAATTGTGCTAGAATATCATCAACCACCTATATGCAAACCTATAGGCTAAACCTCATGATCTCACCACCATTTTACAAGCACACATTTGATAAGTAAAGGGGTTTATAACTAAGTGAACATATCATGGTTTCAACAACACAATAACTACACTTACACACACACATACCCACGACATTACATATATATATATATATGCAAATACATATCTATGATCAACTACACTCATACACACACTTGACAAGTCCTTTTCCTACAATTTTTGACCTCCCCCTCTTGCTTTGTCTTCGGTCGAAAGTCCCAAGGTCACCAAGTGTCCTTTTCACTTACAATTATTGTTATACCAAACTAGGAACCATTTAAATAAACCCCATCATCCAACACAAGATCCACTACCTACTTGTTCACTATAGGGATCGGCTAGAAGAGACGAAAGATGGATAACACAAGTCATTACACCAAAATGGAAACCATGCAAGAATGTTACAGTGAGTCACCCTACCCCTTACAATAATCGGCTAAAACCACATGGAAACTAGGAGTTGTCATTTTCACCAAATCATGATGATTTGTCTAAACCATAACCGACTCATGGACTCTTGATGCATCACCATCACTTCGATTTTGTAACACCCCGATGTGTTACGGGTCTCTTAAACGGGTCGGGTCGGACCTGACCACCCGATTATGGAATAAAATATTCCAGTTCGAATCTCGCGCCAAACCGGTTCAACCGAATGTAGAGATAATAATTATTGGAGTTTTATTATCTCGATTAAACGCTCTTTATCTGCTAATTAAAACGCCGCCAAACGGTTTTATTTAGCCTTTATACTCGTTGCCAAATACCCGCGTTCCAGTAATTATCCCTGTTACCAAACACCCTCTATTTTAATATCATTATATAAACCACCCTCTTCTCTATCTCTCGCTGCTCCCTCTCGCTATACAGATAATATACACACACATAAGGTGTTTGACCATGAATGCTCTGACCAAGCAGCCTCACCGGAGACCATGGCTGGCCACCGCCGCCTCTGTCTCCGGCCACCATCTCCGGTCATCACCACCACCGCCGCCGTATGTGTCTTCTTCTCCGGTAAGTTAACTCCTCTTCTGGCTGCTACTAACCACCGGTGAACACCACCATTCTTCCTTCTTTCTGTTACGGGATAACATCAGTCAATGACCCGATTCTATTCCGTTACAATCATTGAAGTTTCACCTTTGTTTATGAAACCCACTGTCATCAGTAAACCTCCGATCTGAAACAAACCCAAACAACCACTGATAACCTTTTCGTTCATCAAGCTACTATCAAACCATTAACCCTCTTGTTACTCTGATTCTGCTATGAACTATTAACCGGCTGTGTGTCGTGTCTCTGTTGCTTTGACCGGACAGTCACCGAGTTACGGTGACTGTCGTGAGCCTTTTATAACCATCAACCGGACCATAGTTTTATTATTGTTCCGGGTAAGAATCGAGCTCGGTTCCCGTTGGTTATAATCAGTCCGGTTTATTTCCATCCACATATAAGTTGTATATTATTTGGTGTAAATGATACAATTATCATTGGAGTATTGGGTATAATCTCTTGATTATTAACCTATCTTGGTGATTGTTATTATAGGTACCAAATACGGAAGACGGGTCCGATACCCGGTTCGATATAACTTTCCGGTCAATCTTCGATTATGTTCCGATAATAACCCGGAGAGTGTCAGGTTATTATTTGGGTAAGAATATTTCTATTTGGTTAATTGGTTAATAATCTTATGATTTGATTAATGATAAGTTATTAATATATTAATCATGTTGATTACGAGGTACCGTTAACCGTATCGAGAAATAGAGTCGTTACCGAGTCGACTCAGTGACTCGGTCAACACCCGGAATAGAACCCGGTTCCAAGGACTAGACGAGGATTATTAGAATTATAGAATTATATATATAATACGAATAACGTACGGACTTGATAATAATAATAAGAGAATAATAAACATATATGAAATATATATGTTTATATATATAAGATTCGATATATAAAACGATATACTAGACTCGGGTTAGAAGTGTCTAGAGTTCTTTAGGTTCGCGTGCCAAGCTGTAATGGCCAGCTTTATTTCTTTTTGCCTAGGAGGACCAAACCCCGAGTTTAGGGCTATCTAATATATATCAGATTCTATATATATAAATTGTATATATGATATATTTCCTAAGTATTACAATCTAACAAGTTCCACGCGTAAAACGTATCCATATATATAGGACATATAATTGTAATAAGAAGATTAGCTGAAGATTATAAGCAAATCGGTGAGTATCGTGAACTCCCCACTTTTACTGTTTTATTAAGTGTTTTTGGGGGAATACATGTCATTTATTAAAACCAGAATTGCTTTACATAATAAACGATTATCAAAAGAAGTATGAACGGGGACATAGAAACAACGAGGACAGTACTGGACGGTATCCGCCATTTCCTTTCTTGCACCAACTAGAGGGCAGGAACCAGTAGGAACAAGTATTTACCATAATTAGAGTGGTACCATCGATAGGAATGGCACGAACTATAATCGATATGATAGAATTGGGATATAATCGAAGGGATGTATAATAGAGCTGGTTATATAGAAGTATATTTTCCCCTTCAGAATTATAAATGTAAAGCATGTTTATAAAAGAATATTTATAAAAGAATGTTTTATATAAAAGAATTATTGATAAACGAACTGGCCATTCACTTTATAAAATACACGACCTCACCAACTTTATGTTGACAGAAACTATTTTTGGCATGTGTTCAGGTAACCCAACAGATATGATGACGTGGATCCTGAAAGACTAAAGACTGTTATTACCCTGGATTCCGCTGTGTAGCTCCGATAACCCGACCCGACGATCCGGCCACGTCAGGCAGGGTCGTTACAGGTTGGTATCAGAGCGGCGCTTAATAACAGTTTTGAAGTCTTTATTAATCCAGGATCTACCAGAATATTTTATAAAAAGAAATTTTGTTAGAAAAATATTTATGATATCAGAAATATTAAAGAAAGTATCAGGCGATTAGATTTTTGGGTACCTAAAATGCCAAACCATTATAAAGTTGGTGAGAACCATAATAGTATATTAGAATTCAGAATAAATCCACCACAGGATATTACTAGAATGATTATGTGGGATAAATTGACAATTCTGTACACAGTTGTGAATTTATATGCACATTTAATTTTTGGGAAATCTTACAGGATATTAAGGCCATAAGAAATGAGAATATATACAGAACAGAAACCAGATATATTAATAGAAATCAGAAAATAAATCTCGATATAAAATGACGAAGTTATAAAAAGTATATATATATTTATATAGAAAAATATATAGATCATAAAACATAAATCATTCATCTTGATTCAAGAAACTTCACATAAGTTTATTGAATTATTCCAGTCTCAGTAATCATTCAGATCGTTAACCACACGGTTATTTCAAATAATTATAAACAGAATACAAATATACGCGCCAACTTGAACATTCCTATGCTCGAGTATCCGGAAATATTATTTTTACCCCGTAAATTCCGAAATTTTATAAAATTTGATATACTAGAAACATATAAATATCGTGTTTTTAAAGAATTTTCTCTCGATTATTTAATCAAGAATCAAATATACTCCACGATTATTTAAAAGGTTTTAAATCTTTTCAGTATAACTACGAAGTTTATTGATTTTATTTTTAGTCATTACTATTTTACACTAAACCGGTATTTCAGTTTTGAGTAAAAATATATATAAATACCCCTCCGTTCAAAATTTTAAATAAACGACTTATTTAATTAATAAATTAAGAAAACCTGTTAATATTATAACTTATTTTCTTAAGTATTGATAATTTTTGAAAAACCCCAGAATCTATCTCAGGTTTTATCCAAATTTATTCGTTTAACCTTAAAATTTTGATCTCAATATTTTGAGAAATCTATTTTATTTTACCAATCGGTAATAAGAACTTGTTTATTAAAAATTTAAAAATTCCGATATTAAGAAAGTTTTTATCATGACTCTTCTGAAGCGTTAAGTTTATTTTTGAAAACGAATATTATTATGAAACTCAAACCAGTATTATTATTATAAATCTTCCCTAAAGAGTTTTTATATGAAAAAATACGGCCGTATTATTTTTGCCCGAACCCATTTCACTCGGTAGTTTGTATCATTTTCGTAAACAATCTTTAATTGAATTATATCCGTATATAAGTTAAAAGTATTTTCGACACGATTTTGTAATTATATTCGATTATATAATTTCGCTGATATTTTATTTCGATATGAACAATGAGTATTATATATTACGTTTAATAATCTATCTCTGTATATAAATGAAAATTCCCGATAAGTATTATCATCGATCCTTCCCAAAGTTAAATAATATTTCGAACGGAAATATTATTATTTCGAATTCATGCGACGAAACTAATTGGACTCTATCTAAAGAAATCGAATTCCTATTCGCTCGACTATACGGAAATATAACTACCATCTTAATCCTACGACTCGAATAAGTCAAGGATATTAAGCAAGATCGGATGGTTATATTGAATATCCTTTGACACAAACAAGTTCTTGAACGATTAACAGTCTACTTTGTTAGACTTATATCAATATGTTTCTTTCCAGAATATATAATTTCGAATCTAAGAGAAAATAAAGAACAGAATATCGAAATAATATGTAAGGGACACATACCTATTGTGATTAAAATAAACAAATACTGGAATGTTAGGTGAGGTGGAATAGTAATTATGGTTGCAAACATAATTATGAACGCCACAGGCACAGGAACATTCGAGTAGGAATTTATCGAGATCATAATATGTTTGGGTCACGAACATATTAAAAGGAATTATAAGAAATAAATAATAAGAAGAAATATAAATTTGAATTATCAGCGTATCGTATCTGGAAAATACGACTAAATCCTTGGCAATCTAGTTGAAATTCCTTCGTGAATACGACTAAGAATATGTTTGTAGAATAAAAACCATTGATTGGTTAAATTCTATGAATCAATTTATTGATTTTCGATTGCCAACCAAAGATAGTGCATGTCCTCTGTGCAATTCCCGGGGCAAATGATATCCGGACCCTTACAGAAGGTATATCCGGACATTTGCCGCTAAGTCACAGGATTCTTTGTAAGAATATTTGACACTATGAAAGAATCTTCTCAGTCACTTCTGTATAAAAACTCACGTGAGTTATTGTACAATCAAATTGGTAAAATGGTCAAGTGTTACCAAGTTGAAATTCGTGAATAAGAAGTGATGAAAGAATTGTTAAATTCTTAAGAATATAACAGATAAAAATATATATGGATTCGGAAACTAGAATTGGTAGAATCCAATGAATTATTAAACGAAATAAATACCAAGTGGAATCGCGTAGAGATTCGCAAGGTATGATCGGCGTGAAAACGAAAAATGAATAGAATTATGCTCATTTTTCCAGTAAAACTCTCCGGCCAAGGAATGACGAATTTCCTGTCCCGAATTAAAGGTCGTGAGAGATAATTTAAGATATCACTGTTCTGGCAAGAACTATCTATACGAATATTTCGACGAAATAAGCCTTGCTTATAATAAATGGGATTAAGAAAATATGATATATTGCCTATATATAAGTCTATTGGAACGTGTTTCCAGACACCAACAATATAGAATTTAATCGAATTTGTATATAAGAAAGAATTATTCCAAGCAAATATATATTATAGAAATGACATATTTATAGTGTCTACTATAAATGATTATCAGTATTCGCTTGGATATAAGAGAATACAAATCGAGAAATGAAAAGAATTATAATTCGAACAGACATCCGATATGTCTGGATAATAAATAAGGCATTGGAAATGCCAGATAACACGAGAAGGCAAGCGAAATGCCAAATATTATCAGAAGGCATCCGATATGCCAACAGAAATTAATAAATATATATATATAGAAAGAAATTAACAGAAAAGAATATAAGTCGTAAGAAGAACGACTAGAATTTATAAAGAATATTTTTACCGAGAGTGTCAATGAATTCCGAAATAGAATTAAGAAAGAATTTTATAGAAATAGTTAATACAATAAGTATTTGGAATCTCGAATGATAATCATGTTTTTGGGAAAGAATAATTGATGCATTGCCATAAAAATCTTAAGTCAAAGAATCGTAGCAACGACTGTTACCAGTAGATTCAAAGACTATAAAGATAAAGTTACATATATTGACTGTAGAATTGTGAAAGACCTCATTCACGATAATACAATGAGAAAAGTCAAATAATATGTAATGAGATACAATGCAGTCAATCATCAATGAAATAGTCAGTAAGATTATTATAGATGATTTAAGAGAAATCTCAATCATCAATGAATTAGTCTTTTCCGGTACCTTTAGACTCCGGAAGATACGATTAATAATCCGAGAGTTCCAGAAAATATTCCTACTCTTTAAAAATCGGAATTACAATGATGATAAATTCTAACGTTCGAATAAGGGAGGTAGTAGCTCGGATCTCATTCAAGTCATAATAATGAAGGGACTTCCGTATCTATCTCCTGAGAACTAAATAGAATCCATCATTGTAATTGAAACCGAATATTAAACGAGAGGAATATCGTATCGATTTGAGACTCTAGAAATGTTTACTGAAAGTTTATAAATCTTTCAAAAGAAAAACGATTAGAATCTCAAAATCTTTATATAGAAATAATATTCAGTCTACTTCTTATCCTAATAAGAAAAAGATAAAAAGAATATTATAGAAAATATCAATCTATACCGAGAACCTTTAATAGTCATACCAGGAAAGTACAGATAAATCCATATATCTGTATTAACATGACTATAGCAAGAAAGGTTAAAACGTAATTAGAAATATGATCAAGATGTAGTCTTACGGATTGACGTTTCTACTAAGTTATAGTCTTGGATTGATATAAAATCAAGTTAACCACAACCCACGAAAACTGATCATGTCTCGTGGATAAGTGTTCGAGTCTAAATTGTAACCTCCTTATAGATTAAGGATGTAAAGGACCAGATCACTCAAATTTCGGGGACGAAATTTCCTAAGGGGGGGGAGAATTGTAACACCCCGATGTGTTACGGGTCTCTTAAACGGGTCGGGTCGGACCTGACCACCCGATTATGGAATAAAATATTCCAGTTCGAATCTCGCGCCAAACCGGTTCAACCGAATGTAGAGATAATAATTATTGGAGTTTTATTATCTCGATTAAACGCTCTTTATCTGCTAATTAAAACGCCGCCAAACGGTTTTATTTAGCCTTTATACTCGTTGCCAAATACCCGCGTTCCAGTAATTATCCCTGTTACCAAACACCCTCTATTTTAATATCATTATATAAACCACCCTCTTCTCTATCTCTCGCTGCTCCCTCTCGCTATACAGATAATATACACACACATAAGGTGTTTGACCATGAATGCTCTGACCAAGCAGCCTCACCGGAGACCATGGCTGGCCACCGCCGCCTCTGTCTCCGGCCACCATCTCCGGTCATCACCACCACCGCCGCCGTATGTGTCTTCTTCTCCGGTAAGTTAACTCCTCTTCTGGCTGCTACTAACCACCGGTGATCACCACCATTCTTCCTTCTTTCTGTTACGGGATAACATCAGTCAATGACCCGATTCTATTCCGGTTACAATCATTGAAGTTTCACCTTTGTTTATGAAACCCACTGTCATCAGTAAACCTCCGATCTGAAACAAACCCAAACAACCACTGATAACCTTTTCGTTCATCAAGCTACTATCAAACCATTAACCCTCTTGTTACTCTGATTCTGCTGTGAACTATTAACCGGCTGTGTGTCGTG
Organism: Ambrosia x helenae; assembly: GCA_030844895.1. Lineage (NCBI taxonomy): Eukaryota > Viridiplantae > Streptophyta > Magnoliopsida > Asterales > Asteraceae > Ambrosia > Ambrosia x helenae. The sequence goes on along the minus strand of CM061225.1, from coordinate 16,804,667 downwards.
TCTCTGTTGCTTTGACCGGACAGTCACCGAGTTACGGTGACTGTCGTGAGCCTTTTATAACCATCAACCGGACCATAGTTTTATTATTTTCCGGGTAAGAATCGAGCTCGGTTCCCGTTGGTTATAATCAGTCCGGTTATATTTCCATCCACATATAAGTTGTATATTATTTGGTGTAAATGATACAATTACCATTGGAGTATTGGGTATAATCTCTTGATTATTAACCTATCTTGGTGATTGTTATTATAGGTACCAAATACGGAAGACGGGTCCGATACCCGGTTCGATATAACTTTCCGGTCAATCTTCGATTATGTTCCGATAATAACCCGGAGATTGTCCGGTTATTATTTGGGTAAGAATATTTCTATTTGGTTAATTGGTTAATAATCTTATGATTTGATTAATGATAAGTTATTAATATATTAATCATGTTGATTACGAGGTACCGTTAACCGTATCGAGAAATAGAGTCGTTACCGAGTCGACTCAGTGACTCGGTCAACACCCGGAATAGAACCCGGTTCCAAGGACTAGACGAGGATTATTAGAATTATAAGAATTATATATATAATACGAATAACGTACGGACTTGATAATAATAATAAGAGAATAATAAACATATATAAAATATATATGTTTATATATATAAGATTCGATATATAAAACGATATACTAGACTCGGGTTAGAAGTGTCTAGAGTTCTTTAGGTTCGCGTGCCAAGCTGTAATGGCCAGCTTTATTTCTTTTTGCCTAGGAGGACCAAACCCCGAGTTTAGGGCTATCTAATACATATCAGATTCTATATATATAAATTGTATATATGATATATATCCTAAGTATTACAATCTAACAAGTTCCACGCGTAAAACATATCCATATATATAGGACATATAATTGTAATAAGAAGATTAGCTGAAGATTATAAGCAAATCGGTGAGTATCGTGAACTCCCCACTTTTACTGTTTTATTAAGTGTTTTTGGGGGAATACATGTCATTTATTAAAACCAGAATTGCTTTACATAATAAACGATTATCAAAAGAAGTATGAACGGGGACATAGAAACAACGAGGACAGTACTGGACGGTATCCGCCATTTCCTTTCTTGCACCAACTAGAGGGCAGGAACCAGTAGGAACAAGTATTTACCATAATCAGAGTGGTACCATCGATAGGAATGGCACGAACTATAATCGATATGATAGAATTGGGATATAATCGAAGGGATGTATAATAGAGCTGGTTATATAGAAGTATATTTTCCCCTTCAGAATTATAAATGTAAAGCATGTTTATAAAAGAATATTTATAAAAGAATGTTTTATATAAAAGAATTATTGATAAACGAACTGGCCATTCACTTTATAAAATACACGACCTCACCAACTTTATGTTGACAGAAACTATTTTTGGCATGTGTTCAGGTAACCCAACAGATATGATGACGTGGATCCTGAAAGACTAAAGACTGTTATTACCCTGGATTCCGCTGTGTAGCTCTGATAACCCGACCCGACGATCCGGCCACGTCAGGCAGGGTCGTTACAGATTTCACTAAGGAAAACGACAAAGATCCTTCATGCTTCATGAGAAGTCATTATCCAACTATGACACCTTAACTTGCACCAAAGAAGCATCATCCCTTCTACCTTGAGCCTAGATACATTACCATAACTAACCACCTACACAACAAAACAATCGGCCAAGTTGTATGGTGGCATGAAGTCGAATGACAACTAAGGGACTTGCATGATTTTGGAAACTAAACACTACCTAGCTTTCCCCAAGACAATGACAAGCTTTCCTTGCAACTAGCCTATATAAAGGGCCTTGAATTCATCCAAATCTCTTGCACCAACACTCATAATCACTCACACTACTACACAAACCTCTCGGCTCAAGATCATCATAACCGAAGGAAAGGAGAAGCTCAAGAGGAAGATCAAGAATCAAACACCAAGCCGACCCTACATTGCTTCAAATATGTAAGACACTTAGCCATTCTACTCTTTTGAAGTCACTAAACACTCGGCCTTAAGCTACACACCCGACCCTTTTCCTCTAACCCATGTAATCGACACTCACACACCCATGAATCATAGATATAGTTCACTTACAATGGTTTCAATTATACAAAGATTACATCATCGAGTTCCATCTAAATGTGTCATTAATCAGTCCTATTAAAGCATCTATTAATTGAATATGTTTTGAGGTTAAAACATGACTAAGATGATCACATTTAGAACCGGTTTTATAAACAAACTAGCTTAACACACTCTTGAAACTAATAATTCATTTTTGAGGTAAAAACCATCGGCCTTGATCTAAAAACCACCTTATACCGATTGTAATGCATCGAGGATACTCCTATTAACATGAGTCGACCGGATTAAAACCAATAAGGAAATCAATTCGAGGCCTATGTTATTGAGTAGCTTTGGCTATTATTCTCTAAAATGATTTAGCAAGACAATAACATATGTTAACGTGGGTTTGGATCTTGTATAAGACTAAACACACGTTGAAATGCTCGTTTTGTCATAAACCGACCACACATGTTATAATTGTACCAACTAGCGGCCAATAACAACATGTGAGGCCCAATCTGTCCTCAATAACAATGCTTCAACACCGGGACTTTCATGCCCGTGTCTTTTACAAGAACATTTAGATCGATTTAGAAGCATCCCGTGCACAAAACATGGTCCATATACATCAAACCCACAGTCCCAAACGTCAGGTGAGCAACTTGTATAATAAACGACAAGACCAAACAACTTATTATGTCTATATTGATCATAGGGCATCAGTTGTCGAGACGATAGTCATTTCATTTTCCTACTTTACAAGACTACACATATCACTCTCAAGTGAGTTTTCATGGCCCCATTTTACTATTTTTACATTTTCGGGGGACAAACATGCTACAACTAGTACAATGTCATTTGGTGTGTATATTCTATCGTGACTACCATGTGGAACATGAGACATTTGGTTCATGAGCTCTAACAGTCCTTGTACTTACATTACACTGTAACCATTAGCTATCGAAAGCCATGGAACACTTTAATAGATCTATTGGGTTGACACCCCCACTCTTGGTTAGTTGCTCTAACCGGTTACATATGAAAGAGTGTTAGTATTCTACTATACATACATTGTCTTTGGGGTACAATGCACGAGGCATAACAGTCAAGAGGTTTGGTTACAGGACTCATGGTTTGCACAGTAATCATTCGCTTAGCTAGCCTATTATTGGTCATACACGAATTATACGAGCACTTTGTTTATTAAATTCAAACCTGTGAACTCACCAACATTATTGTTGACAAAACTCTTATGTATGTTTTTCAGTTAATTGATGACGAGCAGTAGAGGTTTGGGAGAGGGGTTCGGGCATGCACTGGGTGGTACAACTTTGGATCGGGTTTTGTCAGTCCGATGATGTTTTAGTTTCAAGTCCATAAATCCTAGACACTTTCATGTTTTCAAAACAATGTTATGATGATTTGAATAATTTTATGACAATATCCATCCTTTGATGGTACTTATTTAAATAAGGATTAATTACATATATCCCCCTATTTTCAACTATAATTATATATACCAACCCAAAATTTAAATTACATATACCCCCTACAAAACTTCATAAATTACATATATACCCATTTTATTAAAAATGCATAGGAAAATAACTATTTTACCCTAATTCTTTTTACTAAACTATATTCACGACAAGTCATACAACACATTCTTTGCATCCTACAACTTATATCTCATACGATCTTTCCAACTTAGTAAGTTATGAACACCAAGAACATGTAACATGCAAAATGTTTTCATGCATCCTACAACTTGATTTCACCGAAACGAGCGTCCTAACACTCTTACATAATCATTACTAAGCCCTCATATCATTACATTCATCATAACATGTAATTGGAAAATATGTAAATAAAATTTTTGACTTGGGTATATATGTAATTTATGAAGTTTGGGAAGGAAAAACATGTAAATAAAATTTTAACTTGGGTATATATGTAATTTATGAAGTTTGGAGGGGGATATATGTAATTGCCCCATTAAATAAATCTGTGTGTTGCTTGAACCTTGTGCTTGAAAACCTTTCGAGGTCGCATCCCCGTGTTTCCGCCTTGGCGGGGTGTGATAATAGGTGTATGTTTGATCTAGTGTACGGATATTGTGATAGCTGTAATAATACTGTCCATCTAAGTGTTATAGTATCATGTCATAATTGATGATAACCATGTGTTGTGTGATATTTACTCATGCTATCATATGTTTGTGTTCTAGAGAATATTCCATGATTTCTATTTGTTATTCCCACAGAATACCTTGGGAATTGTTTGGTTTAAGAGTGGGATTGTGTAATTTCCCATCTTGGTATTGTCACGCATATTATTGTTTTGTTTCTGTGTGGTAATCGAGTACTCGTTTTCTCTCTGTTGAGCGTGTGATTGGCTTGACTGTTCAACACTAATTGTCTTGTATAGTCCGGGTGTTGTACGCGTAAACGGATAATCTATTGCATTAATACAATAACACAGGCTTTACAAGACTTGGGGGGGTATAGTGTGTGCAAAATTGTCTAGTAGGCACATGAAATGACAATAATAAGTAAAATGCGTACGGAAGTTGACCTGGATCGTTGACTGGTGTCACATTTATAATTATAATTTCAGATATTTGCTTCTACATTTAAATTTATTTAATTAGGTCACACTAACAAAGTCAACAAAAGCTTAAATGATCAATTAATTTATAACCATTATATCTATTTAGGTAATTTAAATTGATTGATTTCAAATGAAAATGGTCAATATTGAATTTAACTGAGATACTTAATTTACAATCTGAATCTTTAAAATCAAATAGATATCGTAACACTAAATTGTAGGTTACGACATTTTTAAAGAAATTATTTTTTTTCTTAATTTATGCACTTGACGTTTTTATTTATAAACAATCACATTTTGATTTCTAACAAACGCTTGAACATGTACCTTTCGAATTCGTGAGCATTTTCTTCATTCACATATGGACAAGTATGATTGTTTCATATCAAATTCAACCATTTTAGTAGTTTATTTTGTTTTTTTATATCCAGAAAAATATTTAAATGTTTATTTCTTTTACAAATTATATTTATGTTAATAACTATGTTAATATAGTTTTTTCCTTATACCACTATTTATTTATTTGTTATTATTGGTTTTAACAAATTGCTTCATATCATTTGTTTTTTTATGATAAAAAAATATAACCTTATAACAATTTTTGTTCAAATCTTCATGTTTTGATTTTTGCATAAGTATTTTTTATATTTTATATGTTGAAATATTATTGTCTTTGTGCGACATACAACAAAATATCTTTTTACTTTGTTATCTTTTAAATTGTGTATAACTACTTTAATGATTACATCTTTAGAGGATGGACAATAAACATTTAATTTACTAATCATTACTAGAATCGCAAGTGTAAGATACAATATAATTGTTCATAGTTTAATTTATACAATATCTATTATTAGAAATAATTCAACAACTACTTTGAGTCTGGATATCAACATTTTTACCCCATTTAAGCATCATATTTTGTTTTTCATAATCAAATTGCATTCATTACTACTGATGATTGTTTACGACTTTATGCATAATCATTAAAGTCCATTTACGAAGTTATTTCGGTATTTAACTATTTTTGTCAGATTTGATAGTATATGCCTAAGCGATCAAAATGTCGACTTTATCTTCATGAAAGTTCCTACAATTATTGACAATTAAAATTGTGAGGTGTTAATATTTTTTCACTTTTTATTATAAAATATCAATGAAAATATAAAAATATATCATGGATAATAAATTAAGGTATTACTCACTTTTACTATTTTTACCCTTTTCTATGTGAGATGTGTCATATAACTAGAGTGGTATCTAACTATCCAAAACATGATACATATCTTTCCTAGATGAGATAAATGATATGATAAACTTTGAAGTAACTATTAAGACTTATGATTAATACTATTTGTTAGTATATCTTTGTTTTTTTTTCTTTGCTGTTGTTATGTCTTAACTGTTATGTCTTTTTCTTTTGAATTTTCCAAATCATCTTTCCTATTCTGGCCAAAGTTGTTTAGCATTGTGTGAAAAGTCGACTTTCTACTCAATTTTCATACTGTATTGCATCTGATAATAAAGAAAAAAAAGGCAATTTATTTGACAAGAAGCGGTCATTTGTAAACTTCCACATATGTTTTCGTTTGACATATGATTCTTATAAATAAGTTAATTTATGTGTTCAATACATGTATGCTTCTTTTCACCCTTCGGGCTTGTCTTACAAAATTGTTGTTTTTTTCTTATGAACCTTTAGATGACATGCACATAGTAAAAGTATGCTAGAATTCCTCTCTCTCTCTCTCTTTCTCTCTCTCAACACACACACACTTATATAACTTTTCCGTTATTTACGTTATTAATTATACTTTAAATCTTTATAGAAATTTCATTTGTTACACCGTGTGTTACACGAGCTATAACCTAGTTATTAATAATAAGTTTACCTTGAATATTATTTGGAAGCACATATAATTATCTAACTATGATTTTCCAATATAGTTTGAAAACAGATTTTTACCCACCTTTTGTTTATTTTTATATAACAACCATTTTTTACTTGTCTACAAACATTATTAATAGACTGAAAAGGTTTTGTCACCATTTACAAAAGTATTATTTTAATCCAACAACTTCAAATAAATAGTTTTTAAAACAAAAAAAATTTCATGTGCGTAGGGACATAACAAGTAATTATCAAGAAAACATTTAGATATCGCTCTTTTCATATATAATATAAGTATCGTCTTAAAAAATTTCATGTTTGAAGAAACACTGGTTAAACACCAATATAGACGAGAAATATGAATAGGTCTTTTATTGATGTATGATCGGATGATTACATAGAGCTCGCTTACAAGTGGATACAAATGTTTCGACTATAATATTTCCTTCTAAGCTATTACAAAATTCTCTAAGGGTTTTGTGAATGAAAACAGAATGTCCCTTTCCCTTGGGGGAGGGGGTATTTATAGGCTTGGAAGGTGTCCACTGATTGGCTGATTCAGGAATGACAGCTGTCTCACACGAGTCCCACTGGGTTGACAACCGTTAGAGGTTTATCGTTGTCCTTCTGTGATTGGCCACACGTCCTTTTCAATCGTCCTTTATGTCCTTTCCGTACATCGTACCTGTCAGAAGATCATGGAGTAGGGAAAGGCGATGTCAAATTGGTTGCACGTCCCTTTCTTTGTCAGGTCGTAGCTGGCATGTACTAGGAATCGTGTGTGGGCTTCTAGAAGCTTTGCTTGGCGAGCCTGATGACGTGTCTGGAGATGTGGACCTGTGCAATCGCACGGGTACATATATCCTCAAGTCCCCTTTAGTCCACTGTATTGTATGCAGTGTATGCGAGATGCTGGACTTAGCAGAGTTGATGGTATCTTAAGTTAATGTGCTTCTGAGATCATGTCTTGGTGCTCGTGTTGTTCTGCATCCTTGTTTGCGCATTACGCAGAATAAGGTGTTGATTTTTGAATTTTTTGTTCGTCCGCACCTTTCGCATGGCTTTGTGGCCAGCGCTGGTGCGGGCGTGTCGTAATTAATGCTGCAGACCTACGCCTACCATTTACTGTGGAAGCGACGAGGTGGAGAGGCGAAACGCCAACTTTCAGTTCTTTTTTCAGGATTTGCAAGTGGGCCCGCCTGTCGCTTCGTCGTCTGTTCCATTCTCTTTCCTACGTGGCGCTTCCTAGTTGGCTAGACGTGCAACATGCAGGGCACGGTTATCCAAAGCATTAATTGCTCAACCTATATAAAGCGTTTCTTCTACCATACTCTTCACTTCCAGACTTAGAAATTTTCAAAAATCCTCTCGTTCTTTAGGCCAAAAACTTTCTTTTATCATTCAATCTTCCTCTTTTCATCAAGATTCTCAGATTCCTTTTTGCATAATCGTCTTTTAATTATGGCCTCATCTTCCGATGTGTTTCATGTTAAAGAGAAACCTAAGAAAGCTGGGAAGAAAGACTCGAAGAAGGATTCCAAGAAATCCACACCTCTTCTCGCGGGGAAGGTGGCTATCAAGTGGAAGCACGAAGATTTGGATCTTGTTTACTCCCAATATGGGATCCTGCCGAAGACTGGCTCCGTTATCATTAAACCCACGCAAGGGAAGGCTGGGTTTTATGCAGTGTATTTTCTGATGTCGCACATTATGTTTTTTGAATTCTTCTGTAGGGCGTAGGGAATTGAGCCCCACATTGACATGTTCAATGTGTTCAATGTGATGACTGCTTTGAACGGGAAGTCCAAACCAATCTTTCCCCCACTAACCGCTGAGACAGGTGTGATTTCTTTGGCTCCCTTGCACCTTGTCCCTATTAGTGCATGTATTCCTGAGGGACATGCATTTGTTGTCTTGTCCAGCGACGAGACTTCAAACAGTGTTGATCGTTCCTCACCCGAGCACGTTTCGCCTACAGGTGGCAGCGGTAAGGCTCCGTCTCCAACCATTGTTCAGGTTGATACGGACGAGGAGACGGAAGAGGAAGATCAAGGTTTAAAGAGGCCCTCGTGCGGCACCGAGAGGACACATGATGCTAGTACTGACGGTGATGATCCCTTTGTGCAAGATCACCCTTTAACCATTAACCTGACTGAGGCACCCACTGAAGCTGGGGGTTTGAAGACTATTGGTCCGTCTCCAAGTAAGGCCGTACACATTCCTGACCTGATCAAGCCAATGCTAGAGGCGGATCATGTGAAGAAGAAATGGTGAATGCGTCTTTGTTTAAGTGCAAGTCCAGCGAGACGTCCCCCGCGAAGGGGTTAAAGTCTCCACTTCTAAAGAAAGTGCACTTGGAGGCTATCATTGGTGATGTTGACGACGAGATGTTGGCTAAGTCTACTGAATTTTTGTTTGCGTTGCTCTTCCTTTTTATATTCGCTTATTGTTTTGTTGTGCCTCGTTTGTTTTTGCAGCTGGTTTTTGGTTACCAAAGAGCGGCGGTAGTGGCGGTGGTAGTCGTAGCTCCAAGGGGGAGAAGCGGACCAAGACTGTAATGAAGGAGGGTTCGTTTACCCCTCCAACTGAGCCGACAAAAACGCCTTCTCCCTCCACCCGTCCCACTACTCCGCCGGAGAAGCCTGTTTCTCCTCCTCCTCGCCTCCCTACTGCGCCGGCATCACCCACTTTTCCTCCCAAGGTTACTGATCCCAACCTTGAGGAATTACACGGGACGGAGAAGGATGATGTTGAAGATGAAGTTGTTCAGGGGCGAGAAGAAGCAAGTTGAGGGGGCGCATTTACAGTATGCCCAGATAACCAGTCAGGCAAGGCTAAAAATGTTCTCTACCCGCATCTGTATCATCCCCGCAAAGCGGGGAAGCTTTTTGTGCCTGGCTGAGATGTTGTCCATGGCAGTTGTTTCAACGACACTGAGACGTGCCTGACCAATGTTCATGGGGTCGCAAAGAGTTGCTAGACGAAAATGTGATGTGCCTGACCAATTTCCTATCCACCTCTGCGGAAATCGTCCGCGAATGGGGTTCTTTGCTTGAGGACAGCCAGCATGCTTTGGTATAGAGAAAGGCCTATGAGAAGGAGAAGAGGGCGTTTGAGAAGGAGCGCGAGGCGCAGGGTAGGGCTGTTCGCGAGGCCAAGTGGGACGCTGCCACTGCCCGCGAGGAGAAGGAGAAAGCGGAGAAGCGTCTAGCTTGTCGTGAAGTTGATTGGAAATCAGCTTGCGAAATGACTAATCAGAAGCTTCTCGCGGCATCTGAGCATGAGCAAGTGTTAAAGGACGAGCTGCACAAGGCCACGCAGGTGACGTCGTGACTTCGCGAAGTCATTGAGGCCAGGGATGTAGAGTTAGCCTTCGCCAACGAGAGCTTAAAGATCAAAGATGCAGCATTGGTGGAGTGCAACAAGAAGATTGCGAAGATGGAGACTGCAAAGGCGTCCCTTGTCACTGAGCGGGAAGCGCTTGAAGACAAGGTGGGCGATATCACTGACGAGTTGAAGCTCCTGCAGAGCGAACGTAAATGGCTCTTTACAGAGTGCATCCCTGAGGTTTGTCTCTTTCTTCTCATTTAGTCTCTTCTTTTGTAAATGGTTATTCGTTTTTTGTGTTTTGTTGCAGGTCGCTCATTATGCAAATGATGGTGATCTCACACGCGAAGCTGTGGGCGCGCTGACTGTGGCGTCCAAGCTTGGGGGGCGCAAGGCTAGCTTTCTGGAAGGGTTCAAGCACGCTAAAGATGGTAAAGCTCTCGAAGAGTTCGCCTTACATGATAAGGATATGGATTCATTATTGAAGGCGAAGTCTAACGAGTATGATGACCTATAGCTCCCCTAGTGGAGTTTGTTGTCAGCCACGCGGACTGACCTACTGTGTACGACTTGCAAAAATCTTTATAAGGTTGGTTACACGTACCCGTGAGATGTGCAAATTAAAAGAGAGCGTGGGGCCATCAACACAAGCTGATCAGGATGCGGAGGAAAAAGATGAGGCGGAGGCCAGCGAACGTCTTGATCTCTCTGGGTCCTCCGAGGATTGGAACGAGTCTCCGCCTAAGAGCAAGACTACATAATTGCTTATCTTCTTCCTGTATCTGTTTTCCTTTGGTTATAATTGTAAACACTGCGCCAGTTTATTGGCTCTGGTAAATGAATGGTTTATTTGATATTGTGTTTGTAATTGTTGTTCGTAGCTTAGCTTTTGTTTTTGAGTTTGTTGCATTACCTGTGTTTAAATCATCAGGTTTGATGTGTTTATTTTGGACTTGCAATTATCTATGGGTATCTGCTTGAAAATTTACCCTTTTTTGAATTTTTTACTGTGCTGTTAGTTTAAGTAGGCCACCTCGCGCCTGCGCTTTAGAGCGTTGGCGCGGGAACCACTTCGCGTCTAACTCTAATGCTTAAACATTTTTCATAGCCATTTTTTTTAGATGCGTGTTACTACACACTTGTTTTTGTTTTGTTTCTATTGCATTTTATTATACAACATGTCTTTTGTTTAAGTTTGTTGTATTTTACTATACAACTTATTTTAATTTTTATTGTGCTTTACTTCACAATAGTTTTAGATATCGATTGCATTAAAGCAATCTTGAACAGTACAATAGAATAGTTTAGAGGAAAAGGGTAATGATTTCATTCATATGTTGTGGCGCGAGGGCTTTCATTACAAAGTAAAGTAAATTACATATAACATTTTCTGAGTTATGTCGTATTCCATGTGCGCAGCACAACTTTGTCATCCAAGGTTGCTAACTTGTACGCTCCCTTTCCTAAAACCTCAGTCACGTGATAAGGACCTTCCCAGTTTGGTGTGAGCTGCCTTGTGGGAGCGCATTATTTGCCTCGTTGCTTCTGAATACAAAGTCGCCCACTTTGAAAGCGTTGAGTTTGACTTTGGCATTGTAGTATCTTTCGAGCTGTTTTTTGTAGTTGGCCTCCTTGATTGCGGCCAACTCTCTGCGCTCCTCTGTGAGGTCAAGGTTGAGTCGCAGCTCGGTGTCGTTGTCTGTCTTATGCGTGAAGAGGACTCTGGTGGATGGGAGACCGATCTCGCCTGGTATCAAAGCTTCTGAGCCGTAAGTTAATTTAAATGGGGTTTCACCATTGCTTATCTTAGTTAAAGTGTGGTGCACCCATAGCACGTTAGGCAGCTCTTCCGCCCATGCATGACCCTTGGTTCCCGACCTTGCCCTGATACCTTCAACCAAACTTCAGTTTGCTCGCTCGACTTGGCCATTACATTGCGGATGGGAAACTGATGTGAAGATCGGGTGGATGTGCAGCTCAGCGTACCATTTCAATAGCCCCTTGTCTGCGAACTGTGTACCATTGTCTGTTACAATGTTAAGTGGGAGACCAAAGCGGCAGATAATGAATTCCCATATGAATTTTTCACATGCGCAGCCATGATTTCTATCAAAGGCTTTGCCTCGACCCACTTTATGAAGTAATCAATGGCTACAATCAGAAACTTTCTCTTTCCAATTGTCATTGGGAATGGGCTGACGATGTATATTGCCCACTTATGAAATGGCCAGGCGGAGGTGACATGGATCAGGTCGGTTTTGGGGCGCATGGTGTTAGGCGCATGGTGCTGGCATGAATCACAGCGGCGTATGATCTTTAAAGCGTCGAGGTGCATACCCGGCCAGTAGTATCCTGCGTTCATGATTTTTGCCACTACCATGCGTGGCCCTATATGAAGTCCACAGATACCTTCATGTATTTCCCTGATCAAGTAATCCGCATCTTTCGCATCCACACACCCCAGGAGCGGTCCAAGGTAAGATTTTCTATACAACACCCCATCATTCATTTCATACTATAGGGTTTTGTGTTGTATTTTTCTTGCTTCTGCGCGTTTTTTTGGGAGAACGCCCGCGCTAAGATATGACTTGATTGGTGTCACCCAACTTTCAACCCATGTTTGGATGACGTTCACTTCCTTGTGCGGCACTCAGGGTTGGTTCATGACTTCCACACACACCTCCTTTGCAAGATGGCCAAACCTGGTTGATGCCATCTTGCTTAGGGCGTCCGGTGGCTTGTTTTGACTTCTGATGATGTGGATGATGGTGCAAGATGTGAAGCGATTCATCAACTCTTTGGCTTGCTATAGGTACAATATCATGGATGGGTCTTTAGCTTCGTACTTTCTAGTGATCTGTCTGGCCATAAACATTGAATCAACATGTGCGGTAACATGCTTGGAGCCTAACTTGTGCGTGATCTACAGACCTGCAAACAAAGTTTCATATTCTGCCTCGTTATTTGTGCTTTTAAACTCAAGACCAATCGCGTACGTGAACTCTGCACCCTCCGGGCTCAGAATCCTTAGGCCTGCGCCTGCGCCGTCCTCGTTTGATGTGTCGTCATTGTAAAGCAACCAAACAGCTTTTTCAACATCCACCACTTGTATTTCTTGTTCAGCTTTGCACTCTTCAATGTTTTCTTGGGGTACCTCCGCAATGAAGTCAGCTAGGATCTGACTCGTCAGGGCTGGGCGAGTTTTTTAATTAATCGTGCATTCGCCCAACTCGATGGCCCATTTTGCCAATCTGCCTGATAAATCTGGCTTGGCCAGGACATTGTTTAACTTATAATCTGTCAGCACATTGATTGGGTGGCCCTGAAAGCATATGCGCAACCTATGTGAGGCGTGCACCAAGGCCAAAACTAACTTCTCCATTGTGGAGTACCTTGTTCCTGCATCGGTTAGGACTCTGCTGATATAGTAGATAGGAGTTTGCACAAGTTTCCTATCTACCATAAGTACCACTCTTACTGCCTTTTCAGTTGCGCATAGGTACAATGTGAGCGACAACTTTGGGATCGGGGCAATCAGTGTTGGTAGGTCCATCAAACATTTTTTTCATTTCTTGAAATGCCCCTTCCGCCTCATGGGTCCACTTAAATTGGTTCTACTTCAAGAAATTCTTCATGGTTTCAATGAATGGGATTGATTTACTTGCATAATGTGATAAAAATTGGTTGATCGCAACCAGGCGCCGATTCAGTGTCTGCACTTTTTCAAAGTCGAGGAGGATGGAATGCGCGCGATGGCTTGTATTTTTTCAGGATTCGGACGGAAGCTATCCTTGGTGACAATGACGCCTAGAAATTTGCCTTCTTCCATACTAAATGCACATTTTCTCTGGTTGAGCTTCATGTTAATCTCGCGCAACTGCTTGAAAGTGTCTTCGATATCCTTCAACATTTGTCTTCTTCTTTACTCTTGATAACTAGGTCGTCCACGTACACTTCCAGATTCTTACCAATCTATTTAACAAATGTGTGGTCCATCAACCGTTGGTACGTGGCACCTGCATTTTTCAACCCAAACGGCATCATCGTGTAGCAGAAAATACACATGTCTATCATGAAGGTTGTTTATCCTCGTCCTCCAGCACCATTTGTATTTGATGGTAACCCTTGTAGGCATCAAGGAAGCATTTGAATCGGAATGGCGCTAAAAAGTCAACTTTCAAATCAATTTCTGGCAGTGGATAACAGTCTTTCGGGCAGGCTTTGTTCAGATCTTTGTAATCTACACACATTTTCCAACCCCCATTGCTTCTCGTGACCATGACTGGGTTTGCGACCCAGGCTGGTACCTTGTCTCTCGTAGGATTTCTGCATTCAATAACTCTTCCACCTGCCCGTTCATTGCTTTTGTTTACTTCGCGGCCATGCTTCTGCGCTTTTGTGCAATGGACACCACAGAACGATGAGTGTGTAGCTTGTGGTGTGCCAATTCTCGTGGAACCCCCACCATGTCTAATGGTTGCCACGCAAAGACATCGTTGTTCTTTATGAGAAGTTGCTTCATTTGATCTTGGATACTCTCGGAGATGGCTGGACCCAGCGTTATAGTTTATTCAGGGAATTTGGGATTCAAGACCCACTTCTTTGGCTTGGTGCGGGTGGTTGGATTGATCATCTTTGGCGGATGAGGCTCTTCTGCCATGGCGCATTCCCTATTGGCCCAGACTATGGCGACACCTGTCGGTGTGGGGAATCCAATTGCGCCATGGGGTGGCGATGGAGCCATGTTATAAGCTGCCATGGAGTCGCGCCCCATGATGATATTAGTAACCTAGCAAATGAAAAGGGGCCTATAGTTTTACTTCACTTAGGGTCTCCAAAATTGTTAAGCCGGCTCTGCGTATGTTAACATGTTATGTCACCGTTAACGTCTCAAATGTTAGAGTATTGTAAGGATTAGAGAATAAAACTTAATTACAAAGATTTCAACTTAATGAAATTAATGGCATAGGATTGTAAGGATTAGAGAATAAAACTTAAGCAGTAAGCATTGGGTAAATGCAATTCAATCTTACTATACGTCTTTATATAATTATATAATTATGAAGGAGGTCGAAATGTAAAAATTCATAACATAGGAACTAGAGTTAAAAAGGGAAAAAACAAATATTTCGTAAATTTAGACAATTCAGCTGTTTAAAATAGTAAATGTGTGTGTATATATTGATTGTGGCAACATATGACTTGCCACCGGTCGTTATTGCAAGACAAGTGGCAGGTCTCGTGGAGGTTGGTCACGTCCTCATAACATCATTTAAAGTATCAAGTGTCCGATGTTCTTTTTAATGATGCACGTATCTCTTTTTTTTTATCTCTTAAGGTTTTTCTATATGCAAGTAGTAACTAGTTGAAGAATAATTAAAGTTATTAAAAAATAGTTGGTAGCAAAATATTATAACTCAAAAGCACTTTATTGTTCTTTTATATACTACTAAGTGAAATCCCGTGTGAAAAGACGGGAAGTCTATATCATTTTTAATACAATTAGTCCCCAGTTACAGAGAACATAAACACGCTTTACTAAGGTTTGTTTACTAAACACCAAATCAAGAAGTCAATCATCTGTTGTAAGCAAAGTCTGTTTACTAAGGTCTTTTTTGTTGAAGAGAGACAAATGATAAATACTGATCAGATGTTGAAAGCATTGAAGGATGTTGAAACCACGGTTTGATAAATCAACAGATGCCACTTTACGAACTAGGTAAATAGATCCATGGAAAGGTCTCTTGGACAGAACAGACATTGGAAAGAAACAGACAATGATAATTCATCATCTGTTGCAATGCTTTATGTCAAGAAATTCATTACTCCTTACAACATTTTCAACTTAATTACATAATAACTATAAGATTGTAACGTATAGAGAAGACAATATGGACATATGTACATAGTTTTTATACAAAAGAAGGTGGGGTGGGGCTTGATATGTAGAAACTCATGACTTACAGACACAAAGTAAAACTTAATATAGCGTAAGATATGGCTTTTAAATACAGACGCACATAGATATTGTAGTGTGACATCCGTCACCTTTCATTTTATCTTTTGTCCGACTTTAGTCCCACTCGTTTCATGTATTTACATGCATAATCCTTGTATTCGAAGCTTTGGAATCAATAATAAAAATTTCTTGCTTCGTTGTCGTATTTCTTTTCTTTTAAATAATAATAATAATAATAATAATAATAATAATAATAATAATAATAATAACAACAATAATAATAATGTTAGTAATAAACATTGTGTTATTAATAATAACTAAACCCAAACCTACAAACATATAAACTAAACATAACCCAACATAGACTAAGCCCGCACACACCAAAGCCCACATAACAGGCCCAACATTCCACCTCTTCCCTTCCTGCATATTAAAAAAAAATGCTTGTCTGGACTGGGAATCGAACCCGCGTCCAGACCGGCTCGCAACCTTAAACCACCACCATCGAACCACGAAGCCACGAGACCTTTATTTGACATCTATGGAGTTCAAAACCCTTTATACACAAACAAGCCAACAGCCTGTTCCTTCTTCATGTTCGCTGCAGAGACCCAAAAACCAAACATTCTTCATGTTTGACTTTTGATTGAACCACATATGGTAACAAACGCATAATTGATTTGTAATAATGAAATTGGCAAACTATACGCGTCATTATCACGCAGAAACATAGTCAAAACATACCAAATATGGAGCATTCACGTGTTTTTAATTAAAGAGGGGTCAAACTTTCCAAATCAATTAACCGTATGTAATATTATAATTTGGATGTTCTTCGATGACCTTATTGTGCCGAATAAAAAACCCCTACCCTTAATTTCTTTCAATCTTTCACCAAAACGCGAATAATCAAGCTAGTTTGACTCCTTTGTTGACTCGCGAATAGGAAGCATTGCGATCGGTAAGCCTTAATTCTTTGTCTATGTGTGTTTATCGGCCCATTCCTGACGATAACCCTATGATTAATCGGGTTAAAAAACGTACATTGAATCAGATTGGATATCTAGGGTTCTTATGTTTTAAATTGGGGAAGATGATAACTGTTTTGTTATGTTTAAAAACTTTTCTGAAACAAATAAACACAACCATCTGATTCAGAGCAGCTGGTTATGTCATGTGTTGTTCACTCGTGTGGTGTTGGGTTCGACCCTTGGCACCACCATTTTAGTTTTTTGGGTAATTAATGTTTAATTCTAACAAACTGATATAATTAATACATTCCAAAATAAACTGTTCTCAGGGTCCAGACCAACTGGTCTGGACTTGTGATGTTTAAGCACCGAACCGGCCAGAGGCCCAGGTTCGAATCCCATAAGTGACAACATTTTTTACCCCCTTTTATTTATATATTTAACCTCTTAATCTTTTAAAATAGTTTTAAAATACTAAAAGTGCTTTATAAATTCTATAAAAATTATTTTAAGTAGATTTCATGACAAAGTTTATCATACAATTTTTAGATTTCCAAAAATAATTTATTTAATATATATTATAAATATTACAAGTTTATTCATTTATAATTTTAAAATTCTATAAAAAATATGTAAACGTTCTTATAGAATCCCACACAAATTATTTTAAATTTGTGGATCTATAAGCATTTCAGAAAAATATTTCATTTCAGAAAAATCATTCGTTTCATATTTTTAATTGATTTTTGTTATTTTAAACCATAAATAAATCATAATAAATTCAATTTTCAATATTTTTATCCCAAAATTTTACATTAATTATTTTTGTTCATTTAGAACCGAAACATAAATTTTAATTTGAAATTTCTTTAATTTTAATATTTTTAGATATTAAAATTATATCTTTGACAAATAGAAATAAATATACTAAATATTCAATTTTTGAGTGAATAATTTTATAAAAATTATTTTCATACTTAAAACTTATTAACATGACCATTCTTAATCATAAACCTGCAAGATTCTCTTATTTAAATTATTTACCAAATTTCTTTATTTATTAATAATATACCAAATTAATAAAACAATTACTTATCCCCAAATTAGGAACCCTAGAAATACTTGTAGAAAGACTTAAACTCATTTATTACCTTAAACATAGGGTGATACTTGGCAACGTTGGATTACACTTATTCAATTCCACAAGACTTAACACCTTGCTAAGGTGAGTATTACTTATCCCCTTTTTCGTTTTTACACTTTTGGGGTGATTCATGCACAAGTATACAAAACTTGCACATTCATTTACACATACATTTTTCTTCATTTACAATTCATATACGTGTCTTGTTTATCTTTGTGCTTTATGTTTGAACATGAATGTAGCTTACGTACAAAATCATACATCTAGACATAACTTATGTTATGGTGCTCTTTACATATAGACGTAACTTATGTTACGGTGCTCATTTAGACATAACTTATGTTATGGTGCTCTTTTAGACTTGACACGTGTTAGGGTGCTCATTATCAATTTTACCTTACCAACTTTACATTTGATCTTGTCTTGTTTGGTTACTTATGTGCTTACATAATGCCTTGGTGATGCTAGACACATGAATTGTACCACTTTTCAAACCTATACTATATGTACAAAGCTAGGTAATACTCACCAACATCGTATGTTGACAAAATTTATTTCCGTGCATGTTTCAGGATAAGCTGCTTGACGCTTCACATAGGACTTTGGACTTAGATTACATAAACCAACTGTCTCTATTTTTGTTGTTGTGTATTTATTTTCACATGTTGTAAAACAATATTCAATGATCAAATATTTACATTTTAGTACCATGAGCTTTTGAACAATCGTCACTACGTGACACCTCGATGATTCCGCCATCGGTTGGGGTGTTACATGTAGACATGGTTTTGCGCCCACAGATATATTGTGTACACAGTTATTTTATGTAAAAAATGTACAATGACAGACGTGGCAACTTACACTTGGCCTATTTCCAATCACCATTTCGAGGTTGACAAGTGGCATATCGCGTGCAAGTGGGCCACGTCAGTATCACACTTCCCATGCTTCCTCTAGGGATACCTATAACACTCTTTCTCTCTCTATGATTTTTTTTGTTTGTATATAAAAGGAGTAACTAGTTTTGATGGTAAAATATTACAACTAAAATCCTCATCATTATTCTTTAACAATGCTCTGTCCTCACTGACTATTACTCTAAATTCCCATGTAATGTCTCACTTTCAGAAAGAAAACGCAATGTAGAGAAGTTGCAAAGGGAAATAGCTACATTGGGTTAAATTTTATTTTTTCCTATTGAATGGGTAAGTTGCATTTTTTAAATTCCTATATTTCAATTGTGTCATACTTCATGATTGATCCTGCATTTCTGATAATTGATTGTGTAATTGTATTTATAGATGTTTTTTATGTTACATCAACCATCATAGCTTCTTTAATGTTGTTTATTTTTGTGTCATTCACTTTTTTTAATGGATAATTTCTTACACCTTTTTTTACACACCCTTGTATCATTCACTTATTATTTCATTTTTTTTTTTTGTCTTTTCTTGTATATATCCAAGGTGCTATAAAAAAAGTTACACTAGGAAAATAGTATTAATGCAATAAAAAAAAATTGTTGATATGTTTTCTTCATATGATAGCTAATTAATTACACATTTTTAGTTAACATTTTTCTATAGTGATCGTGATATATATATTAGACGTATATATTTAGAATGAATATAATGTAATTATTGTATCCATAATTAGCGGATACCCATTGTATTAATTATAGAGGCATAATCAACAGAGAAAGGGCACCGATCCTATTCTTTCATGGTATTAGAAGTCCAGATACCCTTCTTTTCTCCCTAAACCCTAATCGCCTCCTGCTTCTTCTTTCGACCGGATCCTAATCGGCCATCACTTCTAAGCCGATTCTTCCACTTTCTAACCTCATTCACAATGGCCGATCAATCCCCTAAAACATTCGCTGCCACCCCTATCACCATTGAATCCAAAATTCACCCGCCACCACCATGTCTAATCTCAAAAACTTTATACCCATTGCCCTATAGATCGAGTCCGGACAGTATGCCTCCTGGTCCACCCTGTTCACCATCCACTGCAAAGCTTTCTTAGTCCACGATCATCTTTCCCCTAGATCCACCCAAACCGAAACTTCTTCATCCAATACCGAAACCACCACTCTTGATACTTGGGAACGACTGGATGCCATTGTTTTATAATGGATATACAGTACTGTTTCCAACGACCTTCTTCACACCATAATAAAAAAACCTCCACTGATTTATGAGGCATGGCTTGCCATCGAAAACCTTTTTTGTGACAACAAAAGTTCCAGGGCCATCCAACTCATGCACAAATTTTCCAACACCAGTTTGGACGCCTTCCCTAACGTGTCCGCCTATTTTTAAGAATTAAAAACCCTTGCAAACCAACTCGCCAATGTTATTGCCCCTGTTGACAACGACCGCTTGGTCCTACAACTTATTGTTGACCTCAATGAACACTATGAGGGGATTCCCACAATCTTATAACAACAAGAACCGTTGCCAAACTTTTACACTGCCTGTTCTAAGCTTATTCAAGTTGAAACTCGAAAAGTGAAACAAGCCCTTCTATCTTCCAAAACCGTCTCAACGGCCTTGACTGCATCCACCCGCAACACCACCCAAAACCACGGACCTGAAGAATCTTCCCACAGCCGTGGTAGGGGCGATCAGGTCGAGGATGTGGCCGCTCAGGTCACTCATCTTCTGTAACAACCGGCCTCTCTCACCACCAATATTGATCGCTTTTCCCCGATGTGTTGCCCATTCAGAGCTCATGGATTTGTTTTTGGTTGCCCCAGTGGAGACTTCCCAAGAGTTCACCCATCCTAGTACTGCTCCCGTCTAAGGACGCTTAACTGTGAACTTCTCATCTCATCCACTAAATATTCTTAAGTGTAGAAAACATAAGTGTTAATGTTTTATTTATTTGTATACATTTATGTAATTAATTATAATTATTGTAATTATATAAATTAGTTATTTTGATTAACTAAAATCTTTGAATATATTAGTTAGAATATTTTTATTTAAAATATTCAAAGAGTAATAATTATTTTCTTAGTCATATATTTGATCTTAAAGCATGATATACTTTTTGAATTCGAAATTATTATTAAAGTCGAGTTGTCGTAAAACTTCATCTTCGCTACATAAGTCTAGCAAATCCTAATGCCTTAGATTCTAGATGCCTTAGACTTTCTAAGTCATTTCCCTTATTGGTATTCTTATACGTGTAGGTTGAATTCTTCGCAATTCCCAATTTTATTTTGTGACAAGTTTTATTGGATTTATCGCTTAGCAAAAACTGTGAGTATACTTATCCCATTTTTTTTGTTTCTTACACTGTTGGGGTGAAACATGTACACCTATGAAACTTACACTTGCACATATTCATAAACGTTTTTACGTACAATTCATATACGTGTTATGCTTTAAATTCTTGTGCTTTATGCTTAAACATAGACGTAGTATACTTGTGATCATTGCATATTCATAAACGTAAAAATATTCATATACCTTTGGGAGCCTAGTGGAAAGTACCTAAGCATGTGGGAAGAAAAGTACCAATGCGAGAGGGAAGTCCTAGGTCCCGCCTAGTGGAAAGTACCTATGCATGTGGGAAGAAAAATACCTATGCGTGTGGGAAGTCCTAGCTAGGTTATTCTTAGTCTTTGTCATCATAGAGGTTAGATTTTGTTACCATATTGCCTTGAATGAATCATGGCACTTGAATTGTAAAACATTTTTATACCTATATTATACGTACACAAACTAAATGTACTCACTAGCATTATTGTTGACGTTTTATTTTTGTACATGTTTCAGGGAACGCTTGATAATTGTCACTTAGGCTTGGACTTAGACTTAATAAACAAGCTTTATGTGTCGTTTTGTTTGAGACTAGATGTAATGGGTAGACTTTGATGTTTGACTCTTAATCATGAATTTAATAATATTTACACTTTAGTATCATGAGCTTTTGAACAATCATCACTACGGGACACCTCGATGTTTCCGCCATCGGTTGGGGTGTTACATCTTCTGGTCGTGGTCGGTTCCCTCCATACAACACCTACGATCAATGGCACCCACAATATTTCCCACCCTGGCAAACTCCTAATTCCCCTTACTTCGCTTCGGCCCAACAGCCTCATTGGCCTACCCCCTGCCCATACCCAACCGCAAACAGATCAAACATCAATGGCCCAAACAATCCGGCCCAAGGGTTACTCGGTCTAAGACCACATCAGACGAACACTATGGCGTACAATCCAATGGACATTGAACAGACCCTCTATACCATGTCTCTGCAGCAGCCCGACCCAACTCAGTATATGGATACGGGCGCCTCCATTACCATGTCTCATGAACAAGGTGATTTTCATACTTTTTCTAAGTCTTGCTTGTCTCAAAACATTATTGTAGGTAATGGCGATACCATACCGGTGCTCGGTTAGGGCACAAAATACCTACCCAAACCATTCCCTCCCTTAATACTTAAAAATATCCTGTACTCACCAAAACTTGTTAAAAACCTAATCTCTGTCCGTCGGTTTACAACCGATAATTCAGTTTCTGTTGAATTTGACCCGTTTGGTTTTCTTGTGAAGGATTCCAAGACCAAGACCCCGCTCTTGCGATGCAACAACAACGGTGATCTATACCCTATGGTGCTCGGGTCCTCAACATCCCAGCCTTCAACCTTTGCTGCCATCTCCTCACACCTTTGGCATCACTGTCTTGGCCACCCAGGACGCTCATCTTTAAATTCCTTAAAAACTTCTAGTTCTATTGTTTTTTATAAACCTTTGAATAATGTATGCCAGTCTTGTGTGTTTGGAAAAAGTTTTCATTTGCCATTTTTTGCTTCTAATAATTATACTGTTCAGCCGTTCGATATTATTCATAGTGACGTGTGAATATCACTGATTATTAGTTCATCAGGCCATAAATATTATGTTCTATTTTTAGACGATTACTCAATTTTTTTGTGGAAATACCCGATAACTAATAAATCACATGTTTTCCTGCCTTTTCAAACTATGCCTCTACCATTAAAACCCAATTTGAACGCACCATTAAAACATTCCAATGTAATAATGGTCGCGAATACGTCAACTCATCCTTTCAAACCTTTTTCACTACAAACGAATGCACCATTAAAACATTCCAACGTGATAATGGTCGCGAATACGTCAACTCATCCTTTCAAACCTTTTTCACTACAAACGA
The DNA here is from genome assembly GCA_030844895.1 of Ambrosia x helenae. Classification (NCBI taxonomy): domain Eukaryota; kingdom Viridiplantae; phylum Streptophyta; class Magnoliopsida; order Asterales; family Asteraceae; genus Ambrosia; species Ambrosia x helenae. The sequence continues at coordinate 16,781,474 of CM061225.1, read as the reverse complement.
CATTCTTTACCGCCTCTCATGCCCATACACATCTTTCCAAAATGGCAAAGCGAAACGCAAAATCCGAACAATAAATAACATGATCAGTACACTTTTGGCCCATGCCTCCCTCCCAACCTATTTTTGGCACTTCGCACTCGAAACTGCCACCTACCTCCTCAACATCCTCCCAAACAAAACCACTCACAACAACCCCCCCCCCACCAATCTACTATACAATACCACACCGTCCTATGACCATTTGCGTGTCTTTGGTTGCCTACGCTACCCACTTGCACTATCCACCACCATCCAAAACTTGAAAACCGCTCCACACCTTGTGTCTTCCTAGGTTATCCTCCCACACATCGAGGGTACCGTTGTCTAGACCTTAATCTAAACAACTTATCATCTGCCGCCATGTCGCGTTTGATGAAACCACTTTCCCATTCGCTCAAACCATCGGCCCTACCCCGATTTATGACTTCCTATCGGAACCCTTCCCTCACCACCCATGCTCGCACATTACTGCACCCGTGCCCACTTCACGCGGCCCATCAACACCTAACCATCCTACCCACTACCCAATGGATAACTCCCACCCCATAAGCCAACTGTCACCGGTCCACAAACCAACCCAACTACTTCCCCCACACATACGGTTCAACCATCAAACACCTCGGCCTGCCACCCACCTCCCCTCAACACTCGGCCCAGACCAACAGTCCCTTACCCGGCCCATCACAACAAAATGCATCCCCACCACCTCTGAACCAACCCACTAAACCACTTACACATACCCAACCTAATCACACTATCCACACCCGCTCCATGAGCGGAATATTCAAACCTAAATATTTGCTCAACCTATCCGCCACCAGTTCCACACAGTCCATTGCCCCTATACCCAAAAAACCCACCGATGCCCTGAACACACCGGAATGGGACTCCGCCATGACTACAGAGTACAATGCATCAGTTAGAAATAGTACCTGAGAACTTGTTCCCACATCACCTAACATGAATATTATCAGAAGCATGTGCTTATTTAAGCACAAATTCAGGTGGGATGACACTTTGGAACGTTATAAAGCACGGTTGGTTTGTGATGGTAGATTACAGCAAGTGGGTATTAATTGTGGTGAGACATTCAGTCCTGTGGTATAACCCGCCACTATTCGGACAATGCTCTCTATATCACTATCTAAGCATTGGTCAGTTCATCAGTTAGACGTTACCAATGCTTTCTTACATGGGAATTTGAACGAGATAGTTTATATGTATCAACCGATGGGGTTTCACGATAAAAAATTTCCAGATCATGTTTGCTTTCTTAAGAAGTCACTTTACGGGTTAAAACATGCACCATGGGCATGGTACCAAAGGTTCACAGACTATGTTCTTACATTTGGTTTCCATTACAACATATGTGACGCTTCTCTCTTCACATTGCATCAGGGTAACGGCACTGCATATCTATTACTTTATATGGATGACATACTTCTAGTCACTTTTTCTGACGCCCTTTGCTAACGTCTCATGGCACGTCTTTCTACTGAATTTTCCATGAAGGACTTGGGTCCTCTTAGCTATTTTCTGGGCATCTCTGTCACTCGCACAACGGATTCCATGTTCCTTTCTCAGCAGTCTTATGCCACAGACATTATCGCTCGCGCCAGTATGCAATCTTGCAACCTAGTAGCCACCATAGTTGACACAAACACCAAACTGAGTGCTACTTCCACGTATCTCTTTCATGATCCGACTTTATATCGTAGCCTGGAGGCTGCTCTTAAGTATCTCACTTTTACCTGCCCAGATATCACATACGCAGTCCAACATATATACATGCATATGCATTCCCCACGCCTTGATCATTGGAACACATTGAAGCGGATTATTAGGTACATTAAGGCACGTTGTCATTTAGGCTAACTCTGGGCCGATCCACTAACCCTTCCTTAATTTCATACACTGATGTGGATTGGGCAGGTTGTAACACCCCAACCGATGGCGGAATCATCGAGGTGTCACGTAGTGACGATTGTTCAAAAGCACATGGTACTAAAATGTAAATATTATTGAATAATCCAGAATTGTCTTACATGGAAATGGAAATACAAAGTCTTAAATGAAATGTAAATAATGAAATAACTGATTAAAATAATGCACTAAGTATCCCTTGCTAAAGCACTAGATCAAACTGCACCTGAAACATGTACAAAAATAGGTTTGGTCAACATAAGAAATGTTGGTGAGCATTCCTAGTTTTGATATATATATAGTAAGTTAAAAAGATATACAATTCACGTGCAAGCTACAGTGCAAATATGTAAACCATGTATCATACAAATGAGCGAAATCAACCCTGTGACTGTATAATGTACTGTATGAACTGTAGTGTACTCAACCAATAAATGGATGATAACTTAACACTGGCCACGGATTCTCCGATGAAAAAGGGGGAGAATCAATCTAGGCGGGTTGTCAATCCAAATAGCGCTATCCAATGTTAAGGTCGGCTTGTACCATGTTAATGATTTCACTAAGTGCAAATGTAATCCACATGTATTGTCTAAGCATAAAGCACGTTGTAAGTAATGCACATAGTACTAGAATTGTATTGTAAAAATGTAAACTTGTATTTGAAATTGTAATAGTGTACATGTAACACCCCAAAAATGTATAAAAGCAAAAAGGGGTAGAAATACTCACTGTTTACGTAATAGCTTGTAATTGAACGGGACAACGAGATATGCGTTGGAAATATTCCAAAGAATCAACCTAAAGAATTGATAATGTGTAAGGAATAAATCTAGGGTACATGAAATTCTAGGGTTTCGAATTGGGGATAAACGTTTATTTGATTAATAAATAAATTGTTTATTAAAATATAAGAAATTTAATTAATAAATAAATAAAAGTCTTTTTGTAAAATTTTAAGTTAAACATTGTCACAACATAAGATTTTGGTTATGAAAATAATTTTTATAAAATTATTTTCCTAAAAATAGAATATTTAATCTAATTATTTCGAATTGTCAAAATACGACTTTAATATCTAAAAATATTAAAATCAAAGAATTTCTTAATTAAAAATTGTATTTCAGTTCTAGATAGTTAGAAATAATTTATATAAAATTTTGGTGCAAAAATATTGAAAAATGAATTTATTATGATTTGTTTATGATTAAAACTAACAAAAATTAATTAAAAATATAAAATAAACGGTTTTTCTGAAATAAAAATATTTTCTGGAATGTTTAAGAATATACAAGTTTAGGATAATTTTTGTGAGATTTAATAAAATCGTTTAGATATTTTTATAGCATTTAATAAATATAAATGAATAAACTTGTTTTATTAATAATATATATAAAATAATTTATTTTTAAAAAAACTAAAAATTGGATGATGAACTTTATCATTTGGAGATCATATGATAATTTTTGTAGAATTTAAAAATCATTTTTAGTATTTAAAAACTATTTTAAAAGATTTAACATATATATATATATGTGTATAAATGTAAAAAAAATATTTGATTCATGAGGGAATCGAACCTGGCCACTGGCCGGTTTTGTTTTGAAACAAGGGAGGTAAACCAACTGATCTAGGTCAGTTGGTTGTTTGATTTCTGTAAAAAAAATACATATACACTACTTGCGCTCAATGTTCTTCCCCAAATATCTCCAATTCGTGCCCTAATATTCAAATCACCACAATTGGTGATCATTAGCCTCTGAATCCTTAGGGCTAATGATCACAAGGTGCCGATTATTAGAACCCACAAAAAAAAACTTACAAATGCTTGCGTCGATCGGGTCTGCGAGCTCGACAAAGAAAACGCCTAAAAACGATTCGTATGGCTTCAAAACTAGTTTTAAAACAGAAATTTGATGTAGGGAAGTGATTATCGGTGCTCTGAGATGAAGTGGGTACGTTCAATTTATAGCATAAGGGTTGGATTGAAGATTTGGCAAGTTTGACTCGTTTAGTCAAACTCGCGTATGATTGATTCAATTTTGGGAAGATTGGAGCTGTTATCATGGTCAAAGATGAGGGAGATTAATTGTCGGGTCATAATTATGCTATAAAGATGTGTTTGAATGTTAATTAGGAAGGTTGACCATGGATTTGGTATGGTTGTTCGCGTGAGGTTGCAGAGGCAAAGGAAGGAGATGGATCAGTTAATAGGGGTTAAATATAATTAAAACCGGGTTTAATACAAGTTTCAGATGTAGCCCAGATGGTTATGCGAGTGGATGTTTGAGGGGGGACTGCTTCGGTTCGAAACCCGGCTGGAGCACTCCTTTTGTTGTTGTTTTTTTTTTTTTAAGTGAGGGGAAGGGAGTGAGTTTGGGCTTGGTCTGTTGGGCCTGTTTCTGGGCTGGACCAAGCAAAAGGTGGGTTTAGTTGGGTTTAAGAGTGGTTGGGTAGTTGGTTTGGGTTAATGGGTTATGTGCTTGTGAGTTGGTTTAAAGAAAAAGAAAATGCATATATATATAATGACTAAAAAAAATCTGAATTTTTATATTATCATTATTATTATTATTATTATTATTATTATTATTATTATTATTATTATTATTATTATTATTATTATTTATAAAAAAATAAAAAGGAAAAGTGACGGATGTCACAGCATCCCCTACTTTTAGAAACTTCGTCCCGAAGTTAATAGTAACATAGGGTTATGGATGCTTGGGTAAAAATTAAAATAACTGTGGTTTGGAAATTTCGAATGATTTGGGTAAGAGGTTTGATAGGTGTGGGTTAAGGATTTGGATTAGGCTCGTCTCGAATAAGAAGGAAAATAAGGATCTAGTAATTCACTAAGTTTCAAGTTTTAGGAATCTTATGATAAATGTACGAGTTGATTGACTGCAGAAAGACTAAATGAACTACCAAGTAACAGAGTTTGTTCCTGGTCCGACTTCCAGTCTCGCTTTCAATGCATCATTAGTGTTTGTATACAGGGTGTACCGCAGCTAACCCACCACACCTTTGATACCTTGAAAACGTACTGGACGTCTTCCCAAAAACTTTAATAGAATTTCACACTACCCTAACGTACCTGTAAATTCATGATTACGTTCCGACCGGAATCATCAATTTACCTTACATTAGGGTTTTGTGTCCTTCTATGACCCCACCGATTGTTGAGCAGGTTCGATAGCCTTCACCAGCCGTGGAGTAGGTTGTAGGGCCTCTCCCGACTGTTTGAAAAGGCATAGTGACCTCTACCAATCGTTGAGTATGTTCGATAGCCTCCACCAGTCGTGGAGCAGGTTGTAGGGCCTCTCCCGACTGTTGAAAAAGGTATGATGACCTCTATTAAGTGCAGCAATTATTATTCACATAGATTGCAAATTGATAGCATGTTTATGCAAGCAAGTTTGTAAGTACTACAACCATTAAGTGTAAGTGTTATCATGAATAATTAAATGTTTATGAATAATTAGATGTTCAATGAATAGTCAAGTTAAGGAAAAATCAAGTTTCATGTAATAGTCAATAATGTTTTTAGAAAAGCTCTGTAGGATTAAATAAGTATTTTGACTTTCATAGACGTCAAGACCAAATGTTTCAATAAAATGTAAGGTAGAGTCTGAAACTTATACGATGTAAAATAAATGTAACCGAATTTGATAAATCTCCAATCTGTGTTCGTACACAATAGTATGCAAGGAAATTTCTAGATGTTGTATGCTAATGAGTGCGACAAAATTGGGTACAAAATGATAATAGAATTATGAAAATGAAAACACAAGTATTGGATTTTCGAGTCTTGGGAAGATTTCATCCATGGCTTAACGAGTGGGATTAACGTCATCCTGATCGTCTGCTTCGTTGATATCGATATTGAAAGCTTGTCCATGTGCCACCAGGTTTACATTGTTCAATTTGGGACATTGAGGTAGCATGTGGTTAGGGTCTCTACAATGATAACATGTCCGACCGTTAGTAATCTGTAGTGGTCCCTGGGCAGCTGTTTGATGATTACTCTGTGTCCCAACCATTACTCGACAAGTGGAAACAAAGTGTCCAAACCTTCCACATCTAGTGCATTGACGGCATGGAAGATTTGTAGGGTGATGATATTTGCAGGTGTTGCATTGAGGATGGATTCCCGTGTAGGCTTTCTTGATAGGAGGCTGAGCCACCGGATCAACAACAGCATGGTTCTGATTATCACCCATTCGTTTCTTAGAGTTCGAAGCAGTAGTGGCGGCCTTTGCTAAAATAGTCTTAGATTGTTCAACAACATTGGTGGTTTTCTCAATAGATGTCTTGGTGCCCTTTCTAACCAAATTTCCTTTCCTTACGTGTTTGTCTGTTAATGTGGCTGCAAGTTGGATGGCTTCTTCTACCGTAGTGGCTTTGCCTCCAGTGACAACGTCTTGAATCAGGTCAGGTAATCCCTCGATATATTTTTCGATTGCTCGAGAAACTGGGGTGACCATGTGTGGAACCAGTATGCTAAGTTCGTGATATCGAGTATTATACGCAAGATTCTCACCACTGTCTTGTTTCAGTCCATGGAACTCTTCCTCCAGTTTCCTGATTTCGTTCCTAGGGCAGAATTTGGCGATCATGAGTTCCTTAATATCTGCCCAAGATAATGATAAAGCAACATCAGCTCCTCGATTGCGCTTTTCACCATTCCACCAGGTTAGCGCCCCCTTTTGAAATACACTAGTAGCATAGCGAACGCGGAGTTCATCAGGACATTCACTGTTCACAAAAGTACTCTCCATGCTTTCAAACCATTGGAGGAGGCCAGTAGCACCCTCCTCACCAGTGAATTTTGTGGGGTTGCAGGAGTTAAAGTGTTTGAAAGTGCACCGAAATTGAGTCGTACTCCTGTGTTGGCACTGTTACTATTCTGGGTTATCTCACTGACAAGGTTTGGGATCACTGCAGCAATTTGCTCGGCGACTAAAGATGCTAGGCGACGATCAGAACGTCGTCCAGAAGCACGAACAGGGCGTTGGCTGGCATCACGGAGCATGCGGCGAGCAGACATCTATGAGGTAGTTAATTAATAATCATGAGATTAGAAAATGTAAGTGTATAACTGTATAAATGATTATGAAAGTATGAACTTGTAAGCAATATATGAAAATCATGATATATAGGATATTGTATAGGAAACGAGAGAGTATTATTGTAAAACTTGCATAAGATGCTTGGAGTGCCTTGTCTAGCTGTAAAGCCCAACAAGAACGTTGACTTTTCAAAGGAATTGAACCCAATGGTGATCAAAGAAGACATGCTTTAGCCTATAAGTGGACACTCACTCCAGGAATCCCCAGGTAAGCATAACAGGTCCGTAATTGGATTTATGCGCTATGCTTGCCTATGCCAGAAAACCCAGTGTACTGGCGTCCACCCTTCCAGATTGCACGTGTCCGTATCACACTCATTAAAGTTCAACAACTTTGAAGGAACAAAATAAGAGTAGGTATTATGTCTAAGAGTGTCTTCATAAAAGGTACTGCTCCCGTTCTATGATGATGTAAACTTTCCACTCCCTGTAGGACACCATCTCTATGCACCATGATGAAAGATGAGAAGAATGGAAAGATAGAAGAAGGAAAGTAGAGGGAAATGAGGGGTAGGGTAGTTTAGGAAATATAATGCATGGAAGTTGAAGTTCGGTTATAGTCTAGGCCTTTTTATCTAATAACCTAGTTCCCTATAACCATGACTCTGATACCAATCTGTAACACCCCAACCGATGGCGGAATCATCGAGGTGTCACGTAGTGACGATTGTTCAAAAGCACATGGTACTAAAATGTAAATATTATTGAATAATCCAGAATTGTCTTACATGGAAATGGAAATACAAAGTCTTAAATGAAATGTAAATAATGAAATAACTGATTAAAATAATGCACTAAGTATCCCTTGCTAAAGCACTAGATCAAACTGCACCTGAAACATGTACAAAAATAGGTTTGGTCAACATAAGAAATGTTGGTGAGCATTCCTAGTTTTGATATATATATAGTAAGTTAAAAAGATATACAATTCAAGTGCAAGCTACAGTGCAAATATGTAAACCATGTATCATACAAATGAGCGAAATCAACCCTGTGACTGTATAATGTACTGTATGAACTGTAGTGTACTCAACCAATAAATGGATGATAACTTAACACTGGCCACGGATTCTCCGATGAAAAAGGGGGAGAATCAATCTAGGCGGGTTGTCAATCCAAATAGCGCTATCCAATGTTAAGGTCGGCTTGTACCATGTTAATGATTTCACTAAGTACAAATGTAATCCACATGTATTGTCTAAGCATAAAGCACATTGTAAGTAATGCACATAGTACTAGAATTGTATTGTAAAAATGTAAACTTGTATTTGAAATTGTAATAGTGTACATGTAACACCCCAAAAATGTATAAAAGCAAAAAGGGGTAGAAATACTCACTGTTTACGTAATAGCTTGTAATTGAACGGGACAACGAGATATGCGTTAGAAATATTCCAAAGAATCAACCTAAAGAATTGATAATGTGTAAGGAATAACTCTAGGGTACATGAAATTCTAGGGTTTCGAATTGGGGATAAACGTTTATTTGATTAATAAATAAATTGTTTATTAAAATATAAGAAATTTAATAAATAAATAAATAAAAGTCTTTTTGTAAAATTTTAAGTTAAACATTGTCACAACATAAGATTTTGGTTATGAAAATAATTTTTATAAAATTATTTTCCTGAAAATAGAATATTTAATCTAATTATTTCGAATTGTCAAAATACGACTTTAATATCTAAAAATATTAAAATCAAAGAATTTCTGAATTAAAAATTGTATTTCAGTTCTAGATAGTTAGAAATAATTTATATAAAATTTTGGTGCAAAAATATTGAAAAATGAATTTATTATGATTTGTTTATGATTAAAACTAACAAAAATTACTTAAAAATATAAAATAAACGGTTTTTCTGAAATAAAAATATTTTCTGGAATGTTTAAGAATATACAAGTTTAGGATAATTTTTGTGAGATTTAATAAAATCGTTTAGATATTTTTATAGCATTTAATAAATATAAATGAATAAACTTGTTTTATTAATAATATATATAAAATAATTTATTTTTAAAAAACTAAAAATTGGATGATGAACTTTATCATTTGGAGATCATATGATAATTTTTGTAGAATTTAAAAATCATTTTTAGTATTTAAAAACTATTTTAAAAGATTTAACATATATATATATATGTGTATAAATGTAAAAAAAAATATTTGATTCATGAGGGAATCGAACCTGGCCACTGGCCGGTTTTGTTTTGAAACAAGGGAGGTAAACCAACTGATCTAGGTCAGTTGGTTGTTTGATTTCTGTAAAAAAAATACATATACACTACTTGCGCTCAATGTTCTTCCCCAAATATCTCCAATTCGTGCCCTAATATTCAAATCACCACAATTGGTGATCATTAGCCTCTGAATCCTTAGGGCTAATGATCACAAGGTGCCGATTATTAGAACCCACAAAAAAAACTTACAAATGCTTGCGTCGATCGGGTCTGCGAGCTCGACAAAGAAAACGCCTAAAAACGATTCGTATGGCTTCAAAACTAGTTTTAAAACAGAAATTTGATGTAGGGAAGTGATTATCGGTGCTCTGAGATGAAGTGGGTACGTTCAATTTATAGCATAAGGGTTGGATTGAAGATTTGGCAAGTTTGACTCGTTTAGTCAAACTCGCGTATGATTGATTCAATTTTGGGAAGATTGGAGCTGTTATCATGGTCAAAGATGAGGGAGATTAATTGTCGGGTCATAATTATGCTATAAAGATGTGTTTGAATGTTAATTAGGAAGGTTGACCATGGATTTGGTATGGTTGTTCGCGTGAGGTTGCAGAGGCAAAGGAAGGAGATGGATCAGTTAATAGGGGTTAAATATAATTAAAACCGGGTTTAATACAAGTTTCAGATGTAGCCCAGATGGTTATGCGAGTGGATGTTTGGGGGGGACTGCTTCGGTTCGAAACCCGGCTGGAGCACTCCTTTTGTTGTTTTTTTTTTTTTTAAGTGAGGGGAAGGGAGTGAGTTTGGGCTTGGTCTGTTGGGCCTGTTTCTGGGCTGGACCAAGCAAAAGGTGGGTTTAGTTGGGTTTAAGAGTGGTTGGGTAGTTGGTTTGGGTTAATGGGTTATGTGCTTGTGAGTTGGTTTAAAGAAAAAGAAAATGCATATATATATAATGACTAAAAAAAATCTGAATTTTTTTATTGTCATTATTATTATTATTATTATTATTATTATTATTATTATTATTTATAAAAAAATAGAAAGGAAAAGTGACGGATGTCACACAGGTCATCTACTAGCAGTTACTGCATTTACTTTGGAGACAATCTTATCTCCTGGTCTTCTAAACGACAAAGCACAGCGTCTCATTCTAGCGTGGAGACTGAATACCGAGGAATTGCTAATGTAGTCGCTGAAATTTGCTGGCTACGCAATCTACTTCTCGAACTTTCCAATCCATTAACTCGCGCCACATTGGTTTACTGTGACAATGTCAACGCCATCTACTTATCAGGGAATCCGGTTCCACATCAACGTACCTAACACATTGAATTGGATATTCACTTTGTTCGAGAACAAGTCCAACGGGGTTAAGTTCGCATCCTTCATGTGCCTTCTTTCTATCAGATCGCATATATTTTCACCAAAGGCCTACCGCGCATCCTCTTTAAAGACTTCAGATCCAATCTCAGCATCTGGTTTCTTCCTGCTTAGACTATGGGGGTATAATAGACGTATATATTTAGAATGAATATAATGTAATTATTATGTAATTATTGTATCCTTAATTAGCGGATACCCATTGTATTATTTATAGAGGCATAATCAACCTATTCTTTCACTATATGTTAACTAGCTTTCATTTGTAATATTGTATGTGATCAAAGAAATAAGCAACAAGAGTTTGTGCCATAAAGATCAAGAAAACATGTCGGACAAACATGACCAAGCATCCAGCAGTATGTATCATACGAACGATGTTGATATAATGACACTAGCATCTCAACTAGAAAAGATGCCAATGGAAGATGATCTCATCAGGAGTGGTGAAATCTACAAAGTACGAAACAATAATCGCGTAGTTGAGCATTGGGTATATTTTTCTTGCCACATGTTGAAATGGGAGGCTTTTGATCCAGTTAGCAAGAAATGGATGCATCTACCGACGATAAAGGCCGATACATGCTTCGCGTCTTCGGATAAAGAGTCCATGGGGGTTGGGACAGACCTTTTGATTCTTGGCAAAGATGTTTCAAGTCAAGCTGTGTACAAATACAGCCTGCTAACAAACTCATGGTCAGAAAGGCCAACAATGAACCACCCTAGGTGCTTGTTTGGGTCCGCGAGCCTTGGGACAGTCGCGATATTCACAGGAGGCGTCAATGCAAATGGGGAGATAGTAGACTCAATTGAGAGTTACGACAGCGAGTCTGGAGCATGGGAGACACTTCCCAGCCTACTTAAACCAAGAAAAATGAGTACGGGCGTGTTTATGGACGATAAGTTTCATGTGATAGGTGGTTGTGGCGGGCCAGACATGAAGGCATTGTCATGTGGAGAGGAGTATGATCCAGTGGCTAAAATGTCACACCCCAGAAATCGCAGCGGAGATTAAGCGTGGGCGGTGTAACGGACGTTGGTGACAGTCAACAATTAAGCAAACACAGTAACAAAAGTGGATACCATAAGATTAAAAGTTAAGTAATTTGTTACAAAACATTGTTAAAATCTATAGTTATAGAAAGTCGTCATCACAACTTCATAACCAAGTTTAGGTCCCCACAAGATCGATGATATCCCAGTGTCACATTCATGTGCTTGCCCCAAAAACCCGTCTCATAATTCCCCCATATGCATACTAAGTACCTGAAAAATATGCCAATTTAAAAACATCAGTAAAACTGGTGAGTTCACAGGTTTTTCCAATTTCCGAATAATTAATTTGTTCACAAAACTGTTTATGATTTTACATCTACACCCGTAACCTTCTTCGTAGGTTAGCTAGACCTCACGGTGTGATCGCAACCTAGAACCCATAATCAATCCAAGACTAGCGGTGATTACCTATCACCATTCAAAATATATTCCCTTGTGATCCATACCAGGATATATCCACACCAGTGCGACTGGCAGCAAGGGGTGGTTGTCACGCCCAATAGATCTACCAATATACCCATGTTGGCTCTGGTGCGAAACCAGAGTAAATGATTATAATGTTAAGGGGGTAATCCTACAACAATAATCCTAGGCCATCACATAGTTACTGACGGTTAGACTGTCTATCATAAACATAGCATATTTTTCCCCCGATATTTAAAAACGTTCAAAAACATTTAAAAAGAAAAGGGGCCGTGAAACTCACCTCAAGGCTTGTCAATTTAGCTAGCAATTTATGTCCAAGTTAATCCCGTCCTAACTGTTCCCTATACACAAGGGACACCTTTATGGTCAATTTATACGCCATTCCGTGAGTTATTTACCTAACTCACATGACTATCAAGTCTATTCCCGCAAGTTGTTCACCTCAACTTACTAGACTCTATAAAACTATTAAGTCTATCCCCACAAGTTGTTCACTTCAACTTACTAGACTTAATAAAATATTTTATCTTTTAAAAGAAAAGACGTTTAACCTTTATTGACACGTTGGTGACCCAAACTCTCGGTTACATGCTTTAAGCAAAAAATTACTTAGTTAATTATTTAGCACCAAATTATATTTCCAAATACATAATCCTAAGTTATGTAGCACAAGTACAACACAGAGCACTTAGTTATTTTCACAAATACTTATACTTATAGAATATCAAAATTTACCATTTTTGCATAATAATACATAATTATTTTATTTCAAAATAATAATAAATATATGTATTATTAAAATCCTTATGCCAAAATATCCACAAAATTAATACTTTCGGCATAATTGACAATTATTTTACAATAATTGTCGTGTACGTGTTTTTAATCGAAACGGATAACGTTACTTTTTCCACGTTTTTCACCTATTAACACATAAATCATCAAAATATACATATTCGCACTTATAATACTAATTATAAAGTGAAATTTGGCAATTTAATAAGTTTGGCTAGAAATTGCGTAACGACGCGATTTCTAGCCGAACCGTAATTTCCTACGTGTCAATTTACACATTTTCACACATATAAACACCAAGATATTTATAAACACTTTAAGACAATTGTTTTAAACATAAATTATGTCCAAACTTGCTGATCTAAATCAGTTTTCAAAAACTTACAATTTAAGCGTTAAAATTACCGTTTTAACGCCTAGTTTCGCGTTTAAGCCTTGTATAAATACATAGAAAAATACCAAACTTATTATTTACTTACAAACATCATTTTTATCCTTAAAATATATTTTCATAACCTGATTATAATCAGTTTTGAAATTATAAGGTTCCAAGTGCCGAAAAGTTGCGAAACCCAAACTTTTTACGTCTAGAATTCGGTTTTTAAACACATTGTTTTAATTATAATCTTTATCATAGATTATTTTGGTCATTATAAGGTCAAAATAGCCTAAATGTTACTGATTAAAAATCATCTTTTTCAAAAACTCCCATTTACATGATATATTTACCATTTTAAGGCACTTTTAAGCATTTTAAGTTATTCTAGCATGACTCTATCATAGATTTTTCATGTTTTTATCCAAGAACATAATATTTTCATCATCTTATAACACATTTTATGGACCCATATCAGATCTGAAAATGCATGTTCAAACTTATATTTTGATTATCATAACTTGAATTTTTGAACATAGTATCATAAAATAAATCCACATTCAAGTCAAAAATCATAACATGCAATTTGTTTTAAGTTTTTAGTCATATTTTGATTTTTACATCAGATCTCATATCATATTTTTATCATACACAATCATTCATAAAAACTCTATTTTTTAACAAAAAGTTACTTCCAAACATTAAACTCTAAAGATCACACAATGTCAACACACCAACATACACACACACACTTACACGGCACACACATACACTCATTTTCATCTCATCATCTTCCATTTTTATACAAAATTGTTGTTTAAACTTTTCTTTCAAAAATCTTTGACGTTTTAGGTGAACAATCTTTCAAGAATCGAACTTAAAGACATGATGAAAAATCAAAGGTTTAAGCATTATACCTTGAAGAATACTTGTTTTAAGAAAGAAAAGATGATGAATCTCCTTGTTACACTCTTCTCCAAGCTTAAAGTTGTTTTAAAACACCTCCAATGCTTCAAAGATCTTTCATGGATGTAAAAATTAGCTAGTATTCTTGATTGTTTATAAAAAAATGAAGAGAGAGGGTGGAGAGATGAAGGAGGCGACAATATTGAGGAAAGGAAAAGAGTTGGAGTGTGTTGGAGCTTGTGTAGGATTACATGCATAAAAGCTTCAATGAGTGAGGTTTAGGTGTATAGGCATAACACTTGTAAATCTCACAAATGAGATAAGTGTAAAATAAGCATGTGTTGGCTGCAGATTTTTGCAAGAAAAATCGTGGATGGAGGTGGGGTATTAATGGGTTGGGTCAATTTTGTTAATTAGGGGGTATTTTAGGTAATTTAGGGGTATAAAAAATTATAAAAATACACCCTAAATTAATTATTTCAGCCCAATAAATTATAAATTATTATTAACCACTAAATCTTATAAATTTTAGTGTATAATAATTATATTAGGTGCTTGACGCTTAATTATGTCCAAATTGTCGGCTAAAAACGAACATACGCGCTATACCGAACGCTGCGAGACAAAAGCTACAAATCAGCGTTTTTGTTCGTTCCAACTAAATTTTCACATACAATATTATTTTATGATATTCCAAGCATATAGGTCCATTCCAGATATTTTATAGCTAATCGGGTCGTCACCAACGCTCATTTCGATTAATTATCGTAATGCGATACCGTAATTTCTAAAAATTCCACAATGCAAACCTTTGCATCAAAATAACTTTGCTAGCAATAATAAGACTTTAATTTATCAAAATTAAATCTCATTGACGTTAAATTTTCAATTAGTGCGTTAATTACAGTACGGATAACGGTTCCTAAACGGCGAGTGTCACATAAAACGTAAAGAGCGATTCCGGACATGTGGCCGGGGGGTTGTGGTGACGGTTTTGATGGCGCCACAGCTGCTCGCGGTGGTGGATAACGAGTTGTATGCTGCGGATTGTGAAGCGATGGAGGTGAAGAAGTATGACAAGAAGGATAATGTGTGGGAAAGCATAGGGAAGTTGCCTGAAGGGGTGGATAATATGCGTGGGTGGGGGATAGCGTTTAGGGGGTGTGGGGATCGAGTGATTACTGTTGGTGGTCGTTGGGCACATGGAGAGCATGGTTATGTTGAAGTGTATGGATGGGTACCAAAAGAAGGACCACCACAATGGACCATGCTTAGGAACAAAAAGTCTAATAACTTTGTTTATAATTGTGCTGTTATGGGTTGTTAAGCTCCAAAGAGTTTCACTCGCAGCGTGCCTTTGTAATTATATATATATATATATATATATATAACACGTTAAAAGATTTCATCATTAGCTACAAGATATATATATATATATATATATATATATATTGAGTTTCCTTTAAACCCGATTTTATGTACAAGAAATTCATCATTAAGTACAAAGATTTCATCTTAATGACATTGACGTCATAGGATTGTAAGGATTAGAGTTTAGAGAATAAAACTTAAGCACTAAGTATTGGGTTAATGCAATAAAATCAATCTTACTATATGTCTATTTTTGTACTAATTGAAGATGTTGAAATGTAAAAATTCATAGCATAAGAACAAAACGTGAAAAAAGTGTCAAAAACAAATATTACGTGGCAACATATGAGTATCGGTCGTTATTGCAAGACAAGTGTCATGTCTCGTAGATGTTGTCCACATCATCATAACACCATTTAAAGTATCGTGTCCCGTGCTCCTTTTACCTCTAATTTTTTCCTATACATAAGTAGTAGCTAGTTGATGAATAATTAAAATTATTAAAAAAAAAATAGCTTGTAGCAAAATATTATAACTCAAAAGCACTTTATTATTATTTTATATACTATTCTTATCTACTATCGTTCTAAATTCCATAGGAATTACTATATATATTAATTATCAACGGACGGTGCAATAGTGTGTAAATGGATGACATAGATGTAATTTCAAGTGTGAACAGAAGGCAAAACGGTAATTTTACCTCTACCTACTAGTTTCTATAAACCATAAATTCAGAATAATTACTCAAAGAAGAGGAATTGCTTACATATATACACAAATACGTTTGTCGAAATACATAAAGAGTGAATGTAGATTGTAGACTATTGGTAAAGTTTTCTAGTTTGTTCTAGCTAGATGTTCAAATTCCTAAAGTATGTTAATTGCAGATTAAAGCCAAAAATATTTTAGGTACTTTTTCTAATACATACTTGATTTGACAATTAGGACTAGCTGTGCAATTCATTGGCTCATGACATTATAGTCCAGTGGTATCTTGAGAGGATGATAAAGCTTATGGATCATTAGGTCTTAGGTTCGATTCTCACAAAGGATTTTACCTAAATTTATTGGGTTTTCTCTTGAATTGTTGCATAGGCATTATTACCTAGTGGAGATAGATATGATCAAATGATTCTGCTGATGGCACGATGATACTCAATTGATCCGTCAGAGATCCATTAAAAAATTGCGCAATTCATTGAATTTTATCATTCCTTTCATTTGCGCTATGTTCCCGAGTTCAATTAAGGGAGGAAAAGAAATGAAAGTGAGGAAACTTCTTTCCTTTCTCATATTTACTTTTCCTCTATTTTCTCTCTTTCTTTTCTTTTCGTTTCTTTCCAATTTGGAAGGATTGAAACTGGCCTAATTTTCCGTTCTTTTCTTTCAAAAATAATCTCTAGAACACACATTCTCTCATTTCCTTTCATTTCCTTCCTTTAAAAAAACTCTGGAACACAAATAATTTTTTCTTTCATTTCTTTTCTTTACCTAGGTGAACTTGAGAACACAACGTCGGTGATGGATTTCGAAACATTCCAGTGAATAATAAAATAAACAAAATTGTGCAATTCTATTTATAAAGATTGCACGTGTGTATGTGACAATGTGACCATTTCCATATTACTTTTAAGAGCATTCAAATCCCCTCCATCATTTTATACCATCCATCATATTTACCTTTATCTTACTCACAAACACTTATTTTATTATATTCCTCGTTAAAATACACTCACAATAATTTGATGAGGGTAAATAGTAGCTTTTTATATATAAAAAACTAGAAGATTGATTTTTTGAAAATATAAAGATAGGGTATAAAATGGTGGATGGGATGTAGGGTATTTTTAGTAAGTTTTTTTAAATTTTAGAGATGGGAAAATGTTTGATAGGGGAGATGTGAATGCTCTAAGTTCGAGAAATTAAACTTTTGATTTTCACCTGCCACTCAATTGTAACCTCCCATTTCATGTGTGGTACCTTGATGATGGGACAATTATCGGTGATGCCACGGATGTTGCGAATGCCTTAGACATCATCCGGAAGGAGGGGCCATCCCTGGGGCTTCAATTGAATATTAAGAAAACTGAGGTTTTTTGGCCGTCTTGTAATGGGGTAAAACTTAAGGACGGGTTTTTCCCCAGTGGGATTGGCAGACCAGAAAAGGGGGTGAAGCTCCTTGGAGGGGCTATTAGTCGGGACTCTTACTTTATACGGGAATTGGCAGGGCGGAGAGCCTCGCGCACGGTTGATCTTATGAAACTTTTGCCCTACCTTAGGGATCCCCAGAGTGAACTCCTCTTGCTCAGATCGTGTATGGGGGTCGCTAAGTTGCTTTTTGGTTTGCGGACCTACCAACCCGCCATGATGGATAAAGCGGTATCATGTTTTGACAAGGGTCTGCGGGAAGCCATCGAAGACATAGTGGTATGTGGGGGTCCGTTCTTTGGTGACCTACAGTGGCGACTGGCGTCCTTGCCGATGCGTTTGGGAGGATTAGGGCTCCTCTCAGCAAACGGTGTTGGGGTGTATGCTTTTGTGGCATCGCGAGCTCAGTCTTGGAATCTTCAAGACCACATCTTAAGGAATAGCGGGGTTGTCGACATGGACTTGGACTACGTAAAGGCCCTCGAAAGGATAAATGACTTTCTCCCAGGTTTTGATATTGGCGGTTTTTCTAACAAGGACACTGCTCCCAAAGCCTCTGAAAACTTTGGCGAATGCCCTCTTTGGCAAAATCGCACAGAGCCTGGGTGAAACTTTTGATCTGTCCCCCCGCTAAAAGGCAGTTATTGAATGCTTGCAAAGCCCCCATGCCCAAGATTTCCTGAATGTTATCCCAATCGAAGGTTTGGGCCAAACCATGTCTGGGGTTGAATACAGGGCAATTCTTAAATATCGTTTGGTGATCCCCATGTACCATGAAGATGAAGTCTGTCCGATTTGCCGTAAGGCATGCTTGGACAAATACGGGGAACATGTGGTTCAGTGTAAGGAGTTGCCTGGTTTCAAATATAGGCATGACTGGGTCCGAGAAGTTCTTTGGGACATTTTAAGAAGGGCTGGGATCTCAGCCAAGAGGGAGGCTCCTGTGAATTTCCTCTCGGACCCCGCTAACGGGAGATCCACCCTACGTCTAGCAGACCTGCTTGTCTTTGTGTGGGCCGGGGGAAACACGTTTGCGTTGACCTAACAGATGTTGGTTGGTTTGATTGATAGTGGCTTTGTAGCAAGGCAAGCGGTGCGGAGAACAGAGGCGAAGAAAGTTGAGAAGCATGCTAAGGCTTGTGAGGAGAACCAACACGTTTTTGTTCCCCTGGCATTTGATACCTTTGGCTCTTTGACACCGGAAGTCATCCGTTTCTTGACCAGAGTCCAACGGGTTATTCATAGCAGTGTCTCGACTCCAGGAGGCATGAGTTCGTTTTTAGTAGGTTCGGGTTTGCCGTCCAGAAAGGGATGGCGGCGCAGCTTGTTGCCTGTCTGCGTGCTATCTTGATGTAATTTTTCGCGTTTATGTTATGAAATATGAAAATCCTTAAACAACTTAAAAAAAAAGTGTTAAAACTATTTTAGTTATGTATATGTAGATTTACTATTTTACCCACACAATTTCCCTTTTTGTTATATTTTTGTAACATGTATTTTAACTTTAGTTTCTAGGAAAGAACTTGCTTTTTAGGAAAAGGAATACTGATGCCGTAATCAAATAGGAGTATATTTGCTGATAGATTCTTATATGTTTTCTTCATATGAAAATGATAATTATTTAATCATACATTTCGAGTAACCTTTTTCTTGAGTGATTATGGTAATATATATGTAAATGGGTCTTTGGTTGTAATCTTATCTTGTTGCCTTGTAGGTCATCAAAGAAGGAAGCATCAAGATTTTGTACCATAAAATCAAAGAAAAAATGTCATGGGTGCAGCAACTTGTTTTGGCAAAGTGTAAATGAAACCATCTAATTTCACAATCATATATGACACCCTACTATTTATGAGACAACAAATATTGAGACTTAAATAGTATCGCGGGTCAATCCAGCCCAACCTAACCCGTAAAAAAAATATATTGCCCTTCTTGACTCGAACCATATAATTTCATAATCTAGTTGATCTAATTATCGCCTGCGTTGAAGAACCATCATTGCATTTTGCAGCAATTCTCTAGCTTTCTTATCTGGTGAACACCCACTAGCTTCCATATCCCTATATACTACAGTTACCTTGTCAAACTCCTTTGCTCGTATCAAAGCTTTCATAAGTGTTGTGTAGGTAACCACATCTGGAGTTGCACCCTTCAGAACCAATCAAGAGTACAATTAGCATAAAAACAACTTCAATGTAAGATGTTTATTAAGGTTTAACAGATTATAGGACATACACTTTCTTTTATGTGCTGATATACTGCCTGCGCCTCCATGTGTCTTCCAGCAATGCCAAATGCATTAATCAAAACATTGAGCATGATAAGGTTTGGTTCGATTCCTTCACGCTCCATCAACTGAAGAACTTTAACAGTTTGCTCACACAAACCCTGAGTAAAAACGTAACAATAAATTTAAAAAGATCCTGAAATTTGAAAAAATATTAACAAGTTTGATGGTTTGAAACTTGCCTGTTGGGCATAGGCGTTTGCGAGCACACAAAAAATTCTAGCTGATAGAGGAACTCCTTCCAGTTTCAATGCATTGATGCACTCTTCTGCATCTTCAAACTTCCCATATTGCCCATAAATATCAACCAAAACTGCATAAATGAGCTCGCTTTGTCGATGACCTCCATTTTTCAAGTGCTCAAAGGTTTTCTCAATTACATCCCACTTCCCTTGTTCTCCTAAACGACTAATGATGGTAACGAAGATGCTCGGATCAGGATATAGCCCTTGTGTTTGCATTTTACCAAACAGCACAAGCGCATTCGTGAGATCAGCATGCTTACAATGCCACCGGATCAAAGAATTCCACGTGGTGATATCCGGTGTAATCCCTTCTTGCTGCATTTTATCAAACACTTGGAGCGCAACTTCCAACTCACCCGATTTCCCAAAAGTGTCGATAATACTATTGAAAATCTTCTTGTCAAGAACAACTCCATTTTCCCGGATTTCTACCACAAGGTTTGTAGCTTTCCTCCACATCCCATTGTCCCTGTAAAGTTCAATAATCCTACTGTACACAAACGAATTCGGCTCATACCCATCCTTCCTCATTTTAGCTACAACATCCCACGAATCATTTAACCGTCCAGCGCTGACATAATAACCAAGGAGGATCTCGTAAGTTTCTCGATTCCTCCACACACCCAGATCGTTCATGGACTCCATAACCCTATCTGCAGCAGTTAAAAGACCTCTTCTCAAAAACCCTTTGAGCAAAATATTATACACTTTTTGCCTTGGCTGAAACCCGGAGCTTACCATTTCTTGAAAAACTGCTTCGGCTTCTGAAGTCCTGCCTGCACTTGCAAGTGCTGTTAACAGAGAAGTGTAGGAAGGATAACTCAAACGAAAGCCTAGAGCTTCCATATGAGAAAGAAAGTGCATTGCTTTATCAACGCTTCCTGCCTCACATAGCCAACGTATATATCCGTTGGAGAGCTGAGGCGAGAGCTCCTCGCCTGTTGTATGATCAATCCGGCTCTCAGAAACCGACGACTTGTTGATCGCATTTGCTAAGAACATTACTTTGTTTGCATAAAAGCTTACATGCTGTATTCCACGGCATAAAGGATTCAGAGTCTTGAAGTTCAAATTTGGCGGAAGAGGGAACTCGAGTGATTTAACGGAATAGAAGATGGTTGCTGCATCTCCTGGGCTTGGATGTAGCAACTGCATAGAGAATTACACTTGAAGATGGAAGGAAAGAGCAATCAAGATAAAATCAGTATACCAAAAAAGGTCCCATATGAATTTACCCTGCATAAAGAAGCAATTAGGCACATGAACAAACTGCACAAACACGAAACATATCAAACTCAAGTGTTGAAATTTAATCCTTTCCGCATTTATATTCAAAATGGGTAAGGGTAAGGTTAAAACGGGTCAAGTTGTAACAGGTTGGTTAAAACACTAACACTAAATCGTAGCAAAAGATCAAACTTCCAAGATTATGATCACACGACTCCAATTGATAATAGAATGGTGGACTGCACAGGTTAGCAAAACTTGATTATCATCAACCACTTCCATAATAAAACTATAACTTGGACCACAAGAGGTAAAGAAATGAAAAGTCATTCAGGCAATTCAACAAACACCTTGCGGACAACTACAATTTCGGTTAGTTTAAGTCAGGTAGTTATAAACCCATGTAGGAAGATTTAACTTACGCATCAGTTTGTGTCCATTCGTGCATATTTTGACCGGGAAAGTGAAGGAGATGAGGAAATTGATACTGGGTGGTGGGTTACAAGTGATGGGCACTTGGGCAGATTACAAACACCAACTATTTGAGCTGATTTGGTGAGGAGATAAACAACAAAAAAGAGCGACTCACACGGGTGATATACAAGATAGAGATGGAGATGTAAGCTGTGTTCCGAGTTAATTTAAAGAGGGAAAAGAAAGGAAAATAACCGAAGGGAAAGTAAAAGAAAGGATAAATATTCTTTACTTCCATTTTCTTTCTTTCCCTTGATTAAATGAAACTCGGGAACACACCCTTTTTTGTTTTCCTTTCTTAAATTAAACTTGGGAACACATCAAATTTTCCTTCTCTTTCATTTCCTTTCTTTTCTTTTGTTAAGTTAACTCGGGAACACAACGGTACAGCGAAACTCTGGATTTAGCTCATCTAAACTTCTCTCTACAGCTAGCGGAGAATTTTAATAAAATGTATAAAATGATTAAAATGAGCATAATTAAAAGCTTGTAAGAAAGGTTTTTATTTTATTTTTATAATAGAATGAGTATTTGTGTCATTTACTCATTAAAAGCTTGTAGCTAGTAGGAGGTTTTTCTTAAACGCTACTACTAGTAGCTTTTCAATGTAGAGTTTTTTCTCATAACCTAAAAGCTTCTAGCTCTTTCAACCAAACAAGGTTTTTTTTATTGAGTATGAGTTTTTTCTTAAAAACTCTATAGTGAAAAGCTACTAGTACTAGCGTTTAAGAAAAAGCTCATACTAGCTATAAGCTTTTAATTAGTAAATGCCATTTTATTATAAAAATAAAATAAAAGCCTCTCTTACAAGCTTTTAGTTATGCCCATTTTGGTCATTTTATACATTTTATTAAAAGCTCCAGCTACTCTGTCAAACACCAAAATATATTTAAAAAGCTTCCGGCTACCGGCTAGTTTTGCCAAACATACCCTAAATAGCCAAAGCACTCTCTTTGGGTGTTCGGCCCAAAATCAAAATAAGTCCATTGAGTTTGACGAAATAGGCCAAAACAGTCTAATTACTTAATGAGGATAACTCAACCTCGTTAAGTCATGGGCAAAATCGTCAAGTCACCTTATGGGTTTATATTCTTATTATCTTCCCCAATACCCACCATTCACTTCCCTTACCAGTCACCCACATCCACATCCACATCTGAAGAAACACCAACCAAATAACACTCGACAATAAGAGGAAATATGAAGAGATTCTATTAATGTATGAGCACGATTACAAGGACTAATGACAAGTATTACAGGATGACTATTTCGACCAATCTTTCTACAAAACTTAGAGTAACCAGGACCATTGGAGGAAAATTGATGAAAGGTGGACTGCTGGCGCATATTTCCATAGCTGGGACTGTCAACGGCCAATGACCAATAGTTTTGATTATTTAAATCCAATGCCGATGAGTCACAATGACGAATAAAGATATTGGTCTAAGACAAATATGATATAACACAGTCACAAAATGCAACACAATGCCGATGATCAAATACACAATGAATGGCAAAAATGACACAATGACCAACATAAAGAAAAGGCACAATGCAACATAAAAGACACAATAATATAACACAAATCCAAAAAACTATAAGCTAAAAATCCAAAAACCAAAAACCTAAAAACTAAGATCGTATAATTCGATAAGACAGTTCCAATGTCACCCCCGGCCGGTCCGGGTTGCTATGTCGGATCGCTATACAAAGGACCGGGATTTAAGAGGTTGGACCGTTTTTGTTATATATGTATTTTTTTAATTTTCTGGGTTTTGGTTTGTTTTTTTGGACCGGTTCATTGGGTCGGTCAGACCGTTGAACCGGTGGGGACTCACGTCCATTGATGTAACACAAAAACATCTATAAATAGAATTACACAAAAACATCTATAATGAAAGAATAAGTGAATGACACGAAAATAAACAACATTATAAAGAAGCTATGATGGTTGATGTAACACAAAAACATCTATAAATAGAATTACACAATCAGATATCATAAATGCATGATCAATCATGAAGTACCACATAATTGAAATATAGGAATTTGAAAAATATAACTTACCAATTCAATAGGACAAAAAATAAAATTTTATCCATAGTAGTTATTTCCCTTTGCAACTTCTCTTCATTGCGCTTTCTTTCTGAAAGTGAGACATTACATGGGAATTTAGAGTAATAATCGGTGAGAACAGAGCATTCTTAAAGAATAATGAGGAGGATTTGTGATTGTTGTGGTTTACATATAAAAATATTTTAAGTTTCACAATCTGGTTTTAAAATGGAATCACCAAGCTAAACCACACAACACGGCAGTGTACCGATCGTAGTGTAGTAAAGTCGATAAGACCGAGTATCAATCCGTGGACACTGATATGCAGCCCTCGATACTAAACCTCTGTCGAGTCTAGTCTATATAAAAGAGCATGATTTTTAATTAAAAGATAACTAAAACAATAAACAAATAAAATAAAATAAGACAAGAAATAAACAAGCGGCAAGGACGAGAGATCAAAGAGTAAATGCTCACGAAAGGGGAAACATAAATGGGGAGGATGGTTGCCTAGACTGGGAATCCTATTGATAAAGCTGAAAGCTAGTGGGAAATGGATACTCGACTGACTACCGAGATCTACGGGTATAACCGACTCGGGAAGCACTATAGTATCTAGATCTCCTCTCGGTCTCACTAGAACACTAAATGATATCCTAAGCGGTCGTGAAGCTCACCGGGTAAAGAATGGATCACCTCTCGGTCTTACCAAACATACAAGTTTACGCACCAAAGATTAGATCTCCTCTCGGTCTCACTAATCACGAAACACCTAAAGGTATAAAGGGGTGAATCTAACCCTATTGGCAAATGTTTGGGAAAGCGGATAAAAAGGATATCAGAAATGAAATTCACTCTCGTGCAATTTCTAAACTAATAAACCAAGAAATCCTAACAAATCCACAACCTATCTCCTCTCGGTCTCAAGGTAGGTGACAAACCCAAAATGATGTCAAACACGCAATTCCTAGATCCTAAGTCGACGAGTCAACCTATCAAATCATCACACAAAGCAAATGATAAAAATATACGACTTTTAATTTAAAAAACACTAAGTCAATAAATTATAGCCACATATGAATCTAAAAATATAACGCAAACATCATCCGGGTAATAAATCACAACAAAAACCTATAAAGTTTAGATTTTTATACGTGAACGAGTCAAAACGAGTAGCCAAATACCAAAAGAAATCAACTAAAATCAAAATACATCTCAAGTCTAGACAACCATATAAATCTAGCCAACCATAATAATTAAAGAAATAATAACAAATCTAAAAGGTTCACAAACAAAAGTCATAGCAAGACTAAAAAATACCAAACCGATAAATACCGTAGTCGCCACCTTTCTTTGTGACCTTTCGAGCTCTCAAATATTAATTTCTTTTTTTCATCCTCTTTCTCGTGATTTTTGATTTTGTTATTATTATATATTTTTTTTCTTTTTTTCGATGATAATGAACTCTCCCCACGTTTTTTGGAGCCGCCAACCGACCTCTCTTCCTTCTCTGCGTCACATGTCCTCCCTTCATCCATCCATAGTGGTGGAGTGGTGGAGAGGCCTTATGTTCACTTAGGTGATCAAGGGTTCAATTTCCACTTCCAACATTATGGTTTGGTATCCGGGTGAAGATCGAATACGGGTGACGCCGGTTCGAATCTGACGGGCGGCGAGGTTTTACCGAGTTCTATAACACTGTCGTGCCTTCGGGCGGGTGGGACTCGGGTTTCCGCGCATCGGAGAAGGCGGGGGCTGCTGGAGGTCGAGTAGTCGATTCTTGGGCACGGCGCCCCGCAAGGATGGTTGCCACACAGTTATTCGCCGATCAAAAAAAAACATGTCCTCCCTTCACTCTTGTGACCCTTTCGCCTTCCTTTTTATAAGATCACTCTCCTTTTATAATTTTGCAGCCGCCAACCTCTATGATGCCCTACTGCTACTCATTTGTTATTTGGTCCGGCCTATCAGAATTCCCTTGACATTTTAGTTGGGCTTGTAGCTCAAATTTAATTTTTGTTATAGTTGGGATGAAGCACAAAAGCTGAGTGATACATTTAGTCTTGTTGTAGCTTAATGTTCATCTCGTTTTGGGCTCGGGCCCAAAAGTTTCTACACCACAAAAGTTTAAATAAAAGACTAGCCCAATTTAATTCATATACAAACAAAATTTTAAATATGAGATTACCCAATGGCCCATTTAAATATTAAAATTTTAATGAGTCTCAAGTTTAACTCAAATGCACATTTTTGGCTCGTTTTCACTAAAAATCATTAAATAACCAATTCGAACCATTTAGGTGTAATATTTAATGAAAACTAACCCAAATATTATTTAAAATGTAGGAAATGTTGATGTAAATATATATATATTTTAGAGCGTATCAATTTGAGTTGTAATATTTTACTATCAACACTAGTTACTCCTTTTATATACACAAAAAAAAATCATAGAGAGAGAAAGAGTGCTATAGGTATCATTAGAGGAGGCATGGGAAGTGTGATACTGATGTGGCCCACTTACATGAGATACGCCACTTGTCCACCTCGAAATGGTGATTGGTAATAGGCCAAGTGTAAGCTGCCACGTCTATCGTTGTATATTTTTACACAAAATAACTGTGTACACAATATATCTGTGTGCGCAAAACCATGTCTACAATATCTATGTGTGTCCGCATTTAAAAGCCAGATCTTATGTTATATTAAGTTTCACTTTGTGTCTCTAAGTCATGAGTTTCTACATGTCAAGCCCCACCCCACCTTCTTTTGTACAAAACTGTGTACATATATCCAGATTGGCTTTTCTATACGTTACAATTTTATAGTTATTATGTAATTAAGTTGAAAATGTTGTAAGGAGTAACGAATTTCTTGACATAAAGCATTACAACACACATATATATACAAAGATACGGGGGGTGTATCATATGAAAGTCCAAAGACACTTGAAAACTCGAGAAAACCACTATCAACAGCAAATCCCTTAATTTTATTTTTTCATTTAATTTGATATATCTATGTGCGCAAAACCGTGTCTACAAATCTGTGTGCGTCCAAAATAAAAGGCCAGATTTTATTCTCTATTAAGTTTCACTTTACAAGTCATGAGTTTCTACATTTTAACTCCCACCACCTCCTTTTGGACAAAAATGTGTACATATATCAAGAATCGTTTTTCTATACGTTACAGTCTTGTAGTTATTATGTAATTAAGTTGAAATGTTGTAAAAGGTAATGAATTTCTTGAAATAAAGCATTACAACATATATATATATATAATATATATATATATACATATAGAGAGAGGGGGGGAGAGATAGAAAGAATGGATCATAAGAAAGAGAATATTATACCTATATTAAAGAGAATAAAACACTCATTTTTATTATGTAACTTTTTTTGAAAAAACAAGGTATGAAAAAATCATGATCATTTATAAATCGTGGGGGGAAATTGATTTAAAAATTAACAATATATTTCAAAATACTATACTATATGTTTTAAAAATTGTAATCAAAATACTATACCATATTATAATACATTAATTTATATGTTATATCGTAACACATATTTTATCACTTAATATTAGATTTGTCTATCCCGGAAAGCTCACAGGATATAACTAGTTAATCTATAAATAGTGTTCATACATTATATTTTATTTTATTTTTTCTCAACTTTCATCTCCTTAATTTTTTTTAACTTTGTAAAATATCATTTTAACCCTCTTTGAATTTCTGAAGTTTCAAGTTTAGGCGTTTAGCTCTCTACTTTCATTAATTGACTTAAAAATAAAACACTATTATTTAAATTCGTATTTTTATTTTACGTGTTAATATAAACTCAAGATGTTTACGTTTCAACGTAAAAGTTTTTTATCAACAAGTCGGGTCAAATGTTATATGCTTATTTTATGTACGTTTATAGTTGGTCTACGTTTTGACGTAAATTCGTTCATAAATGAATTAAGCTAAATTTAATGCGTTTTCGGACGATATAAATTTAAGTTGTTGCTGCCGGAATGTGTGACGAGTAAACTTAATAGTTCCTCCTGACTAGGTGTTGTAGATCCGCGTACTACTCAACGTTGTAACTGATAATGGCACACAATTGAATACATAGTTTTTAGAGAAAATTACGCAGTTAGTCCCTGTGGTTTCCGTCTAGTTTCACCTTCAGGTACTAAGGTTTCAAAGTTTCAGTTGGGGGTTTAACTTAATCTTTTGTAACAGTGTAGGGGATTAGTGCTAACCACCGTTAACTGGTTTTAAACTCACGTGACAAACATGTGAGGGTAGTATTGTCTTTTCACGATTGTGTCTCTCATAATCATACAGCAGTTCAAAAAAACGATCACACTTCCATTCCACCTCTGTTACACGATCAATCATCAGACGAAAATAAAAATTTAGGGTTTAACAATATGCTTACAAACTGGTCGATTGGGAAAGAAGACGATGATTTGGATTACGATGATGATATATATCGTAAGTATTTTCCTTATCAATGTTAATGAGTGTAAAAATGTTGGATTTTTTTGTTAATAAAAATAGGATCTTTATTCTGTTTCAGGTATATATAAAGAGTTGTTTTGTCTCAAGGTACACCATGGTGGTGTATTTACAGAGTTTCCAGAGATAAAATATGTGAATGGTAAGGTGAGTCATGTTGATTTGCTTAACGTATCTAAATTCTCTGTTTTGGAAATGCGTGAGATTGCAATAGATCTAGGATATGATGGGTGTGTTAGGTTTTTCCACTATTTGGTACCTGGTGATGATTTAGATTTTGGTTTACGCCCTTTAATAACCTATCATGATGTGGTAAGTATGGTAAAGTATGTGCCTAAACATCAAGAGTTATGTGTTTACATTGAAACTGAAGACACTAATGTAATGATAAAAAGGGCTGATAATGTTCAAGGTAGGGAGGTTATTGATGCAGTATTTAAAGATCTATTTTTTGCTGTGATGAATCCTACAAATAGGGAGGAAATATTAGAGAGTCGGGTTATTGGCAATAGGGATATAGAAGATGAGAATGGGGATTTAGAACAGGAAAATGGGATTCAGAAGAGGACAATGGGGATGCAGAACAGGATAATGGGGATGCAGAACAGGAAAATGGGTCTGATGATGAAATTGTTGATGAAGCCAATGTAATAGATGAAGAGGAAATAGACATGAGGGATTTCAAGGTCAACTTACATGATTCAAATGAAGAAAGTGAAGGCAAGGAACTAGTTGAAGTAGAGAATGTGGAATTTAAGCCCAATTTATTTAAAGGGAAGGAAGTAGATGTAGAAGATGAATACACAATGTTAGATGATGATTCATTTGATAGCTCATCATCTGGTGATGACATTGTCAAAACAAGAAAAAGAAAGTTCAGGAAACTTAGGCAGAAACATAGTGCTGAGAACTTGTTGTTTTTTGTGGGTCAAAGATTTGCTAGTAACACATTAGTGAAGGGTTTAGTGAAAAGGCATGCAGTTGAAACTAGGAGAGAGCTTAAGTTTACTAGAAATGATAAAGTAAGGGTCAGGTGTAACACCCCAACCGATGGTGGAAACATCGGGGTCTCACGTAGTGACGATTGTTCAATAGCTCATGGACTAAAAGTGTAAATTTGAATACATTGAATTTAATAATTTATTACATTGAAAGAAATACAACAATTACGATTAACAATCTATACTAAGATACAGTAATCTCAATCTAAGTCTAAGTTCCAAACACTTGGAAGTAATCTCATAAGAACCTGAAACATGTACGAAAATGATTTGGTCAATACAAAATGTATTGGTGAGCATACCCTGTTTGAATAAATACAGTAGGAAAAGTGTTTAGCAATTCATGTGCGGTACCATTTGCAATTATGTAATAAGTAATATCTGTTCAAAACCAAGCCTATGAATAATGACTAACACATGACTAACCAAATGAATAATGAATTAACAAGACAATGACCAAGATTCTCTCAACAGAGTCTCAAGGGGGTATACCATAGTACTATTCATTGAAATGCTAGGCCGCCCAGCGTTAATGATTTTGACAAGTCATAGACACACCAATTAACATAAAGCAAACACACATGAGATTTGCATTTAGTAAAAGAAATAGAAACTTGATAGTAAGTACATGAGTCACCCCAAAATAGTAAAACAGTAAAAAGGGGAAAGATATACTCACAGTTTGCGAAAGCGATCAAAATCCACTTAAGTGGTTGTGAGCTAAGTAATGGGAATTCCGAGGAATTCAACCTATAATGTGTAAGAATACTAATAAGGAAGTGTCTAAAAAGTCTAAGGTATCTAGGGTCTAAGGCATTAGGGTTTGCTAAGTCGATTTGGGGAATTAGAGTTTTATGATAAATTGCATTAATGTAAAAGTTGTATGTCAAAAATAATATATCGAAATTTGTAAATACGATTTAGGTAGTATAATTATTATCAATTAAATATTTAGATAAAATTATGTTTTGAATAATCAAGACAAAATAATTTAGTTAATTACTTTAACTAAATTACTGTAAATAAATACAATAATCATAATTGTTTAAATAAATAGTTATGAATTACACAATAATCCATACAAATGATAATAAAGATCTTCAACATAAGACTATCTCTATTTTATAAGAAAGTATTAATAAAATAGATGTTAGATAGTATAAATAAATAAATGATTAGTTATATCTAATTAAACATAAATAAGACTAATAATATAAGACATGATCCAAAAATTGCCATTTTTATAGAAAATGGATGCTTTCTGTTGTAAATTAATGAAAATAATTTTCCCATAATTTTTATAAACTTATTTCTATTTAAAACTGATTTAATGAGATTAAATCATGTTTAAATGATTAAAAATAGGAAAATTAATAAAAATAAATGTTTTCTTGAACCAAATATTTTTATTTCAGATCATAATGATTAGAAATAATTTACCAAAAATTTTGAGATAAAAATCATTAAAAAATGAATTTTTAATCAATTAAATATGATTAGAACAATTTAATTCAATAAAAATATAAAAATAAAACATTTTCCAGAAAATAAAAGTGGGACAATTTTCTATGAGGTGTCAAAAAGCTACTCCTAAATTTTTATAATTTTTGAAACAAAAATGAATTTATTATGAATTATTTACACTTTATACAAATATATAATGAAGAGAAATCCAAGGAATTGCAAACAAATAAAAAGAATAGGGCTGTGTGGATCGAACTCGGGCCTCAGGCCGACTCAACTACAGCCCCATGCGTCCAAACCAACTGAGCTACACTTCAGTTTGCTAATTTGTTTGATTAAAGAAATTTTTAACTACACATTAATTGTTCATCTTCTTCTTCCCCAAATTCCTAAAACCCTAACCCTAAGATTTATAATAACCTAAGTTAAACATGATTAAGGATCTGTAATAGAGGGTTATTAGTCGGACATGAACAAGAAACAAAACGGCATAAAAAAATTGAGCTTACAAGATGTAATAAGGGACGAACTTGAATATGATTATCTCGATATTAAAGAGTCCTATTTCCGGCTTCTTGTACTCGATTCTACCGTGTTTGTTGTGGGTTTAGAATGTGTGTAGGTCGGGTAGCGTAAAGCAATGATCAATTTATATAATCGTTCGACAAAACTAATGCTTTAACTTAAGGTCGACGGTTACAACCGGATTTTCATAAAGGTTAATTAAAACATGATTAATACGTATATAATGACTAGTAAAGGGTCGGTTAAGGTGGAGAAACGAATTTGCAACATTAAAATCTAGTTAAGACCCATTAAAAACGAAGATCCATTCTGCCGGAATAAAATTCCGGTGGCCGGAAATAGACCCGCCGGAAAAACGTGATGCAAGTGGAGGGAGGTTGATTTTTTTTTGAAAGTTTGGAAAGTTGGGAAGAATGGTCCCTGTAGTTAGAATGGTTAATTTTGTTGATGCATTTTGCGACTAATGATTGGATATACATAATTAACATACGTTAGTAGATAGCCGAAGGTGTATGGATATGGACGAAGGTAGATAATGTGGGCGAAGGTGAAGATAAACGGGCGAAGGAAGACAGGACATGGACAGAAGACCACATTCGACCACTCTTAGTGGGCGAATGTGGATTTTGCTCACATTCGACCTATTGAAAGGGGCGAATGTGCAGTGTCTATATAAGGTTTTTGAGTTTTTGATTATGTAAGAGAGTTATCATTTTGTGTCCAGGTTCAGTGCAGGTTTAGGAGTGTTTTTGTGAAAGTGTCTTTGTGATTCTAGATTAACATAAACATTGTAAATGCTTATTGATTGAAAGTTAATCTATGAAAATGATATTGAAAATGATCTTGATTGTGTCGTGATTAGCATCTTATCAATTTGTTCAGATCTAGGGTTTCCGCACCTAGATTTGTGACTTGTATGATCGTGTAATCCTGTTTTAGATAAAATCCAACGCTCACAAAGTGGTATCAGAGCATAGAGGATCATACAACAACAAGTTTGATAAGATCAGAGTTGATTTGGACATGTTTTAGACAAATTATCATCTGTTTTTACAAAAACTCTTATAAAACATAGTTTTTGATCGATTTAAAGGTGATTTTGTGTTCAAATTCAAGTTTTCCAAGACTTAAAGTTGTTCCAAATCAAATCCGAAACATAACCTGATTGAGATCATTGAAATCAATGAACTTTTGAAAATCTCAGATCAAATAACCGTTTTTCAAACAATAACCGTTTTTCAAAGTGAGATCTGCTGATATGGGGCGAACCTGGAACCTGGACTGAGTGTTGTGGGCGAACGTACATAAAAGTGGGCGAACCTGAGGAAAAAGTGGTCGAACCTGAAAATTTGTCTAGAAAATTCTCACATTCGGGTATACAGTTTCACCTTCGACCGTTTTGCTTCGGACGAAAGTGGAAAGAGTATTGATTTGTTTTACATTTTGGTTATTTCTACCTTCGGGTATCACTGTTTGGACGAAAGTACTATCAGTTTGGACGAAAGTGAGAAATAGTGGACGAACTTAGAAAATTTGGACGAACCAAAGAAAATTTGGACGAAAGTGTTATTTTTGGGCGAACCTAAGTTTTTTTGCTGAAAAATTTTTCTAAGTGTTGAGTTTTTCAGATTGTGATCATGTGGCGTTTTCAAACTACTTCGGGATCAGCACCAACACAACCACAACAGCAGACAATGGACCCATGGACTGTGGCAGCTCAAAAGACGAACACGCAATCCTCACAAACCACTGAACTACATGACAACAACGAGCACGATGCCTCAGAATGTAGCACATCCGGCATTACAATCAGATTACTGGGAGTAGCTGCAGCGGCGGTAAATACTCAAACCACTAACGCTATCTCTACCTTGATTAAGGATTTGTCTACAGGTAGTGGAACTCGGCCACCTAAGCTCATGGATATGCAAGAGTACAACCAGTGGCACACCATGTTCAAGGATCCATCTGGAGGGCATGGGAGTTGAAGGAGCTGAGGCATGGAGCATGATCGTCAAAGGATACACAGCACCGATTCTGGAGAATACCGGTGAGTTGATTCCTCTAGAGAGCTTGGCTGAGGATGAAAAGAAGAAATACGTGGTGGAGAAGAAGGCGTTCTCTCAACTGACACAGGCGATCACAAGTGACCTGTTGCATCAGTTTGGGACATGTACAACGTCGAAGCAGCTTTGGGATAAGCTGAAGAGAAAGCATGATGGAAACGAAAAGACCAGGAGTTTGAGAATGGAGGAGTTGGGTTAAAGAGTTTGATAATTTTTCTTTCATTAATAATGAAACTTTGAAAGAACTAACACCGAGATATATGCATTATTGTCTGAATTGTCTAGCTATGGTGTACAGATTCCCATGACTAAGCAGGTGGATAAGTTTGCAGATGCTTTGCCACCACAATGGGATCAGCATGTGGAGGTACTTAGAGAGAAGGATGCTTATCAATTCTGGACCATTTCAGAGTTTATTGAGAAGTTGGAGAACAAAGAGCTGGAGGATAGGAGGAAAGCTAGAAGGTCGCAGATTCCTCAGAATCCAAGTCTGTATTTTGGAAGTACTTCAGTTTCAGCTGGAAACTCGAACTCTGGAAGTGTAGCACCACATGTTGCATGTATTTCCAATGTCATGGATTCATCAAAACCAACCACCAACTACACACCACCACAATACAATTCCTACACACAACAACCATCATACACACCACCACAATATACTTCCTACATTTCACCAGTCTCTCCAATGCAACAAGCTAGTTTTTACACTGCTAACCAATCACAACAACCATCAAAACCAAATTACTCAACATAAACAACCGGTGGTTTTGGATACATCCAACTTAGGAAACGTGACTGTGGAGGTTGCTCAGCAACACATTGCATTAGTCTCTGCAATGGTTTCATCCTACAATGGATTGGTTGCTAGTCAGATTGGGAACAACAACTTGACCAACGAAGACTACGCACAGATCGATAAAGAAGAGATGGAACTCATTGACATTCAATGGGCTTTTGCTAGTATAATGAGGAGAGCAACAGAGTTCATAGAGAAAACTGGAAGAACTGATTTGGCAACCACTCCCAACACAACCTATGGTTTCAATAAGGAGAAGGTTACATGTTTCAATTGTGGAGAAAAAGGACACTTCAAACGGGAATGCACCCAGCCACCTAAACAAGGTAACCGAAACCCTTTCAATGCAAACTACCAGAACCGTCAACAAAACCAAGTTTCTTACCAAACAACAACAACTACCAAAACCGAAACTTTAACAACCAAAACAGACAACCAAACACTCAAAACCAGATTCAAAACCAATCTCCTAATCACCCAAACGAACAGTTGTACCGATCACTACACCTACTGAGACTCAACAGAATGCGGGTCAAAACCAAGCTTTGGTTACTCAGCAGGATGAGAGGTTTGACTGGTCGGGTATGCAAATAGGGGTTGAAGAAGTAACTACTGGTGGGAATGTGGCTTGTGTTGCCTATCAGGTTGATTTGGAAGAATCAGTGGTAGTTGATGAGAAGAAAGAAACTGAGGAGAGTGAGAGTGATGATTCTGAGACTGAGATGGAAGTGGAAAGTGAACCTGTTGAGGTTAAGGCTGAGGAGAAGAGATCTGGGATGGTGATTGATTCAGTTTCTGATGTTCCCGAGGAGTGTAAATCAGTCTATTCAGATTGTGAAAGCGAATCAGACACAGAGGGAAGTGTTGATTCTTTGGATGATGATATTGACCATTGCTGGCAGAAGCTGATTTCTTGATGACGAGGAAGTCGTGCATAGCTGATGATGCTTTCACCAAGATCGACTACTCAAAGTTTTTCACTGGAAAGGAAGCTCATTTTGCTTTGATGGCCATGACCGAACCGCCAAAACCTGTAAGTTCTGAATCTAGCACTGATGTTATGAGTGATAATTACTGTGGAACTTGTGATAGATTGACAGAGGAGAACAAACAACTCGAATTTCACGTGATAGTGCTATTCAAAACTATCAATCTACTCGCAAGGAGTTAAATGCTTTTAACAAAGTATTAGATGGCTATAAAAAGGACATTTCTGACTTGAAAAACACTTTGTCATTGAAACAATTGGCCATAAATAACTACATCAATGAAATTGAAAACACCAAGTTAGAAATGGCTGCCATTAAATGCTTTGCTGAAAAGGTTAACAAGAAGTTAGAAAGCTATAAGAATGTTGCTTATGTCGTGGATCATATCATTGATGATAACACCACCAACTACAAGTCTGTACCATCTCCGGTTCTTTTTGAGAACCATAACTATCATCAAGTTATACCGGAGAGTTCGGTGAAATCAGACTCATCATCAGATATGGAAGCTAATACCTCGAGTATTGGTAAGCCATATCCTGAAGATGTGAGACCGATTTTGGGCTTAAACAATGAGGGTTTATGCTGAGAGTGATAGTTCTGACTCAGAAGATGATGATACTGGTAGTGATAAATCTGTTAATGAATGTGAGATTCCAAAAGAAAATCACATTATTACTACCGAACCAGTATCACCATCTGATCATGTTCATCCAATGGCAAAGGCTATTCATGATAAAAAGTCTGAAAAGAGTGAGTTTAAGAAAAAGAATGTTGTTAAGAATGTGATTGAAAAGAATGAGCTGAATGAACCAAGTGACAAAACTGTAAAGGTATTTTATCGATGGAAGGATCCGATAAAATCATTGCTGATGAGGAATTTCCGATTTAAAAACGTTAACTATTCTAAACTTGATAAATCTGGCAAGAAAGCACAATTTGGTTTCCAAAACATGAAAGAACCAATGAAATTCCACCAGAAATCTTAAAGAAACTGTTTTCAGAAGTTCCTCAAGAGCCAAAAATACATGTCACTGAGTTCATTCGACCTGATGATAAAGCAAATGGTTTTCATGAACCTTCTTACTCGAAAGGACCACTTCCTGAGAGTTTAAGAAAACAACAGTATAATGATCAATTTCCTGTTAAAACATTTTGCTTCACCAAATGCTCATTATGTGTTTGAGGAAATATAGAAAATGCTTTAAATGTGGAGAACGCGGGCATTTACTTGCTCAGTGTCCATATGTAAGGCACAAGAGACATGAAGGTGAGGTTTAGAATTCCATGAAAAAGCCGACTGATCATTATATTCCACCGCATAGACGGAATGTTCCTCAACAACAACATTTTCATAATCAAAACAATTTTCAAATGAGGAACAACCGTCCATCTCATTATGATCGGAGGAATCGGATTGCAATGGAACAATCTTGGAGAAAACCAGTGGTGAACACAACAACTGATAGACAAAAGGTTCCACAAAAACCAATTGTCAAGTCTAATGTTGGACCTAAGTCTGTTAAATCAGATAAGGTTGCTAAGAAAGTTACTTTCAGTAACAATGTTCAGAAACCTATTGAGAAACCAAAACCTCAAATCCGTATTCTCAAAAGGTCTGAACAATCTTGGACACCTAATGGTTCTCCAGGAGCCTCTACATCAAAG
The DNA here is from genome assembly GCA_030844895.1 of Ambrosia x helenae. Taxonomy (NCBI): domain Eukaryota; kingdom Viridiplantae; phylum Streptophyta; class Magnoliopsida; order Asterales; family Asteraceae; genus Ambrosia; species Ambrosia x helenae. The sequence goes on along the minus strand of CM061225.1, from coordinate 16,744,431 downwards.
GTGAGTGATAAGAATGAATCTGTTTTGAAAAATCAGAAAAACGGTTGATTCAAACAGAAAGTTGTTTGAGAAAGTCATTGAGAATGATTCTTTGAAAGCCAAAGTTCAAAGGCCCAAGACTCAGGCTTGGGTCCCCCGAAAGAACTAATTGTTTACTTTTTGTGTGCAGGGAGCTTCAGTTGGCCCTATTAGCAGTCTTTGGATTGTTGATAGTGGAGCTTCAGGCCACATGACGGGGGATTTGGCGTTGCTGTTTGATGTGAAGAATATTAATGGAGGATATGTTGCGTTCGCGGGAAATAAAGGAGGTTATATCACGATGGAAGGAAGCGTGAGTAACGGGATTGTGACTTTCGAGCGGATATCTTATGTCAAGCAGATAGATTATAATCTGTTGAGCGTCAGTCAAATATGCGACAAACAATTTTCTGTGTATTTTGATGACAAATCATGCTATATACTTAAACCGGGCTTCAAGATTCCAAAGGAGTGGGTTATGTTGATGGCACCTCGAGTCAACAATCTTTACATTCTTGATATGTCCAAGGCAATGACACACAGGGGCAGATAACATGCTTTCTATCCAAGGCGACCGAAAAAGAATCAATAATGTGGCACCGCAGGATGGGGCACATTCATTTGAGGAAAATGAATCAGTTAGTGAGAAATGGACTTGTCGATGGAGTTAACGTGAAACATTTCCATCTGAACGACAAGTGTGTGAGCTGTATGAAAGGAAAACAACACAGACAATCCCATAAAGTGAAGAAGGTTAACTCTGTTGAGATGCCGCTTGAGCGATTGCACATGGACCTGTTTGGACGGTCAAGCGCAAAGTCATCTTGGAGAGCTTTATTGTTTAGTCGTCACTGATGACTATTCACGATTCTCATGGGTGATGTGTTTGAAGAACAAAAGCGACACTTTTACCAACTTACAAGTTCTGTTCACTCGGCTGGAGAATATCTACAATTTGAAGATCAAAAGAATCAGGAGAGACAACGGGACGGAGTTTTAAAATGCAAAGATGGATGAACTTTGTGAAAGCAAAGGAATCCATCATGAATATTCAGCTCCGTATACCCGCAACAGAACGGTGTTGCTGAAAGAAAGAATAGGACTCTGATTGAGGCTGCAAGAACAATGCTCGCTGACTCAAATCTTCCAGTAATGTTCTGGAATGAGGCGATTTATGCAGCTAATTACATTAAATCGGGGTTTTGACAGTGAAGAAGTTTGGACAAACATCTTATGAGCTGTTTACACCGACGAAAGCCCAATTTAGAGTATCTAGAGAACCATTTGGGGCGCCATGTACAATGTTGAATCCAAGCGAGAAGTTTAGTCCGAAAGCTGAAGAGGGATATTTTGTTGGATATGCAACCGCTCAAACGGGTATTCAACAAGCGAACTCGTCAAGTGGAGGATTGGGCAAACGTGGAAGTTCAACGATACACACAAAATTTGCAAGGCACGGGCCCTGATTGGATGTTTGATTACAAAGATTTCTTTGAATCATTCAATCTAGATAGCCTGGTTGAAGAAGATTGTGATCAGATTACTTTACGAATGTGAAAACGCGGGCAACTTCACCGTTGATGCGTCCAATTACCGTAAACCCCCACCAGCTTCTAGTGATACCAGTGTTCCTACACAAGAAGAAGAATTGTTTCAAGAAGCTTCAACTTCATTAGACACTTCAGAATCTGAAGATGAACAATTTGAAGAAGTTGTTCTTGAAAATGCAGAAGACTTAGAAGAGCAAACTGTGAACCCCAACTCCAAATCCAGATGTTGCTTCATCGTCTAACACGGGTAATGATCAGGATGCTACAGAGAACTTGACTGCTCAGACGGGAGTGATTGTACTGTTAATCCGGAATCTCGGATTCATCGTATTCACCCGCTGGAGCAAGTAATCGGTGATCCCTGGTAGTGGAGTGATGACCAGAGGGCAGCTTAAAAAGCGTTAATACGCCAGAGAGTTTTGGTGCTTTAGCATTGTATGCCAAAATTCAGAAATCTGGTGACCAAAATGATTGGTCGTTTGCATGTTATGTGTCGCAGGTAGAGCCTGGGACATACAAAGATGCTTTGCAAGAAGATGCCTGGGTTGAGGCAATGCAGGAAGAGTTATTGCAATTCCAGAAATTGGGAGTCTGGACGCTCACGAGATTTGCCGCCGGGACGAAAGAAAATTGGCACTAAGTGGGTGTTTAAGTGCAAGAAAGATGATCGTGGAGTTATTGTAAGGAACAAAGCCAGATGGTTGTGCAGGGTTTCCATCAGATTGAAGGAATTGACTACAACGAAATCTATGCACCAGTAGCACGAATGGAAGCTATTAGGATGTTCCTTGCGTTTGCTTCGTACAAGAAATTTAAAGTCTATCAAATGGACGTCAAGAGCGCATTTCTGTATGGTAAAGTCAAGGAGGAGTTTATGTCGGGCAACCACCAGGCTTTGAGGACCCAATCACCGGGACAAGGTCTATGTGCTGAACAAAGCTTTATATGGTTTGCACCAGGCTCCAAGACAGTGGTACGAGGAGCTAAGTACATACTCATCTCCAAAGGATTCAAGCGCGGCCTCGTCGATTGCACCTCTTTACGAAGAAGACGGGGATGACTTGCTTCTAGTACAGATTTACGTTGATGATATTATTTTTGGTTCAACTAACGAACTCTTGTGCAGGGAATTTGAAACTGTTATGCAGGAGAAGTTCGAAATGAGCGCTATGGGAGATGCAGTTTTTCCTCGGCTTACAGGTGGATCAAAGACCCGACGGGATCTTCATTCACCAGACAAAATATGTTGCCGACATCTTGAAACGATTCCAGATGGAGGATTCTAAGCCGATGGATACCCCGATACAACCCAATCACGGGATTGGAGTCGACGCTAAGGGGGAGCTGACAGACCCATTTACATACAGAGCAATCATCGGATCTCTGATGTATTTGACAGCGTCTCGACCAGATATTATGTATGCAACGTGTCTCTGTGCGCGATATCAATCGAAGCCGAAACAAAGTCATCTGAGGCGGTCAAGCGTATCCTTCGATATCTGAAGGGTTGTCCATCAAAAGGACTTTGGTACCCTAATGATGATGATTTTGATTTTATTGCTTTTAGTGATGCAGATTGGGGCGGGCTGTGACAAAGACAGCAAATCAACAACAGCCGGTTGCCAGTTTTTAGGGAGAGTTTAATTACCTGGCAATGCAAGAAACAGACTTCCGTCGCTCTGTCTACATGTGAAGCCGAGTACATTTCAGCCTCGAGTTGCTGTTCGCAAGTGCTCTGGATCCAACAACAGATGGTCGATTACGGTTTGCAGTTTTTAAAACCCCTATACACTGTGACAACGAAGCCGCAATTGCTTTAACTAAAAATACTGAAAATCATTCTAAAGCTAAACATATCCGGATTAAATATCATTTTATCCGTGATTGTTATGCTAAGGAGTTGATTGACATGGTCAAAATCCATACTGACTACCAACGTGCAGATTTGTTTACAAAAAGCTTTTGACAGATCCCGCTTTGAATATCTTTTGAAAGTAAACAATATAAAAGAAAAACAGGATAATCGGCTCCTCGGTATATCATTTTTCGTTTTTAGTTTTAGTTTTAAATTTTTGCTAATTGGGAATTTTCTTTGCTAATTGGGAATTTCTTTTACTATCATAATCCTCAAAGAGAAGTTGATGCTTTCGAGGGGGTTGTTTATTCTCAAAGAAGTTGATGCTTTCAAGTGGTGTTGTTTCTTTCAAATTTTGTTTTGTTTTTTCAGAAAAATTAAAAAACCCAAAAATATGTTCTTTATTTAGGGGGAGTCATTTTATCAGAAAAAGCCAAAAACATTGAAAAATTTTCAAAATACCTAAAAATTAGAAAAAACCCAAAATGATTTCTGGATAGAAAAGAGGAAACAGATGATTGTACATCAGTGGGGATCTGACACAGGCTAAAGAAGATTTGTATAGTTTAATGCGACGTATGTTGATTACGTGTGATATGCTGATAGGCTTCGTAGACCTTTATATTGCGTGCATTAGTGATACAAACATAACAAAACTACGTGTTGTGGTCATGAAACACCTCATGGGCATATGGTCTTAGTACCGTAATTTCGTTTGATAGGGTGTTTGTACAAAACTCGGATTTTAGGGTCGTTATGTTATTAGTTGTCTGGGGATAGCCTATCTGATCTTCTGCTGTAAAGTCATTACGGACCTAGATAGACAGGGTGTCTTTATAAAGAGCTTTATGCCAAAACCTAAAGTTACCGAATTGAGGAACTTCCATGTTATTTGA